>VDFB02058242.1:540526335-540715950 GCA_007258455.2 Sequoia sempervirens | reverse complement strand
TTGTAAAGAAGCCCACGCCCTCCAAGCCTGAAGAAACATTGGAGCTTGGAGGGCCACATGAGGTATTGTTGCCCATCGCAGGAGCAAATTGATGCACAGAGGAGAGGATTGACCAAGCACAAGAAGGACAATCTTGTTGCCAGTTGAGCCCTCAAACCCTTTGTCACCAAATGCAGAACACCTCGCACTAGGTCCATCCTTCGCAGGAGGAGCAAAAGGGAGAAACGCAACATTTCAAAGCATGTCAAAGGATTTCGGCGTAGAGATATTGTGAGAGATAATAAAAATTATTTTCTTAATAATATATGTTTATAAAATTACAACTATCGAATATTATTTTATTATCATAAAATTGTTATTAAAAAATTTAACATTTATGAGTCATTTTTTATTCATCTTTAAAATTTAATGTTGTATTTTTAATTTTGAATAATATATGTGTAGCGTGCAATGTGGAGGCGGCAGATATACTGAAGAATATGTAATGTTGATGGGTGTGTTCCTCCTTTTTGGCTGACTTTTTGCTGTTGGTATGCTGCGTTTGGGTTGATTGTTACTTGCTGTAGTTCTCTTTTGCTTCAGCTGCCTTTTTTGTAAAGGGTTCTGGGCCCCTTCAAAACCCATTATTTACCTCTAATAAAAAACATAACAAATACCAAATATTATTTTATTTAAATTAATTTTCTATTGAAAAAATTAACATTTACTATAATTAATTTTAGTAATGTTTTATTTTATTCTTTACTATTTAACATTTAATAAATTAAACTATTGTATTTTAAAATATTTAATTTAGATTTTAAACTATCTATATATAAAATATAACAAATTTAAAATAGTTAAATTTAATTTAACAAATATACTAATGTAGACACCCAAAAATGTCCTCTTACAATACCTTGTCCCGACATTACATTATTTAGACTTCTTGTAGCCTCTTTTGCCCTAGGTACCCATGTCATCATCTAATTAGTTAAATAAATCTTATTTAACTAATTTCATTTATCCCCTATTTATCCATAATCCCTTTTTCTATAATTAAATAAATATTATTTATTTAATTATTCATGACCATTTATTCTCTTTAATTAAATAATTATTTTAATTGTTTAATTAGTCATTTATCCATTCTCCTATAATTAAATAAATCTTTATTTATTTAATTATCTTTTTCACCTTCATCTATAATTAAATAACGATTTTATGTTATTTAATTATCTTTCCACCTCATCCCTATCCTTTATTAGATAATGTTTTATCATTATTTAATAAGTTTATCTTTTCATTATCCTTCTTATCTTTTTAGGAGTTATTTCCTTTAAAACAATAAATCAAAATCTTTTTATCTTTTTAAAATCTTATCTCATCTCATTGTATTTCCTCTTTTGTCAAAAAATCAAATCTTATCAAATCTTCGTCTCCGTCCACATCGAAATTCTATAAATGCGGCCTCTCACAAGCCATTTGGGGGAGGAGCTTTTGAGTACCCTTACTTTGTCAAATTATCTCTACAATTTTTCATTATCTTTCATCTATCATTCTCCATCTCCGTCACCTCCATCATATCGTTATGCTGCTAAAGTGAGCAACCAACATTCCTTCATTATCAACCCTTCCAAAGCTTGCATTCTCATGCGAGGTTGAGAAGAGCCATGGAGGTCAATCAAGTCTAGTTTGAGAATTGGTTTGCATTTCTTTTGTTTATTTGCATTTTCATTCTAGTTTGTGCTTCATGGTGCTTGATAGGGTTTAGTTAGTTTATTGTTTTCAACGCTAAATCTGAATGATTTTTTCCTATCTACATTTGGTGAACTCGAACTTCTAACACTTGTTCTTTTGAGCCTTTGTGAGTTTGATTTTGTAGGTCAAGGGTTTTTCTAAAGAGGGCTTGGCGATCAGGTTTTTTATAGGAGCCCCGAATCAGAAAAATAGCCTCACCATTGCGATCACGGGGGCTGAGAGAGAACTTTTGACATATAACTTGACATATTTTGCTTGCAAGAAAATTTTTGAATTTTTTTTTAACACCATTTTGCTTGCAAAATATATACACAGATTTAAAATTTTCACTACAGGTATATACTCATAAATCCGCCATATATACAAAAGTTTATTTGCAGGTAATATACACACAAAATATTCATCGAGGGTTTCATGGCTAATTACAGATATATATTCAATTTGTTGTGTATAAATGCCCATTTTCAGGGGTATACTTTGATGGATTTCTGTGTTTATATGTTTGTTTAAAAAGATAAATTTTGTTGGATCTCTATATATGCATCTTTGTAGGGTTTTATCTGATATATATATGCGTGGATGCTTGTAGAAAGTGTGGGATATTCTGTTTGTATATGCTCACAAAGGCCTGCAACCTATGAAACATACACATAGTTTGCAACTTTTTCATAGTTTTATGGGCTCACCAAAAATTCATTTCCTTCTCTTTCGTAGCTTGAAAATGGTCACTTTAAGCTTTTAAAACTTAAAGGCTTAAAAAAACATTTTAAAAGAGAAACTTGGGTCTTTTAATTTTATGATTACTTTTTTTAGAGTTTTTAAATTTATTTAAATTTCAACTTTTTCTTATTTTTTATTTTTCAGGGGTCTTAGCCCTTAGTCACATAGGAGATCAGGGGCTGCACTAAATTTCCAGCACCTTTCAGTCAACCTTTAGTCACATGCTCGGATTTTTGAAATTCAAAAAGTGTTGGAAAGATGACTCGGTGAACTACCTAGCGGCAAAGACCATTTTAGGTGACTGTATCATTTTCAGTACTCTTTTATCAGTCAAAGTCAAACTTGTATTTAAACTTCAAACGAGCATATCTTGAGCAAAATTGATCTAATTTCAACATTTTTTTTTAAAAAAGTGCATGAAATCTTTTGAGTTTTCTGTTTATGCAATCCATTTAGATGTATCAGGTCATCTTAATCAGATTTTATCAGAATTCCTCTTTTTCACATGGCTTTCTTCTATGCAAGTTTACTTGGTCTTTCTTGATTTTGTGGCTTGTAGGTGAATCAAAGGAGCTATAGCAGCATGAGGATCAGTCACAACATCAACTTGGAAAGTGAATAATCAGGTGCACACATTCCATCTTTCATTTCTTAATCTTGTTTGTCACACATTTGGATTTAGGCTCTTAAAACGAATTTTGTCTTCAATCACATATCAAAAATCAGGTCTAAAAATTAACCATTGTCTTCCTACACATTTTGTTTTGGGTTAAAAAGAACAAGTGCTTCCATTGTTTGCTTACACACATTTCATTTCTAAGGAAAATTAATCACTACGAGTGTGAATCAAGTGTGTGTGTCCTCCAAAACACCTCACTTGGTTTGCTTTTGTCATACCCTTCTTAGGAGGCCTGCTTGGAGCACACACCCCTCCAAGGGATGACCTCAATCGAGTGTGAATCCAAAGACACGCTCCTTTGGGAGTTGAAATCTTGTCACTCTTGGCTAAGCCCCAAAGAACTTTATACCTTTGGAAAGTAAAGGTGAAGGGTGGGTTACCCCTTTCTCCTGACTGTGTGGCAGGATTTTACTTCCAAATCATTCCTTATTCAACCTTGTGCAATCTAGGTTGAGACCTAATTGGCCATACCCCACTTGACTAGTCATAGGGCTTGTTGATGTGTCTTCCATCTGTGCTTGTTTAATAATCATCATTACATTCTTCAAATTTCAAAATTCAAACTTGCTTATGTGTCTTGTGTGAGTGATTTATGTGTATACATGTGTGATCATTCATTTAAACATTGCCAAATCAAGCTAAACACTAAACACATAAAGACAAGTCAATCTACACATTCTTCCAACACATTCATATCCAATCACTTTCATCCTGATCACCCTTCTTAGCCACATCATATCCACTTTATTCCTAATCATTCTATCCAAATCATTATCCTAATCATCATTTTGCATTGATCTCATCCTACCCATTCCTAATCATAGTCC
This sequence comes from Sequoia sempervirens, assembly GCA_007258455.2. Lineage (NCBI taxonomy): Eukaryota > Viridiplantae > Streptophyta > Pinopsida > Cupressales > Cupressaceae > Sequoia > Sequoia sempervirens. The sequence goes on along the minus strand of VDFB02058242.1, from coordinate 540,711,984 downwards.
AATCATATCTTCATCATTCAACTTTCTAATCATTCTTAATCATCCAATCTAATCATTCCACATCATCATCATCACTCTAATCTTAATCAAGCAATTTCTAAAATGGTCCTAATCCTTAAAACAAAATGGTTTGGGTACCTAAGCAAAAAGAAATCAAGTTAAACGAGGCATCCACATCACAAAAATCCCAACCATCCCCTCCCATCCAAAATACACATTCCATTCAAAAATCTCAAATTCCTAAAACCCACAAGCAAAATAAAAGTCATAAAAATACTAAGTCTATGTGGGTACCAAAAGCACTACATCCACCACTTCCTAAGCAAACATCTCCATTGCTTCCTACACCCCATCCACATCAAAATCTTCAACGTTTATCACTGTGTGTGCAACCATTGGTCATGGATCCTTTCCATTTCACAACAATTTAACATACCTCCATCCCCTCATCCTTCGCTCATTATCCTACATATCTCCCCCACCACCTTCCTATGGTCCATGCTTTTGGCTAAGCCTCCCCATTCATCTTTCACATAAGTCCCATATAATCCCTATCATCTTCCCTACATAATCCGCATCATAATCCACTATTTTCCTCCATAATCCACATCATAATCCATCATCTACCTACTCCATCTCCCTTTCATGCCATCCCTTACCAACATCTATGAGCATATTTGACATGGTCCAGGCAACAACATCCATTTAGTGGGACTATCACCTTTCATGGAACTAGACACTTGAGTCCCTCCTATCCATATTCCCCTTATCCTATCTAAAAAAAAAAAAGTAAAGAGAAATCCCATCGTCCAATGGTGAAAACCTGGTAAAAAGGTGCCCCGGATAAGTATAATGATGAAAACCTGGCAAACAGGCGTCATGTGTAGGTTGATCTTTTATGTCAATTACACTTGGGGGCACTTTGTCTCATCCACACTATCTATCTTATCATGTCACTTCTTATCATATCATTTTCATCGTACCTACCATATTTAGTCATCATACATACCTATCATATTGAGTCCACTTATCCACCCTTCTCCTTTTGATCTTGATGAAGACATAGGGGAAAAATTTTAAAACATGTTTTTGGGTATCTCTTGATATTCCTCATCCTTCCAAACAAGCCCATCATTATCCTATTATCATAAGCTTTGTCATGAAAAATCTTAAGTATTGTACCTAAAATGGGGCATGTTATTTCTATGCGACATAGTCTTTGGAGATCACATCCTTGCTCTTTTATGATGCATACATCCATTCCATTCACTATGACCTATCTTTTTTATCCATCCATCTATCATGAGCCTTTTATTCCTTATCCTATCACACACCCTTCCATCCATCAATCCCATCTATCTCCTTGCACCTAGACTTGGTTTTCCCTTGTCATTGGTATCTAGCACAAAGGCTATCCAAATTTTCATCCATTAACATCTTAACAACAACAAAAAATCATAAAAAGTCCTGAAAACAAATCCAAAAAAATCAAACATTTCAAAAAAATCCAAAAAAATCGAATATTCTAAAAATACAAAAAATCAAACTATCCCCAAAAAATACAAAAAAATGGAAAAAGGTCCTAAAAAAAGAAAAAAGAAATCAAATAGCCAACAAAAATCCAAGCAATAAAATCAATCCATCCAATTACTTCTTCCAATTTCATCTACTCAATCTATCACCTCAATCCAATCATCCAACCATTCAACCAAACCAATCATCTTCATCAAATCCATTCATCCATACATCAAATCATCTTCAATCATTCCAAGCAATAATCTAAATGCAAGTCAATCCTTAATCTATACCAATCAAGTCAATCAATTTTGTCAAATTATCCAATCACATCCTTTGGTTTTGATCCTAATCTTGTCCTAAACCAAATCAACCAATCAATCAGTCAATCAATCATCCTTGTGTTGATCTAGGGATATATCGCTCCCTGCAATGACAACACTATCGTCATCATCAATCAATCAATCAATCAATAGTTTACAACTTGAAAGAGGCAATACCTTGTTTTTTTTGAATCATTTGTGCATGCTTGCTTGCTTGCTTGTGTCAGTTATCATTTTATCTTGCATTTATATCAAATTCATATCATTCCAGCTAATATTCATATCTTGCATAGGTTGGAGTAGCTTTTTGCACTATCCTTTGCATTTAAGGTCATATCATACCTTTTGTGCATTAGGACTTTAATGCTCTAAGTCTACTTCCTCATACGTCTAGACAAGGTTGTATTACGCTGGGGCACGTGACACAACGTCACCTTGGTCCTTATACCTTGGTGCATAATGTTTGGTGCTATATCAAACATTATGGTTGCTCACCTTCATTGCAACATAATGTATCATTCATCTCCTTCATATACGAGGTCGTACCATGTACTGTAAGCTCACCTAATGCACTTTAGTTGTAAGCTCACCTAATGCACTTTAGCTGCATCCAAGTTTCTATCAACGATTAACATGACAAGCCTTAAATATTATGTAATATTTTGAGTTATATTATAGCAAGATAAGAAGAAAATAGAAGGATATAGTACTGGACTCCAAATTTTAACTCTTTAAGTTTCTAAATAATAAGTCATTTTTAATGAAAATCTCATCACACTTTGTAGCTGAGTTAATATCTTAAAGTTATTGCTCGATGTTTTGGGCATCGATAATGTGGCCATATAAGCTACATTTTTATTGAGTTGTTTGAAAACACCTAAAACAAGGTAGATTGAAATGAGTGTATCAAGGCATGCATTACCAATAACCATATGATTAGTTGTTTTTTTGGCCATTTGCTCTCTCTTTCTTCTTGCAATGTTTGCCACTCTGTTTGCATTAAACACAACTGTGTTCGGGGAGATGAGAAAGCCATATGTTGTTCACATGGACAAGTCCATGAAGACACGACGGTTTAAAAATCTGAAGGATTGGTATACTTCTCTCGTTAATGATTTAATGATGGAAGACTGTTATATACATATCATATAGTTCAGCAAAGATTTGCAACGAAGCTGAGCAAGAAAGAGGTTGAAGATTTAGGCGGCATGGAGGGCTGCCTTGACGTATTCCCATCATCTATCAACCAAATGCATACAACCCGTTCGCACAATTGTTTGGGTTTGGACTCGCACGACAATTTGCAGTTGCTTTTTGATCACTATAGAGATGCAATTGTGGGCGTGATTGACAGCGGAATATGCCCTGAGAGCAAGAGCTTCCATGATAGAGACATGACATCTGTGCCAAATGTGCCTACAAAATGGAAAGGCAAATGCGAAAGTGGGGTGGGGTTCTGCAACAAGAAAATCATTGGAGCTCGCTCTTTCTTTAAAGGCTACAAAGCAATGTACAGTGAACTTGAGAAATGAGAGGACAAATCGGTGAGAGACACCAATCACCATGGTACACACTGTGCCTCAATTGTTGCGGGGTCAAAAGTGGTAGAAGTGGATTTCAAAGGCTTTGCTAAAGGAAAAGCCAGAGGGATGGCTCGTCATGCCAGATTGGCCGTGTATAACGTCCTCTGGGGTCCCAAGTCACTTGGTGACGACTGTGACATAGTTGCTGCCATAGAAGCGACCATTTTAGACGGTGTTGATATTATTTCTGCACCCCTAGGTCATCTGGAAAATCCTTTTTACAATGATTACATTGCTATGGGAGCATTCAAAGCTATGGCCAAGGGCGTGTCTTTTTCCTCTTCAGTTGGCAACTATGGACCTAATGACTCTTTCGTTTTCAACACGACATCGTGGATGATCACTGTTGGAGTGAGCAGTATCGACAAAAAGTTCCCCGCCACTGTTAGACTTGGCAATTGTAAGACCTCCTATGAAAGTTCCTCTCGTTCCTCTCTTTCTAAAGGAACTCAAAAGTTTCCTTTGGCGTATGTATCTCACAACGAAAACACCAAGCGCTGCCAGCCAAGTATTGGTAGGAGCACGTTGAATGGTAAAATTCTGCTGTGCGATATAGTTTATGCAAATCCTCACATCAAAAACACAGAGGCCGCTTTGAATAATGTAGTAAGCACGGTGGAAGAAAGTGGGGCAGCTGGAGTAATTGTCGCCAACAACAGATACTGGGGGGCACAAGAAATGGTCGCCGATTATGGTCTGCCCTTCATAGCTGTGAATTTTTCTATCGGAGATAAAATCAAAGCGTACATGAATAGTAGTAGTGAGCCTATGGCCGCCATAGAGCCAACAGGATTGACAAGGGTCGAAAATGCACTAAGAGCTCCAGTTGTGGCTGCATTTTTTGTGAGAGGCCCAAGTAATGAATTTCCAGATATACTGAAACCAGATCTGGTTGCTCCAGGTGTCGACATATTAGTGGCGTATATGGGAGGGGGATACAAGTTCTTGTCAGGGACTTCCATGTCGTGTTCGCACGTAAGTGGCCTTGCAGCGCTCATCCACGATGTTCATCCTTCTTAGAGTCCTGCTGCAATCAAGTCGGCTCTCATGACGTCTACTTACATCCGCGACAAGACAAAGCAACAGTACTTCATTATGGACGCCTACACTGTGAAAGATGCAAAGCCATTCGCATTGGGCGCAGGTCATAAATTTTACGGCTGCACTGAATCTAGGGCTCGTGTACAACTTGACACCTTGTGATTACATTCATTTTCTCCGCGCTCTCAAAAAATACTCAGAAGAATGTATCAACTTTCTGATGGACAAAACATACGTGCCCCAAATCAAACAATTTGGAAGACGTAGTTGATCTCAATTATCCATCTTTCTCTATTGTCTTCAAAGCCCCCAGAGAACATCAAGAAGTTTTCAGAAATAGAACAGTAACAAATGTGGGTGCCGCTTCCTCTACATACAAAGTGATTGTGGAGAACCCTCCTGGAAAAGAAATAAGAGTTGAACCAAAGACGTTAGACTTTGCAAAGAAGAAAGAGACGCAAAAGTATCAAGTAACATTTGTGAACAAGGGCATCAATATTATATTAACAAATGGACATCCAAATCCAAGATTCAGACATATAATATGGAAATGTATCCGAGGTGGAAAGCATGATGTTTGTAGTCCAGTGGCTATATTTGGGTGTCCCGTGAATGATTTATGCATGTTTTACAGATTTCTTGTTTTTGTTTTCAGTTCTACTTCTTGAATAGAAAAGACAATGCTTTGAGACGTACTTAAAGAATGTAACTTTATTAGTCCCGGCCTCTAGGGAGTAATGTTTTCATGGTGACTAATTGCTATTAGTTGTACTTTTTGAATCGTGCTAATGGGAAAAAATGAAGGACAATTCCAATGTTTCAAATATTTTTGAACATTTTATATAATTTTTAGTTTAATTTATTGGCATGAAAGTTATGAAGTCCGCCATAAGGAGAAGAGGATATGGCATGAAAGATTCAAATTCTGACCTTGCCAAGTATATAATGTCTCAAGCATGGTAAAGTCCGCCTTGGCCAAAAGAGAGATGTCCAAATCTTGATGAAATCCACCTAGCCAAGGAAACAAGAAAAGAATTGGCTGAGTAAAAAAATTCAAAAAAATTGGAAAGACACAAGTGAAGTCTGACCTCCCTCAGCAAGCAACGTCCAAGAAGCCAGAAAGTCCGATCAAGGCATGTCCAGACAAGAGGAAAGTCCTACCTTGGCACTTAAAGAAAAAAATGGCAAAGACAAGACAAAGTCTGACCTTGCTCAATGGATGGACGGCACAAGCAAGAGAAAGTCCAACTTCCCTTGATCTAGGCATGTCCAAAGCATCTCAAAGTCTGACTTAACTCTAGCAAGGAATGTTCAAAGCCTCATAAAGTCTGACCTTGGCATAAAGAGCGGATGGCGAGACCAAAGTAAAGTACGACCAAGGAGAAAACTTCATAAAATTGACTAAGTATTGGAAGGAAAACAAGATGAATAAAGAGGGAAAAGCCTTGAACAAGGATGGAATCCACCCTACATAGCACAAGCCAAATTCAAGACAAATCCACAGGAAAAGTTCATCCAAAACCTTGGCTAAATGTTGAATAGTCCACATGAAGGTGTTACAAAATAAAATTGAATAGCCAAAATTTGGTTAGGTATGGGAAATACTTCACAGAGAAAGTTCCAATTTCCTCCATTGTGGCGAAAGCACAGGGGAGTTCCTCTCCAAATTCAAGGCACTTGAAGGAATTTTAGAGCAATCCGGAAAGAAAGACTTAATAACTTCAAGTCTAAACATGTGCTCCAAGGCGAGACTTCCAATATAGGTGAGAAGAAGAAATCAAAGTCTCAAAGCGAATACAAGATCAAAGCTAGGAAGAAACAAGCACCAAGGACAGAGTCATCGACAAAGAAAAATATTCTAAGGCAAGCACATGGAACAAGACCAAAGTGACCAAGGAGGACATCCAACCTGTTGAAGTGGCGCCTTGACTAATCAAATTGTTCAAGTCAACACATCTAGATTCAATGAACCTGACACTCCACCGTGCAACAACTTTCTATTTTATTGTTGGTTCATATTTAGCAGAAGGACAAGTGTCTCAGAATGTAATTTTCTTATTGGTCGAGAAAGAAGTTAGTTGTGACCAACCCTAATTAGAGTTTTATTTTAATCTCAGCTATTGATCCTAAATCAATCTTGGTCGTTGAATTGTAATTGGGGAGCCTATAAATTGAGCTCACCCCTCATTTATAAAGCATGGAGCATGTTGCAAAACATGTTGAGATAAGTAATTGTTGCGTACGACTTGCAAAGTAATAAGTACTGATGGTGATTGCTTCTCTTATTTTGGAGTTTTGCATGGTTCTTATTCCTCATCATAGTTTAGATTTTATTTCATGTATGTTAGATAAATGCAAGATCTGATAAGTATTGATTTTTGGTGAAACTTTTGCTCAAACTTTCTTTGAATGGATGATTTTCATTCAATGCGTAAAGTTAGCCTGAGCTTACTTTGTGGATGCTTAACTTTTGTTTGAATAAATATTGTTTGATTTGATGGTAGTTATTCATGACGTGAAAATAATAAGCACACTCCCTTGAAGATTGCACCCACTTTGTGTAGTTGTGCAAAGCGTGGTTATTGGTTTCACAAAGTCAATACCATCTCTTGAATTCTTAGGAAGTAGATTAGAACTTCTAAACCCTTATCTCCTTTTTTTTTTTCAGTTTGATTGATCCAGAACCCAAACAACAAAGCTTCATTTTCTAAACCTTCATTGTGAATTGAATGAGCCTAGTGTAAGTCCCTTTGTGTTACCAGCATATCACAACGACCATTGAGCTTATCCACACGTCAAGACCTGACATAAGGAACCTTGGAATCGCCATATGATCTTCTAGCAATCTTAGCATACGCGGTGGTTTTTCAGGAGAGGATAGAGCATCTTTGGACTCTTTATTTTGATGTTCGGTGTGTCATAAAACACGCATCAACATGAATTGGCGCTAGAAGGAGGGCCAAAAATTAGCTTGTTTATTCTCACAAGAAGGGAAATCCAGCTGGATGGAACTAGTATAAAGTTTGAAATGCCAAATTAGAGATATGTTAGATCTCTTTTATGTTAAAAAATCCAAAAAAAAAATGAAAAGTTGAAAAAATTGTAAAAAAATCAGAAATGGAAAAATCCAAAAGGAGATTTCTCAATGGATGGGTGTCCATTCCATATTTCTTGCTCTCAAGATAGTCTCGTGGATATTGCTCAGATTCAAGAAAAATTGAATGCACAGTTGCACCCCAGGAATTTGTCTAAGTTCGCTTTGCCAGGAAGATGTCGAATTTATGAGACGACCAAACATGATGAAATGAATTGCTTGACATTCTTGTCAAGGATAGAGCTTGTTCTCCAAGGGAAAATTTTCTTTTGGGATGTTCCCAAGCCAGGAGTGTTGGATGTAGATTCTGATGATTATAGCATTCTAGAAGTTATGTATGAGGCCTTCATGAGGTTTATACTTAGAATCCAATATCAGATGGAACTAGGTAATGTTTACTTGAAAGATGTTTTGCTTCCTCATTGGTGTCGGATTCACAATGCACCTCACTCAAAATTCACTTGTTCAATATGTGAAGAGGCCATCAACCAAGCTAGATGTCAGATTGGATTATCAAAATTGTCAAGGAAATGCATCTAGAACGAGCATCTTAATCCTGCATCAAAAGAACAAAGCATTGCAACATCATCAGGTTGTGAAGGAAGAAAATTGGAAGAAGATAGTATATCTGGATCAAGCATTCAAGTAGATGAAGATTGTTCCTACATCACACTAGAATGAGAGGCCATTGGAGTAAAGATCAAAGAAGCGATGGAATACATCCAAGCAAGAGGAACTACCCAAGGCAACTGTCAACATACATAAATGAATGAATATATAGAATTGCAAATTATTGAAGATCGTCAAGAACCAAAAATGGATGACTTAGCTCAAAGTAGGGATGGTGTGAGAGATTTCCAACGTTCATTCATCCAAGGAGGAAAACATGAAGAAGGAAGCGGTTCCAGTGAACTTCAAGAAGGAATGGTCCTTGATGAAAAGGTTTAATCTTGCATGAACAAGATGGAATAAATGATAAGTAGCTTGAAGCAAGATGATATGTTTGACAATCAATGGGCTACCAAGATGGAAGTAGAATATGAAATACATTTCGTGTCGGCACTTGATCCATTGTTCACAGTCATGGAGGAATTGCTTGATGAAATTGAAGCAAACGAAAGGCTACTTGATAAACAAGCAACTATAGAAAATGAAGAACAATTCAGGTTGGGGCTTGATCCATTGTTAGGAATTCAAAAGGAGTCGGTGCATGAAATACTCCAAATTTTCAAATTATCTTTTGTATCCAATTCCCGCCACACTCTACCCAGCTTGGAACGTGATGTTGATCTCCATGTTTCAGATGCAAGTGGTATGGTTCACCATCAACTCCGACCTCCTGATGAAGCAATAGATAATGAGCAAGAATTCATGTCTATGAATGAAGGCCACCAGGTTGTATCTTTCCCTATTGTTGACTACAAGGAATATCATTTTGATTATGGAGATTTAGGAAAGATAACTTGTTTATGGATCAATCACGGTGTGGGTGAGTTGCCCCGGTTACTAATCTTTCCTAAAATTTTGCTTGAGTTTCAGATTTGTCCTTTGAAAGAATATTTTTCCGAGTTTAAAGATAAGTTTGCAAAACTTCGCACTGTGATCGCTGCTTTGTTGTTATTGCACATCCTAAGAAATCATGCTAGGAGTTGTATATACTCAGGTCTTTTGACTGTTGTTCGCTTAAAATTTTTGTTTTTGTTTAAAAGTAGGGTTTTCTTTATGCTTTAGATTAGTTGTTTTGCTTTCTTAGTTTAGTTTGCTTGTTCGTTTTGTTTTTCTTTCAATAAATGGACTCCCATTTGTAAAGGGTGTTGTATCTTAAGAACTCTAACGTCTGTGCTAAATCATGTTCAGTCCATTTCTTGGATAAATATTTGTGGATAATCTTCGAATCCTAGATTAATTGTTTCTAAAGTATCTTAAAGTTAAGGTTAGTACTTGATTGGAAAGGGAATCATCTATTGTATTTTGACACTAGGTCTTACAGTTATTATATCTTGCACACTTAATGAATTCTCTGAGTCATTATGGTTTCCTAGGTGAAGTCATGGCTAAACAACAAAAAAAATCAAAAGTCTTACTTCAGCGCCACTATAATGCTCAAACCCATGTGAGCTTCATTGCTTACAAGCCAAAGTGTGAAAATATGTGAAAAGAAAAGAATATCCAAATGAATGAAAGAAAAAAAAGAAGAAAAGAATGAAAGATCAAAACACTTGGCTTCGGGTGTGCAGACATCTCTACAGGTGTACACTCAATAAAAAAGAAAATAAAAATAATAAATCGCCAGAAGTAGAGCAATCTCCGTGAGATTATAGAGATAACCTCGCCGGGGCTATGGATGCTCGCTGGCAGCGAGGCTCTATCCAAGGATGCTTTTGGAGTTAAGAAAAAACTACACAAGAATGCCATGATGGAACCAAAGAGTCATATTGGTCTTATGAGACGGAAATAAACACATTTGCACACACTTGTAACTGCTGGCTAAAGGGTCTTGATACAGTTTAGGATTCCTCTTCCCTTTTGATTACTCTTCTTAGCCAAAGGGGTAAGTTAGTTAGAATTAATCTAAGATTTTGGGTTTGAAGTAGATTCTATCTTTGAAATGTTCAGGAACATTTATTCAGGCTGGTGCTAGATGTTGTGACCTTTTTACACATCACCCCATTGCAAATGGGGACCCTTTTTTTTTGCTTTTTGGTTTTTTTTTGCCTTGGCGTTGCAACTGCTAATCACCATGTTTCTTTTATGATGAGGAGTTAAAGTTTTGAAGAGTCATCTGAGCCAAGTTGAGAATCCAAGTGTAGAATAGTGCATACACATCGTCAAAGTGCTCCGAAGGTTCGGAGGACGAGGATCGCCTGTGCTTTGAGTCAATTCTAACACTTCCTATTTTTTAGGGATTTTTGTTTTTTTTGTTTTTGGCATTTTTGAACCAATTCGAGACTTCTATTTTTTAGGGATTTTGCTTTTTCTATTTTTAACAATTTCTATTTTTAGAAAGTGCTAAGGGTCCACAGGTCATGGAGTCAACATTTCCATTTTTAGAATCAAAATTTTTGGCCTCCAAAAGCAAAAAGCAAGGAAAAAGCAATGATAAATCATGAAGAATCATGAAAAATCAAGAAAATCAAGCAAAAAGCAACTAAAAAGCAAGAAAAATCATGGCAGAAAAAGGCATAAGTTTGGAGAAATTCGCCCAAGGATGATGTCTAAACATTCTCAAAGTCCGCCCCATGCCTTGTCCAGACTAGAGAAAATTCTGCTTGGAAGGAGCAATGAGAATGGCAAAGACATTAAGAAGTCTGCCATGAGAAGGAAAATAAAATGGCAAGCCAAGGAGAAAGTCTGCCTTGCATTATGAAAAGAAATCTTCAAAGTTCACCATTGAAAATGTCAAGACTCCTTGGAAGTCTACCACATACTTGATGAAGACTTGGCAAGACCATCACAAAGTCCGCCCTCACCTTGGAGAAGAGTTTGTCAAGCACCTTCGGAAGTCCGCCCAACCTTTTGGAAAACATGAAGAGAAGTCCACCCAAGCCAAGGAAGGCATGGCATGAAAGTTATGAAGTCTGCCATAAGGAGAAGAGGATATGACATGAAAGATTCAAAGTCCGACCTTGCCAAGTATATAATGTCTCAAGCATGGTAAAGTTTGCCTTGGCCAAAAGAGAGATGTCCAAATCTTGATGAAATCTGCCCAGCCAAGGAAACAAAAAAAAAAATTGGCTAAGTAAAAAAATTCAAAAAATTTGGAAAGACACAAGTGAAGTCTGACCTCCCTTAGCAAGCAACGTCCAAGAAGCCAGAAAGTCCTACCTTGGCACTTAAAAAAAAATGGCAAAGACAAGACAAAGTCCGACCTTGCTCAATGGTTGGACAACACAAGCAAGAGAAAGTCTGACTTTCCTTGATCTAGGCATGTCCAAAGCAGCTCAAAGTTTAGCTTACCTCTAGCAAGGAATGTTCAAAGCCTCATAAAGTCTGACCTTGGCATAAAGAGCGGATGTCAAGACCAAAGTAAAGTATGCCCAAGGAGAAAAATTCAGAAAATTGACTAAGTGTTGGAAGGAAAACAAGGGGAATAAAGAGGAAAAGTAAAGAGGGAAAGGCCTTGACCAAGGATGGAATCCGCCCTACATAGCACAAGCCAAATTCAAGACAAATCCACAGGCAAAGTTCATCTGAAACCTTGGCTAAATGTTGAATAGTCCACACGAAGGTGTTACAAAATAAAATTGAATAGCCAAAATTTGGTTAAGTATGGGAAATACTTCATAGAGAAAGTTCCAATTTCCTCCATTGTGGCGAAAGCACAGGGGAGTTCCTCTCCAAATTCAAGGCACTTGAAGGAATTTCAGAGCAATCCGGAAAGAAAGACTTAATAACTTCAAGTCTAAACATGTGCTCCAAGGCGAGACTTCCAATATAGGTGAGAAGAAGAAATTAAAGTCTCAAAGCGAATCCAAGATCAAAGCTAGGAAGAAACAAGCACCAAGGACAAAGTCATTGGCAAAGAAAAATATTCTAAGGCAAGCACATGGAATAGGACCAAAGTGACCAAGGAGGACATCCAACCTGCTGAAGTGGTGCCTCGACCAATCAAATTGTTCCAAGTCAGCACATCCAAATTCAATGAACCTGACACTCCACCGTGCAACAACTTTCTATTTTATTGTTGGTTCATATTTAGTAGAAGGACAAGTGTCTCAGAATGTAATTTTCTTATTGGTCGAGAAAGATGTTAGTTGTGACCAACCCTAATTAGGGTTTTATTTTAATCTCGGCTATTGATCCTAAATCAATCTTGGCCATTGAATTGTAATTGGGGAGCCTATAAATTGAGCTCACCCCTCATTTGTAAAGCATGGGAGCATGTTGCAAAACATGTTGAGATAAGTAATTGTTGCGTACAACTGCCAAAGTAATAAGTACTGATGGTGATTGGTAAACTTATTTTGGAGTTTTGCATGGTTCTTATTCCTCATCATAGTTTAGATTTTATTTCATGCATGTTAGATGAATGCAAGATCTGATAAGTATTGATTTATGGTGAAACTTTTGCTCATACTTTCTTTGAATGGATGATTTTCATTCAATGTGTAAACTTAGCCTGAGCTTACTTTGTGGATGCTTAACTTCTCTCTAAATAAATATTGTTCGATTTGATGGTAGTTATTCACAAAGTGAAAATGATAAGCACACTCCCTTGAAGATTGCACCCACTTTGTGTAGTTGTGCAAAGCGTGGTTATTGGTTTCACAAAGTCAATACCGTCTCTTGAATTCTTAGGAAGTAGATTAGAACTTCTAAACCCTTATCTCCTTTTTTTTTCAATTTGATTGATCTAGGACCCAAACAACAGAGCTTCATTGCCTAAACCTTCATTGTGAACTGAACGAGCCTAGCGTAAATCCCATTGTGTTACCAACATATCACAATGACCATTGAGCTTATCCACACGTCAAGACCTAACATAAGGAATAGTACCCGGTATAGATATTGCTCTTTCAGTAAAACTAAAACGTAAAGAAAACAACCCAAGCAAACTATACGGGACTCAAATAAAAGTAAAGGAAAGCCTTACAACCTGAATTCCTAGATACTTGTTCCAGAACTCCTATTTTGGCACGAGCGGGCATGATGGTGGGAAAATTCCATAGCAGAGAGGTGCCTTGGGCTGCCCATCTGAGACTTTAACAGTGTAAATAACAAGTTGCTTGTTTGTTACTAGCCTGAAAGGACCACACATGCCTCTGCTTGCAGCCCCCCTGCCTTGTGAGATGGATAATGTATGATTCTTCATTGCTCACCATCCCTGCCTCCAACTATTACGAAGGTTTCAAACATTACAACTTTACTGATTAGCTTGATTAGCTTGAATTCTGTAAGAAAATAATTTTTTTAAGCACCAGTATCCCCAAGTTCTCCATGGGAATAACTTGAGCACATCACATGCTCTGCTTCTATCAGCATTACTTCAAGAGGCAAAAGGTCCATCGTTGCCACAATAAAAAAGACATTGTTTCAATGGACATCTAAGACACTTCTAACTGCACTCCAGCCGCCTGCTTGGTAGGTGTTTAAAATATAGCATAAAAGAGAGAGCCAATGAAAAAAAACGAGAGCCTCATTTTAAGGAGAAAAGCAAAAATTGAGCAATCTTTAAAGCTGCACTCTTTCTTGCCTAGAATGCTGTGTGATTGGTTTTGCAAAAATATTCTATTGCTAACAATTTCATAAACCAAAAGTCTATAGGAAAAGATCTCTACCAATAAATTAAACTAAAAATTATATAAAATGTTCAAAAATATTTGAAACATTGGAATTGTCCATTTTTTCCCATTAGCACGATTCAAAAAGTACAACTAATAGCAATTAGTCCCCATGAAAACATTACTCCCCAGTTATAGGTTGGGACTAATAAAGTTGCATTCTTTAAGTACCTCTCAAAGCATTGTATGTTCTATTCAAGAAGTAGAACTGAAAACAAAAATAGGAAAACTGTAAAACATGCATAAATCATTCACGGGACACCCAAATATAGCCACTGGACTATGAACATCATGCTTTCCACTTCGTATACATTTCCATATTATATGTCCAAATCTTGGATTTGGATGTCCACCATTTGGTAATATAATATTGATGCCCTTGTTCACAAATGTTACTTGATACTCTTGCATCTCTTTCTTCTTTGCGAAGTCTAATGTCTTTGGTTCAATTCTTATTTCTATTCCAGGACGGTTCTCCACAATCACTTTGTATGTAGAAGAAGCGGCACCCACATTTGTTACTGTTCTATTTCTGACAACTTCTTGATGTTCTCTGGGGGCTTTGAAGACAATAGAGAAAGATGGATAATTGAGATCAGCTATGTCTTCCAAATTGCTTGATTTGGGGCACATATGTTTGTCCATCAGAAAGTCGATACGTTCTTCTGAGTACTTTTTGAGAGCGTAGAGAAAATGAATGTAATCACAAGGTGTCAGGTTGTACATGAGCCCCGGATTCAGTGCAACCGTAAAATTTACATGACCTGCGCCCAATGCGAATGGCTTTGCATCTTTCGCAGTGTAGGCATCCATAATGAAGTACTGCTGCTTTGTCTTGTCTCGAACGTAAGCATACATCATGATAACCGACTTGATTGCAGTAGGACTCTAGGAAGGATGAACATCGTGGATGAGCGCTGCAAGGCCACTTACATGCGAACACAACATGGAAGTCCCTGATAGGAACTTGTATCCCCCTCCCGTATACGCCGTTAATATTTCGACACCTGGAGTAACCAGATCTGGTTTTAGTATATCTGGAAATTAATTACTTGGGTCCCTCGCAAAAAACACAGCCACAACTGGAGCTCTTACTACATTTCCAACCCTTGTCGATCCTGTTGGCTCTATGGCGGCCATAGGTCCACTGCTACTGTTCATGTACGCTTTGATTTTCTCTCCGACATAAAAATTCACAGCTATGAATGGCAGACCATAATTGGTAACCATTTCTTGCGCCCCCTAGTATCTGTTGTTGGCGAAGATTACTCTTGCTGCCCCACTTTCTTCCACCTTGCTTACTACATTGTTCGAAGCGGCCTCCGTGTTTTTGATGTGAGGATTTGCATAAACTATATCGCACAACAGAATTTTACCATTCAACGTGCTCCTACCGATACTTGACTGGCAGCGCCTGGTGTTTTCGTTGTGAGATACATATGCGAGAGGCAACTTTTGAGTTACTTCAGAAAGAGAGGAATGAGAGGAACCTTCATAAGAGGTTTTACAATTGCCAAGTCTGACAGTGGCGGGGAACTTTCTATCGATACTACTCGCTCCAACAGTGATCATCCATGGTGCCATGTTGAAGACAGAAGAATAATTAGGTCCATAGTTGCTAGCTAAAGAGGAAAAAAACACGCCCTTGGCCATAGTTTTGAATGCTCCCATGGAAATGTAATCATTGTAAAAAGGCTTTTCCAGATGACCTAGGGATGCAGAAATAATATTAACACCATCTGAAATGGCCGCTTCTATGGCAGCAGCTATGTCGCAATCGTCACCAAGTGACTTGGGACCCCAGAGGACCTTATACACGACCAATCTGACATGAGGAGACATCTCTCTGGCCTTTCCTTTGGCAAAGCCTTTGAAATCCACTTCTACCACTTCCAACCTCGCAACAATCGAGACACAGTGTGTACCATGGCCGTTGGTGTCTCTTGCCGATTTGTCCTCCCATTTCTCAAGTTTATCATACATTGCTTCGTAGCCTTTAAAGAAAGAGCGAGCTCCAATGATTTTCTTGTTGTAGAACTCCACCCCACTTTCACATTTGCCTTTTCATTTTGCAGGCGTATTTGACACAGATGTCATGTCTCTATCATGGAAGCTCTTGCTCTCAGGCCATATTCTGCTGTCAATCACGCCCATAATTGCATCTCTGTGGTGATCGGAAAGCAGCCACAAACTGTCATGCTAGTCCAGACCCAAAAAATGGGGCGAACGGGTTGTATGCATTTGGTTGATAGATGATGGGAATATGTCTAGGCAACCCTCTGTGCTGCCTAAATCTCTAGCCTCTTTCTTGCTCAGCTTCGTTGCAAATCCATGCAAAACTATATGATATGTATATAACAGTCTTCCATCATTAACGAGAGAAGTATACCAATCCTTAAGATTTTTAAAATGTTGTGGCTTCATGGACCTGTCCATGTGAACAACGTATGACTTTCTCATCTTCCCAAACACAGTTGTGTTTAATGCAAACAGAGTGGCAAACAAAGCAAGAAGAAAGAGAGAGCAAATGGCCAAGAAAACAACTAATCATATGGTTATTGGTAATGCATGCCTTGATATACTCATTTCAATCTACCTTATTTTAGTTGTTTTCAAACAACTCAATAAAGATGTAGCTTATATGGCCACATTATTGATGCCCAAAACACTGAGCAATAACTTTAAGATATTAACTCAGATACAAAGTTTGATGAGATTTTCATTAAAAATGACTTATTATTTAGAAACTTAAAGAGTGAAAATTTGAAGTCCACTACTATACCCTTCTATTTTCTTCTTATCTTGCTAGAATATAACTCAAAATATTACATAATATTTAAGGCTTGTCATGTTAATCGTTGATAGAAACTTGGATGCAGCTAAAGTGTATTAGGTGAGCTTACAGTACATGGGACTACCTCGTACTCTCAATATGCAGGAGGCACCTAACTCATGCTCCACAATACAAGGCGTACATACCCTACCCCTTGTAGGATTTGAACTTGTGACCTCTCTTTCAAGAGTACAAGTTCTCCACCACTAGACCAATTTAGATGTACATCGAACATGTCAGCTTAGAGGTATGTACTACTCCAAGGCTAATTAATGTGGAGAAACCTCGATGGTGTACTCCTTAAATGTTTAGATGAGGAGCAATCAGAAAACATCATTAAGAACTATCACCAAGGATTATTTGTAATTTTGTAATTAACATAATTTTTTTTTTCTAAATTTCATTCATCCTAATCATCTCCAATATACAATCCTAAAATATAGGAACACAAAAAAAACTTTAATTTTGGATGATAACCTTGTAAATAGCTCAGACACCAACAAAAAACATTATGGTTTCCCTCCATACAACTATTACCAAAAACATTTATGTTACAGAATTACAGTAAAAAATTTACTATGGTGTCATCGATAAAATTTACTATGGTGTCATCTAAAAAAACTTTGGTAAAATCTATTATGGGGTACCTTTTTGGTCAATGGCAAGTAATTTAACCTTTCCTTAGATGATTTTAGGCCATTTTGGATTATCCAAACTTTTTAGGGACCTTGGAACTTGTACACGGTTCCCTAGTTCCTTCAGTTTTGTCGAATTCTCTCAAGTGTGATAAATTTACTAGGTCTTGAGTTTAAGGTTGTTGTGGATTATAATATACATGTGTGATTGATATTCTATACCTCGAGTGAGTCTAGAAGTGTGAGATTAGAGTCTAGAAGTGTGAGATTAAATTTATCTAAGAATTACAAAGATGATGAGCCAAGTTTTTCCTTGGCAAATATTCTCATTCGAATCGACTTTCCTTTCTTATTTGATAGCCTCTGTATTTCTTGCTCACATTGAATCACTCTTGGCTACCTAAGGATTGTAAGACATAGTGTCACAATAACTCATGTATTTGGGCATACAACTATAACCAGCTAAGAGCCTTACTTGACATTTCTGTCGGTTGTTTTAAACTGTTATTCAAATTCTTCATAAGTAGACTTGCATTTTGAATAAGATCTGGTCTGTAAGCGACTCATTAACAAAGACCATGATAAAATATGCTCTGGGGCATGAGCTGATCTCATAAGCCACATGACTTGTCTAGTTCTTCCTCAACCATGCTTAAGGTAAATCTAGCAGATACGAATTTCTGCTGTTAATGTGTTGTTGACTAGCCTTATTCAAAAGAACCATAATTTTTCATATTGGCAAGTTTGATATACTCAACTTTTGCAGGTGGTATATTTGGAGATTCCTGGGATATCTCCAACAAAAAAAGTGGGAAAGTATGTAAAGCCAAAGGTGTGGAATGCTTTGATAAGTGATCCAAATGTGTCTAGGGGTCAAGTTTGAAAGTATGACGAGCCTTATTCAAAAGAACCATATTTTTTCACATTAGCAAGTTTGATATATTCAACTTTTGCAGGTGGTATATTTGGGGATTCCTGGAATATCTCCTGCAAAAAAAAGGTGGGTAAGTATGTAAAGCCAAAGGAGTGGAATACTATGACAAGTGATCCAAATGCGTCTAGTGGTCAAGTTTTCAAGTAAACACTCTGAATGTTTACCCAAAATGTTTTTCTTAGTTTTTAGTAAATGTGTATAATAATAAATTTAATAATATTACTTATTTCTAAAAACATTAAATTTATATGAGAAAAATCTAATCACAATTTCTTTTTGAATATTTTCCCCTTGCTGAACTCAAATTTGAACCTTTGTGACATAAGCGGGCACTATTGGGACTTCGTTCTATATTGGGCCAATTTGAGGTTCGCTCTTACTGCTTTAATATCTGTTAGTTTTCCTCATAAAATCTTTAACTGCAACATTTAAATGTCTTTAACAGTCAAAGCAATCAGCAAAAGAAGTTCCTAAATAGTAGGGTTGACATTCCAATTCTCTACTAGATGCAACCATTGTTGGCACTGAAGCCTGGTGATCTACAACACAGTTCATCAAATACCTTTGTATACGTTTGTTTACTGCTACTGTGTGTCCATCTGTTTGAGGAGAATAAATTGGACTTAGGGTCAAGGTGATATCAACATTTTTTTGTAAAAGTTAATAAATTTTGGATTTGGATAATTAGCAATATTTCAGTGAGTTGTGATGCTCTATTAATGGAATCTGTGGCTATAAAATGAGCATACTTTGTCACCGTCTAGTACACGACATGTTCGTTACATATAATGAAATCAATTAATTGGTACGATTATTTTTTGATTAAAAAATGGTCAAAGTAGATGAACTTCAGATAGTTTATATTTGATTTTGTTTGCCAAATCTCATGAGAAAACAAAGTCCCGTATATGTTCACTCTTCCTGCTATTTTATTCATCACTTTGACATTGTCACTATTTTATTTTCATGTTTCTAAAAATGTTTTAAGTTTTTTTCAACTTTTTCTGTTGGGCAGTCTGTGGGTCCTATTGGGTTGTCCCAGGTTTGCCCAGGGTCTACCCTGGGCACCCTGGGGTGGGCCTTGGCAAACCCCGGCCGATCTAGGCTCAGATTCAAACCCATACAGGTATGCCGGGGAGTTTAGTAGAATCTGGTAACATAGCATAAAGGTGTAGCCTATTTTGTGCAAGCAATAAATTTGAAATTACTGCCAATTATTAAAAGAATAGTATGGTCTCTTACATTCATCCCTGGGGTGCAATCTTGCATCAACTTGTAATCAGAGACAAATCTTTCTTGCCAAAGGCATCATTTACTACTGAACTTGAAGAAGCATGGGTGTACAAGATAGGTGTAATGTATCAGTGTGAAACTGCTTGTGGGCACCCAGGGGCCACAAAAAAGCACCAAAGGGCAGGATTCTGGTAATTCTGGTAATCATTTATGCACCAAATCCTATCATACAAAAAATGATGGATTACACAAAGTGTGCACAAATTGAATTGCCTCTAGAACCACCATTCCTTGGTGAATCATTACTACAGTTTTTTGAATATTTTTGAATCATCTGATGGTTGATCTTCCCATTAGTGTTCCTTTTTCAATTTTACCTCTCTCTAATGGTTACACAAAATGTTCACAAATTGAACTGCCTCTGTTGATGTTCTTACAGCGTCAGGTGAATTCTTCCAGCTATGACATATTGGATAAATTTGATGGAGCCTAAACGGCTATCAAATTTATAGAGATATGATTTCATGAAGAAAACACAACTCTTGACAAGGCCGACATCATGCATCATTGTGGATGTGATTTCTTTAAGAGGCATTTAATATTTGTTATTAAGAAAAGCCGACTTCATTTATGAAGTGTTGCCTTTGTTTGTTAGAGTCACATCTTTTGTATAGAGGCCGACATGAAGATTTGAAAGGATGTGTCTCTCCTCTTCACTTGTATATATAATCATTGGCACTTAATTGTTTGGTATTCATGTTCGAAGTTCATCAAGTTCAAGTTTCTCAAGGGCGAGTGTGTCTCAAGAGCAGATTGTTGTTTCTGTTAGAGGCTGAGATCTTTATCAGCAGACTGCTTCATTCTGTATTTGTGTTGCATCAGACTGTGGTGCATATATTTGGCCTTCATATTGGCCCATTGTAAAGGAGACAATTATTGTTATAATTCAATATATAAGAGATATATTGTTGCTGGGTTTTTCTCCCTCAAGAGGAGGGTTTTCCCAGGGTATCTGCTGTGTTATTGTGTTGAATTTTGAATTAATTTTCTGTGCATTACATCTGCTCATAAAAACTAACGGCCTCATGAACCACTATACCTCGGTGGATCATTCCTACAGTTTTCTGAACATCTTTGAATCATCTGATGGTTGATCTTCTCTTCAGTATTCCTTTTTCTATTTGTCTCTTCTCAATCAATTTTACAGGAATAGGTGTCTAGTGACTCAATAACCATAACTGGTACAGTATTAATGAGCTTCTCATCTGTAGAATTCTCAGAAGAGGTTCACAACTCAGAATGAGATGGAACATGGTCAAACTCTGCCCTCTTGGCTTTTTTCCAAATCTGCAGGGACATTGGTTGCAACTTTTGCCTCATTATCTGAAGAGGCCCCTAAAGCCTGCTGACAACCTGAAGTTTGCAAAGCCTCCATAGAAGAAGCTTCAATCTCTTGCTTTGAGCAATTCTTAACAGACTTGCAAACCAGAGGATCCAAGGCCAACTTTTGGGCATTAGCAGCCCTAGCCTCGAGAAAAATTATGAATAACATTAGCAAGTGGAGCATTAGGGAAAATGTAATGATGGAGATACTTAGCTCTGGCCCACCAAGTGCGTTTAGCAGGAATTTAGCAGAAACCCTACAAATCACGGACTTGAAATTCTTTTTGTCACATTTAGAAGGTACATGCTCATAAGAACATTTTCTGTATCTGAAAGCATTTTTCTAATGGTCAATTGTTTGACGCCATCTTTGATTTTCTACCAACAATGAAATCTCAGCAGGTAGCCCATTGGTAATATCCATCTCCACACAGATGTGGGCATAGTGGAACAATTGTATTTAGTAGTTTCATTGAACATGCAACAAAACTTTTTGAACTTGTTTTTGATATTCTCAAGATGTTTGGACTCCCAGAATTGTAGAGGCAGATAAGGTAAGCTTACTCATAAAAAGCAAGAGGAGAAGGGGACCTACATTTAATGCATAAAAAGTGTCCTTGAAAATCCCATGGACCAGATTGTAAAATGAACTCTCCTTATCCTCCAGAGAATCAAATTCAAGAATGAAGAAACCCCAATTGCACAAATGGATAAAAAATTCATCCTCCAGATTCTTTTTACACTGCTCAGAGATCCAGTCATTTAAATTGCATAATTTGGGCGACAACTTTGTGAATTTGCAGATGAAGCATGCTTCTGTAGATAATCTTTATGCCCAAGCCCCGAATTGGTAATTTTGAAATCAGGGATGTGTGCAGACAGATGAAAAGACGGAGAATGAGTCATGCCCAATGAACTGTTGTAGAAGTCAGATTATAAAATTTAAAGCTATCCTCCAAGACCTTGAGTCTGCCTCTCCTCACCGAGCCCTCACAAAGTACAGGAAAATGAATGGTCTCTAGCTCTGAACTGGATTCAACCCTGACAATTTTTTTTGATGGAGAAGCCAAGGTAGAATCATGTGCATGCCATGCTTTACCTACAAAATCTTGTTTATTAGCTGCAACAGATTTATTTCTTCCCACACTTCCAGAATCCTGAACTTCCACTTGCCCGATCACTGAAGCAGTCAACAGGGAGCTAGATGCTGCTAAAGCCTTTGGGAAAGATATGGGAGCACCATTAGAATGCCTTAAACTCTGTGATGGAGAGGATAACAGTGCAATGCCAGAGGAGTGTGAGGGTTGGGAAGGAGATTTGAATCTTGTGCCAGCTGGGGAAACGGTTGTCTTGGGATTAGGGCTCTGATCAGAGCCATGTGTAGGTGCTGCTTTAATGCCATCATTGAATGGAGAAGAAAAAGTAGCTATGTCTGCTAGGGTTTCAGACGCCGAAGCTCATTTGGAAGCACGCTTTTTTTTTTGGTTTTATATATTTTCTCCCAATAGATCTTATTTTCCCATAGTAATAAATTAATATGATTTTTATATAACTTTTGTACAGATGTACCCAAGCTGATTTTTTTGTTGTACTGGTGTACCCAAATCTCCATACCTGTCCTGCTAATGCAGGTTTAAACATAAACTTCAAAGTTTACATCAAATTGCACTTTTTCAAACAATAAATACACAATTTTTTAAATACCATCACAATTAATGAAACCTAATCAATTATTGGGGCCACCCCCATTTGGAAAGAATGTTTTTGTGGTGTGTTTTGCTTAGTTTAGTATGAGAAATATGTTTAAAGTTCTTTCTACAAATTCTGCCAAAAACATGTTTTGAAATGTTGTAATGTCCTGTGTAGCGTGCATCCTTGTAGATGCTCTGGTGGGGCCGCATAGCGTGCTGCCACCCTTAACACCCTGGGTAGCCGCCCTAACCACTAGGTCGGTCTTTTGGTGTAGTGGTTGGGCCTCAGTGGTATCAAAGCCTAGATACCTGCCAGCTTGTAGGGAATCTTAATTTGCATGTCACATAGAAACTATAGGCAAATTGCATAGTATTCCCAGCATTCATAGATCATTTTCATAGCAATAGCATAGAATCATAGTAATAGCAGTAGAATCATGAAATTTTCAATTCACAGCCCCTGTACATAATCTGCAGCCCCTGTTCATATTCATCTGCATTTTCACTTTCATCAGCATCTAGAATAGTTTTCCTTTTGCATACTCGTTCTGCAGCAGCCATTTGGAGAAGCTTACACAATCTGAGAGCCAAAAAGCTTCAAAAGAATCTCTGTGGATAGAGAAAAATGGGACGGCACTAAAGATTTTGTTTGTTTAAATTTAATTTAAATTTCTTTAGTTTAAGGTTTCATTTAGTGTTTTATGTTTTCATTTAGATTACAATTAAGCATTTACACAATCACAACACGGGTATGAGCTTTTCATGTATCATTACAGGAAACAATTTAGGTTTCAGCCAGTCTGCAACCCATGGAAGTTGAACTTGGGAAGAATTGTGGTGCCCAATGTGTTTGTAAATGTAGAATTAATTAAAGCTATGGCTAACAGATATGACCCCAAGAGGAGAACTATCCAAGAACATAATGGGGCTGAGATGCTTGTTATTTCTAAGGATTTAATTTCTAATGTGTTTCAGTTGGAGTGTCCTATGAACTTTCCATTCATGATTACAGATCTCTTGATAGAGTATCACCATACGGATACCAGCTACAAATGATGGAAACTACCCTTGCATAGGCCTAAGAATGAAGGAGGCCAATTCAGGAGGTTTTTGAGTAATGAAAACCCTCCTTTTCATGAGTACTTGTTTGAAGAATATTTTAGATACAATTATTATTCAGCTGGTCAGGTCTTGGGGGTAGAGGTCCCACTCTTCATGTCTATTGCCCCAATGGTCTTAGTTGTAGACATACAAAGCAATGATGCAAGGTCATTCAATTATGCTAGATACTTGGCCAATGACGTAAACTAGGAGCTTGAAAAGATTAAAAATGACAGTGAATATATTCATTTCAAACATTATTCTTTGTTCATGCATTTTCTCATGCACGAGGGACATGTTAGAAGGGTTTGGAGTCAATAATTAAGAATAAAAGATATAGATGAAAATGGGAACCTCAAACCTATACAAATGTGGACTTCACTATGGGATAGTCGATTTGGTAGATCTCATTATCTTTATTTTAAGGACCTTTTTGTGAAACCATTAATGGAGTGGTTGGGATATCCATGTGATTATAATTTATCCCCAGAAGTGAAAAATTTTCTAAGACCAAAGGAAGATGATCCAAGGAAAAAGGAGGATCATAATTGGGGAGACTAGTATGCTTTTCCTAACTACACAGTGATTAGGGTTATGGGTTTGAAGGAACTCCACACTTGTTGCCACGAGTTGTTCCTGATAGAATTTTGTACTTAGAAATTGTGAGGCAATTGGAAAAATCTAATTCCAAAAACCTCAAAGTACACAACAAGCAATTGATCATGCCCAGTACTTTATGTTTTGGAGACTTTACAATGGTTGCAAATGAGGAATATGAGGAAATTAATGCTAAATTAGCACAATATAACCTCCCTCTAGGTAACAAAAGGAAAAAATTTGATGCAGAAGGCTTTATTCACAAAGCAAGGTTATCACATGTGTTATCAGGATATGAGCATGTATTCCTAGTTGAAGATGTAATCAAAAACCATGATGAAGCCTCTACCACTAAAAGAGTGACTACATATAATAGGGTTATGCTTGCAAAGGAATGGAAAAGAAGAAATGTCCCATCTTATTTGAAGGCATTTGGTGAAATATAGGATCCTCTAGCAAAGATTGAGCAACTCATTGCTAATATGGATGAAGTGGTAAAGAATGTGCCTTCATTTGTCTTTGATGCCCCTCATACAACCTATTCAGGAGTGCAAGCTAAAGATATAGAGCCCTTAGATTATATCCCTTCACAACTAACTCTTGATGTGACTTTTTCTGTAGATACTGATATGAGTGAAGAAGAGGAGAGTGATGAGAAAAGTGATGAAGAGGAAGAGAAAGTACAACAAATAAGTGCTCCTATAATTGTACGCTATGAGCCTCCTCAGGAACACAATGTTGTAAGATTTGAAGCATCAGATGAATTATCAGATGATGTTAGGGTCAAGGCTAGACATGAGTTCATTTCTGATGGAGATTTTGTTAAATCTCTTGAGTTTAAATCATTTGTTTATGAATATAAAGGCAAGAAAATGAGACAAAAGATGCAGGATGTCACTCCTAAAAGAGAAGCTACTGTTTTGAAAGAACTGAAAAAAGAAATAGACAAAGATATGGAGTCCATCACTCTTGAGAGAGGGAGAGAGTTACTCCAAGAAGTTGGAGTATTACTTTTTCCCGGATGGGATATAAGCTCTGCAATTGTGTTTGATAGTTTTAGAAAGAGAGGAGATAAAACAATGAATTTAATAGATGAAGCAAGTGACAAGATGTATTCAGGATTTGGATACAATCTAGATGAGGCCACCTTGTTTATTTGGTCACTGTACCCCCATGACAAAAGACCAACTATGATTGATAATACAAACCAAATGTTTGGACATCTCTTGGTTCAAAGAGTAGGCGATACCAACCCCATGGAGATAGCAGAGTTGAATGTTAATGTGGAAAAGTTCACCAAGGCATAGATTGATAAGCTGGTTAAAGAAAATGATAGGTTGAAGAAGGAATTAGCACATCAAAGAGAAAGATCATCTTCCTATCCCACACTAAAATTGTATTCCCCATGGCTTGAGAAAGATAAGAGAGTATTGGATGCAATGGTTGATACAACTTATTGGAAGCAGTTCCACCTAAAATCTCAAGAAAAATGTAAAGAATTGGAGAAGGAAGTCAAAACCACAAGTATAAGACTGCATCCAAAATGATCAATGAAAGATTCAATAAGATGATGAAATGTGCAAATGAATATTGGAGGCAATTTAAACAGGAACTCTCAGCAATAGAGGAGAATGAATGATTACAAGGGAGAATAATTGAAAAGAGACAAGAGCTTCAAGACAAGAAAATCCTAAAAGGATAGACAATGCAGACACATAACAAATTGGTAGAAGCATACAATGGATATCATAATAAGCTCATCGAGGATTTCAAGTGCTTCAATTTGACTCTATAACTCTATGATGATATGGGAAATCCTTGAGAATATGACGATTGGAAGGAAGATTTTAATGTGATTCTAACTGTTGCATTACAAGAGATCAATGACGAGGATATGATTTTACAAAATTCTCACAAACAACTCGAGAAGATGATGTATAAGGAGTATGATATGAGAGAGGTGATCTCCAATGCAGATACTTGTGGTGAACAAGAATACATCCTTCACCTCTCTGCATTCAATTTTCTCCTCAACCAAACTATGGATACACCAAACATAGTAGGGAAACCATCAGGATGAAAGGAGTCAGCAGATAGCATGAGTACCATATCATGGAGTAGAAGCTTTGAATAGATCTTAGGTGGTCACGGGCTTCTACTTGGGGATTAACAGATCGGTTCATTTAGTTGCTGCAATATTTCATTTTCTTAATTATGTTTAGTTATCAAACAACATGACTTTTTTTAACGGGTCTATATCCTATTGCCTCTCACATATATAAGAGAGACCAAGACCTGAATAGATCATCCATCTCATATCAGAAACTATTGTTATAATGCATATTATTCAAAGATAAATATAACAGAGAAGGTTATGGATAATTGTTAATTTTCTTTCAAGTGTTCAACTATTGTGTGGATTTATATGCTTATATGCTATTTGGTTGTCTCCAAAGTGGTTTTTTCTGTTATTCAAACTAAGTGTGTGGAAACACATTTAATTTGTCAATACACATTTGTTGTAGTTGTGTGACATTGTTGACTAGATTCAGTGTGTAGAAGAATTAAAATTCCTTTTAAAAAATCAAATTTGATAGGTTCCTGTTTGGATTAAAGTCCTTTTGAATAGATTGTCTTAATTGGTTTCCTTTCACATTTGAATTAAATCCTTTCACAACTTCATAGTAGAATAAGGGGATATCACTAGGATTACTAAGAAGAGTCCAAATAATTGGCATACTTGCACGTTTTCATAAGGTACAAACATTAAAAGTACCCAACTATTCGAGTTAAGTTGAAGAGTGAATCTACCTATCTTACAGAACCCTATCTCCAAAATCATCATTCATCCATCCACTCCATCCACCAATAGAAGTAGGCACTGGTAATAATTAGATATTACATACAAAATACAACTCACAAACTTGAACTCTCAATTACTCTCACTAGTATTTAGACATTAAAACTTTGCATCTGCTTCATCTCACGTGGCATAGTAAGTAGATTGCTCAATCTAGGAACCATATCTATCTAAAAATCTGCCTTATTGTTCATGTATACCCACCTAGGTTTGGTAGAGCCTAAAGAATAGAAGGTAATCAGTCCTACTTACCTTTTTCGTGGGCCAAAGGTGTATTAAGGGATTGGCACCCCCTCATGGTTTAAAACCTATACCTTGAGACCTAACACTAGTGATGATGGCCTAGGATTTTTCATCAAAATATATGCATGACTTCCATGGTTTAACTACATCTTACTGTCCTTGTCATGATGAGAAGGTAGAGGTAGATTTCAACAAGAACCTCCATTGTTTGAATTGGCATCAAACAATACCTTCAACCTCAACTAATGTCATTACATATAATGACATTTCCCCAATTGTTTGTATTGTTTAATCACACAATAAGGGTCCTTTAGAGCCCAACGGTACCTGCCCAATCTACATATACCTTCGGTGTTAATGAAAATCACAGGCATAAATGAAAGTGTTAGGAAGGTAGGTCTATTTCATCTATATTTTTTACATTGTCGAAATACGTCTACCTTAATTGATGCAAATCTATTCATGAGATTTATGCATGATCACTATTTCTATCTATGCTCTACTAGTTTGATATGCCCATGATTTGTTGCCTACAATACTTGACTAATGACTCTCTGTGAATAACCCAGTATAGTGCTTTAATTGCTTTCAAACATAAAGTGGGTGGTAAGTGTTGCTTTATGTGATAACCATACATGACTTAGTTAAGAAATGGGAATCTCACTTATAAGATTTTCTCAATGAATTGGGATCCTGTATGCAAATACATGATGTCTATATTTTTTTTTTCCCTTTACAAGTCCACTCTTGAAAGTTCCTAAGTGGTTGAAGAGACCAGTTGGTGTTAGTTTTGGATTTGGAGGAAATCTTGCTTCATTTTGGCCTAGTACAACATCATAGAGTGTTGTTGGCTCTTATGAGGTAGAGTACAATTTATTCTTTGGTACATGTCATTAAGATGATATATGGCCTTATTTTTCTGCTATTTTAATAGGTATATATACACAATCTCGTTACCGAGGATAGTTTGGTGATTTGTTCAACATAGTTTGAAGCTACAATAGCAGATGGTGAGAAATAATCATTGCGACCTTTGTGTGACAAGAAGTCTCAAGATTCTCAGTTACTTATTTGTGGATACTTTTTGAATGGGATTGATAACAATTTACATTAATTTGTATTGTTTCACTTGCACATTTTTGGTTTCTGCATTGATTTAGTTTGGAAGAAGAGAGTGAGACATGGAATTTCCTAAGAGTCATGTTTAAAGATGAAGGCAATGCTAGGAAAAAGTTACTTGAGCACCTTGGATTTCAAGTGCATTCAATAGAGAATCAAGTCTTACAAGAAGCTCAATCTGCCAACATTGATGATATCATCAGTGAAATAATCAACAATGTCACTCTTGATGATACAACGCAATTAGATCCATCAATTCGGTCAAAAGGTGGAAAAGATGTTAAATCCCCCAATGAATTGGGATCCTGTATGCAAATACATGATGTCTATCTTTTCATTTTTCCCTTTTTAGGTGCACTCTTGAAAGCTGCTAAGTGGTTGAAGAGACTGGTTGGTGTCATTTTTGGATTTGGAGGAAAGCTTGCTACATTTCGGCCTAGTACAACATCATAGATTGTTGTTGGATCTTCTGAGGTAGAGTACAATTTATTCTTTGGTACATGTCATTAAGATGATATATGGTCTTATTTTTCTGCTATTTTCATAGGTATATATACACAATCTCATTACCGAGGACAGTCTGGTGCTTCATTCAACAGAGTTTGAAGCTACAATAGTAGATGATGAAAAATCATCATTGTGGGCTTTGTGTGATAAGAAGTCTTAGGATTCTTGGTTACTTATTTATGGATACTTTTTTAATGGGATTAATAACAATTTACATTAATTTGTATTGTTTCACTTGGAAATTTTTGGTTTCTGCATTGATTTAGTTTGGAAGAAGAGAGGGAGACATGGAATTTCCTAAGAGTCGTGTTTGAAGATGAAGGCAATGCTAGGACAAAGCTACTTGAGCACCGTGGATTTCAAGTGTAGTCAACAAAGAATCAAGACTTACAGGAATCTCAATCTACCAACATTGATGATATTAGCAGTGAAATAATCAACAATGTCACTCTTGATGATACAACACAATTAGATCCATCAGTTCAGTCAAAAGGTGGACAAGATGTTACATCCCCTAGAAACAATGGCAAGGAGTTTTTTGATAATTTCCATAGTCTGAAAGAATATTCCTCACTTCCTCTCACTGAAAATGATTTTGTTGTTGGCAAGGATACCCTAGGCAATGGAGAAGAGGTGCAACATGAAGCTACCAAAGATTTGACTGAATACTAAGAATGCGATGAAGCCATTCAAATTTCTTTAGTTGTTGGTGATTATAAGGTAGAAATCATGAAATTCCTATCAGTAAACAAGATGGCAAATGCACTTCTCATTGCTCATGTCGAGGGGAGTTCTTTATGGGAGAAAACTCGTGATGAATATTTAAGCAAAATGAATTGTTCCTATCTTAATGTTATGCTTCTATACTAATTGCATGGAATTTGCAATGTCTTAAAGTCTTTTAATGTTTTATGTTTTACCATCCTTCTTGTATTCAACTATTTGGATTTTAGAAGGCTAACTAGCTCTATTTATCTAAAATATATTTCTTTCTGTGGAATATTTTTGGACTTAACACTATTAGTGCAGGTGGTTTTTGCTATGGTCAATAATGATCTTCTTGGCCTTGTGAATAGTAGGCCTTTGAAATCCTAGAAAGAAACTCTTGCTTTACTTTGTACACTAAGTGTTTTTCCCACAAAAATCAATTAGACAAAAAATTATGTAAATTGGATAATGCAATTTTGATTTGGAGCAAATTGTTCTTGACAATAAGTTTTTTTTATAACTCATTTCTAATTTCTATGAGTTGTAGTTTGAAGCTTTTGATATAATAAGAAAGTGTACAAATTTATGCATTGTATCATAAAGTTGTGTACAATATTTTCAAACATTTATCATACTTGTATCATAGATACAAGACTTGGACATAAAACAATCTTGGTAAGCTGATTTTTGACTTCAGACTTGGAGAACTCGGCATAGACTTGGTAGGCTGAATTTTTGACTTGGACGTTGAAGGTAGGTTTTCAAATCAAATAAACCCTACCCCACAGAGTCATGTTTTTTTCATTATATTTTCATTGAATTCTCTTGGAAAAGAAATTAAATTATCTATGATGGTTTTTTTTTCACTGTTACCAATTGATTCTAAGTTTTCTTTAAGAGGTTTGGGGTTGTGAGATCAAAGGGGTCTCTTTTATTCAATAGAGAAATAAATTCAGTCCTTGAAGAGATTGTAACAAAGATGTGATAATCACAAAGCACAAGGTTCAAAGCAATGAGATCATAATGTAAAAACAAAAGAGAAAAAATATGTATTTTATCAAAACAATGATTTTAAGGATTTCCTATGAAGAACAATCATCATAAGATAGCAGTGAATACAAACTATGACAGTGCCAATGAGCTATCAATACAGTGAATAAAGATTTCCAATTTTCAATGCATGATAACAGTAGTCCAATGCATGCAAGGGATAGGAATGAAAGACAATATATAGAGGGAAAATAGTTGCATATGATCACTATTATATCAAAGAATATGTGTCAGAGGATCATAGCAAAATGAAGGAGATAATAGCAGTTGTTATGAATGCCATGTGACCCGATATCATGCACAAAGAAGTTGTAAAATACCATGGAACAAAGTGAAAAGGGGTCGAAGTCAATGAGATTCACTCAATGTCAAAGAGCATTATCATTATATCAATGAAAGCATAAGATTGTAACAACAATCAAGCAATGGAAAGCAAGAATAGTATATGCAACATCATGATTAATGTCATAAAGGATGAAGATCAGCATGAGGTTTCAGGATTCAAGATTTCTACTTACCTTTAGATTGTAACCTTGTTTAATGTTCTTCCCCTTCTTGAATGATACTAGTGTTGCATCTCAAAAAACTTTGCTCAACAAGCTCAAGCATTACAAAAATGGAAACCACCACTCTTTGCATTCAATGGTTGTTTCCTTCGTCAAACTTGCAATAGGAAAACCTTAAAACGCGCATAGGAGCTGAAATACCAAATTGTTGATTAAACTTTGAAACTTCCCTCCAACGTGAAATCACAATGTTTTACACCAAAAATCAACTACCTAAGATTCCCTCCAAATGCATACATGACCCGATCAACCAAGGCACCAAAAATACCTTTTTTTTTTCTTTTTTTTTGTCTACCAAAAATACCTATTGCTAAAATGCACCAAAAAAACTATTGTGTGGAAGGCATGCAAAAATTAATCTTCATTTTTAGGGGAAAAAAATCATCTATCTACATTGTCATTTTAATAGAGGTTGTAAAAATTAAGATAAGCATGATGTGCTCCTAAAATTACTAGAGTTCAAACTTGTATAAAAAATAACATCTATAAATATGATCCACACACAATTGATTTCATAGATTATAAAATAATTCTATTTTTTTAAATTAATTAACAATATAAATCCTGAAAGAGAAAATTTTCACATACCAAAAGCGAACATAATTGTTATTTCTATTTCACATTATTAAGATGGTCGAGTATATCAACAAGTGAAGATATAAGTGAATCAATTTCTTCATTTTTATTGCAATTAGATTGTTTAAATCATATTTTATTAGTGAAATTGACCACAATTTCTGTTTGATACATTTGACATGCTAACACAACAGGAAAATAAATCTGGCTTCAAATCATAGTTAAAAACATTAACAATTCATTAACATAATGAGTAATAAAAGTTAAAGAATGTAAATGTTTATAATTTTTTTATAAAATATGTGAAGGCCTTAAGACTACACCGAGAGGCAATGCCTTCCACTCAATAGTTATTTTTGGTGCACCAAGCAACCTAGGCAGCCAAATGGCCCACTTAGGTAGGGGTCCCATGAGGAGGGCCTAATTAGCTCTATAGATTATAATCAAATTCAAAAGATAAAAGAATAGAGTAATAGTCATTTATTTAGTCATTAATTTAGCCATATATTTAGTCATTTATTTAGTCATTTTTATTTGTCTAATATTAGTCATTTATTTAGTCATTTTTATTTGTCTGATATTAGTCATTTATTTAGTCATTTAGTTGTGATTTTACCCAATGACCAAATTAGTTATTTATTTTCAAGATACTACTAGTGTTAGTCATGTGACTAAAATTTTTAGTCACGTGACTAAAATTTTTAGTCACGTGACTAAAATTTTTAGTCACGTAGTCATTTATTTTCCAAAATCTACTAGTGTTATGACAATAAGGAAGTTACCATATATGTCGACCCTGAACCTTTCCATTATTGTGCTAAATTGGAGAAGTACAAAAATATCCAAAAAACACCCAACAATGCTATATCTTTCCACTTCTTCTCATACATTGACTCGTCATCACTATCTTCATCCTCTACTACAACTCCATCAATTGAATCCCAAAAATATGATGTAAAAATCCAATTTCTTAACAAAGGTTGCAAGGGGTATCATTTCAACCAATCCTTTTGTATTGTAATGCTACCTCCAACACCTAAAAATTATGGAGGACCAAAAGAGATCGAACATGTTCAAGTTGTAGTGATGATAGTCAAACCCACCATTTTCACTAAGTGGAGAGACATGCAAGATGAGGAAGTGTGCGAAGAAGACCTATCTTCAAGATCTACAAAAAATAAGGATGGGAGACACCACTACCTCCCCTTCCTATTGATCAGAGTAGTAAAGGGTATCAAATATCCAAAAGCATGGGGTTCACTGGACAAGGTGGCCTTTGTTTACATAGGTAGGAGAGAACCGGTTATCATGGAAAAATGCTTGAAGAATCTTGGACTAGGTTATGGTTCATCTAGTGTGATTACCCCAAGTACTAAAAGAACCTCTTATGAGAAAGGAGCCACTTCTACCATTGATGAGACATTAGATAATTGTGAACATCTAGATGACTATCTATATATCCAAAACATATTTGAAAAACTCAAAACGTAAATACTATCATTGCTAAACATACATCTGAACCTACATCTGACGATGACCATGTTGAAATGGATTCCAATGAATACAAATGGGATTCTTGTGACTCTAGTGAGTATAACCTAGAAACCCTATGGGGGTTTGATAAAACCAATGTCCCTACCCTAGCAACAACATTCATAAGCTTTGTAGATATTCATGACAAAATATCCTTGCATTATCCATAGTTGATAGATTGGAACCAACATCATACACCATTTTTGGACTCATTCTAGAATGATGAGGCTATTGTGGAGTTCATGGGACTTAGAACGGATATAACCCAATGAGATCATAAAGTAGGGTTTGTAATGAAACTAGATCAAGAAGCATATTTTGGAGGGAAGATGGTGTCTTCTAGTCATAAAAATAAACTACAAAATTAAAAAATAAAAAGGAGGTTCCCTAAAGAAAACCACAATATGGCTTTATTAGATCAAGAAAAGAAAAGAAAAAAGATGCATCTGAAGGTGAAAACCTCTATGAGGCACTCGAAGATGGAGGATTCAATCTCCCCACCATAGAATATCAAGAGAAATCAGCACTCCTATTTGAAGACATCAAACTTATCAATGTTGGTATAGTAGAAACACCCAAAATCACATATCATGCAACATCACTAGATCCTAAAGAAAAGATAAACTTCTCAACATTTATCAATGAAAGGAAAATAAAATTTACATGGAAATATACAAACATGCTAGGGCTATATCCAACATTGGTCGTACATCACCTAGCAATTTTCCTGGGAGAAAAACCCATCAAACAAAAGCTACGGAAGATGCATCCACATATAACACTTTTGGTAAAAGTAGAACTTCATAAACTGTTGGATGTGGGCTTCATTAGACCCATTGACTATCCTAAATGGTTATCTAATGTAGTACCAGTATCAAAGCCCACTGGGGGAATAAGGATCTACATAGACTTTTGGGATCTAAACAAGGCTTTCTCGAAGGATGGCTTCCCTCTACCCAACATCGACGTGATTGTAGATCTAACTGTAGAGCATGAAATTTTGTCATTGATGGATGTATTCATTGGGAATAATCAAATAAATATCTCCCTCAAGGACCAACATAAAACAAATTTCATTTGTGCATGGGGAACCTTTTGCTAGAACATCATGCCATTCAATCCAAAGAATGCAGGGGCAGCTTATCAATGAGCAATGACCACCATCTCCCATGATATGTTACATACCACTATGGAATATTATGTGGATGACATACTAGAAAAATCCATGAAAAGAGAAGATCATTTGACCAACCTAGCAAAGTTATTTGACAGGCTAGAACAATACAACTTGAGTCTCAACCCAAAGAAGTGTGTATTCAATGTGAATTCTAGAAAATTGTTGGGTTACATAGTATGAAGAAGAGGCATCAAGGTAGATCCTGCCAAGGTCAAAGCTATATTAGAAATGCCTCCTCCAAAAATACTAAAGCAACTGAGAAGTCTACAAGGTAAACTACAGTCCATCAGATGGTTCATCACACAGTTGGAAGACAAGTGCCATCCATTCACCCATTTTCTACTCTAGGATATAACATTCAAGTGGGATGGCAGATGTGATCAGGTGTACCAATAGGTCAAGGATTATTTACTCACTCCTCCATCATTAATGTCACCAATTCAAGATAAGGAAATGATCTTATATGTATCTAAAACACTAATAGTGTTAGGAGCTCTATTAGCACAACTAGATGACAATAAAAAGGAAAGAGCAGTCTATTATATTAGTTGAACATTGGTGGGATATGAGTTGAACTATTCACCCATAGAAAGAGCATGTCTTATCATCTTAACAGCATAGAAGTTGAGACACTACATATTAAACAAACAACTAAAGTTGATATCCAAAGTAGACCCCCTAAAGTATTTATAGGAGAAAACAACTCTAACAAGGAGGATCGCTAAGTGGGTAATGATACTTAGTGAGTTTGACATTGAGCACATTGATAGAAAATCTATTAAAGGACAAATCATTGTAGATCAATTAGCAGATGCATTGATGGAAGATCATCAATCTTTAACAACAAAATTTCCAGATGAAAGCATACTACTAACTAACCAGTCAAGTCATTGGACCTTGTACTTTGACAGGTCCCACACTCAACATGACTTAAGAGCTAGTATCTTATTTCTCACATAGTAAGGAGATAGTATACCTAATTCTTACAGAATTTATTTTTTGTGTACTAATAATATTTTTGAATATGAAGCGCTAATCATAGGACTAAATATGGTCATAGAATGGAGGATAAAGGGATTAAAGGTCCATGTAGACTCTTAGCTAGTCATCAGGAAAGTAAATGATGAATATTATACAAAGGATGACAAACTTATTTCATACAAAATAATGGTGAACAGTTTCAAATATTACTTTGTCATCATCACCATTGAATAGGTTCCCAGGATCAAAAACAAAGAAGTTGACACTATGGTGATAATAATTTCACTTCTTGACATTCCACAAAACATTCCTAAATATGAATTCCTTGTGGAGCAACTCCTTATACCAACATTAGATATCCTAGAATCAAAAAAAAATTGTGATGTTGTCGGTCCCAACTCACCTTGGTACCAAGATACGTTTGACTATATCTAGCATGGTATCATACCTCCTAACTTAACAACAAACCAAAAGAAAACCTTTGTCCATAGAACATCCTGATTCACCATCTTAGGAGATACCCTATACAGATGAAGTCTAGACAGAATATTACTTCGATGTCTCAATGTGGAAGAAGCGTAAACCACTTTATAAGAAGTGCACGAAGATATTTGTGGATCTCACTCTAGTGGACCTAATCTAGTATGAAAATTGCTAAGAATAGGGTATTATTAGCCCTCAATGGAACACGAATCCATTAATTTCTCAAGGAGATTCTGCCAATGTCAACAGCACAGTGACCTTGTTCATGCACTGAGACCTATAACAACACCATGGCCTTTCTCACAATGGGGACTAGACTTGATAGGTAATATATCTCCCGCTTCATCCAATGGGCACAATTTCATTATCATTGCAATTTAATACTTCAGAAAGTGGATAGAAGCAATTACATTAACTTACATCACATGGAATAAATTATCCAAGTTCATCTTGAATTATCTGATCTATCGATATGGAATTCCCCAAACTATCATAATGGACAACATAACCCCATTCAAAAACCAAGATGTCCATGAGCTTTGTTCAAATTTTTCTATCTAACACTGGTTCTTAATGCCCTACTATCCTCAAGGAAATGGTCAAGCTAAAGCGTCTAGTAAAACCATTCTAAAAATACTTAAAAAGACTATTAATGACACCGATTATGATTGGAATTTGAAACTAAATCCAGCCTTATGGGATTACCGAACCAACATTCACACAACTATGGGTGCCACACCTTTTTCCTTGGTCTAAAGATCTGAAGCGATCTTACCTATTGAAGTTGAAATCCCCTCACTATAAGTATCCTTGAAAGGCATGGTCAACAATGAGGAATACCGGGTGTCCAAATTGAATGAGTTGGAACTCCTGGATGAAAGGAATTTGAGCATGTTTAACCATCTCCATGTTTATCATAATCAGCTCAAATGAAGCTATAATAAAAAAATAAAAAACAAAAGCTTTCAATTTGGTGACCTAGTACTAAAAGAGAATCAAAATATCTAATTGAATCAGGATGAGAAGGGGAAGTTTGAACCAAACTAGTTACGTCCTTTCATCATCACAA
The DNA here is from genome assembly GCA_007258455.2 of Sequoia sempervirens. Taxonomy (NCBI): domain Eukaryota; kingdom Viridiplantae; phylum Streptophyta; class Pinopsida; order Cupressales; family Cupressaceae; genus Sequoia; species Sequoia sempervirens. Next base: position 540,674,868 of record VDFB02058242.1, on the reverse strand, counting down.
CAAGCTATGGCTCTAGAACTTATAAATTGGCTACTCCTAAAGGAGAAAATTTAGTTGAACCTTTGAATAGAAGCCATCTCAAAAGGTTTTATACTCAAGCACATCAAAGTATCCTAGGAAAAAAAGATTAAAAAGTAAAAAAATCAAAAACCAAGAAAAATAGTAAAGAGAAATAAGATGTCCTTTAAGAGAAAACCACTTTGTGGCACTTCTAGGACATGTACCATAGTGAAAACCTAAACAGACACTACATTTGAATAATACCTAAATCTTTATCTATCAAAACTATCTAAAGTATCCACTCCATCCATACCATAATAAAACGTGTATCCAACCATGGCTCGATAACTGATCAAGTGTTGAACCTTGTTACACCATCAAAATTTGTCTCCCCTAATGAATATAACCTTGTCTTGAACTAGGGGAAACTTCCCAAAACTAGTAGCAAATTGGATCCTTGTACATCCCATCACGTTGAAAAATATCAAAATCAAAAACATCCCAAAAACAAACAAATTCAAATACATAAAAAAATCCCAAAAACATTTTATGCTTTGAGTCAACACCAGTCGAACTACATGGTCTTTGCATGTATAGAGTAGGCAAGGCTAATCTTTGATCAACCCTTGAGGCACTAGGTCAATCCCTTTAGGTGTTCATCATAATCTTTAAACCTAGTCAAAAATTCAAAAACATTTGAAAAATTAGAAAAAAGTAAAAAATATACTCCTATTAAACAAGCAAACTACGAGCCTTTATTTGGATAACATAGGCAAGGCCATCATCGATGATCCCCTGAGGCCCTAGGTTAGTCCCCCAAAACAAAAAAGAAAACATTCAAATATCTTATCAAAATCCAAAACATTCATAAAATTTTAGAAAACTTCAAAAATAGTACCACTCAATACAGTCAAACTATGATGTCTCTGCATTTGTCATGTGGGCAAGGCTAATCTTTGATCAACCCCCGAGGCACTAGTTCAGTCCCTTTAGGCCCCCCTACTTATCACTACATCTCCCAAAAACAATAAAAACCAACATCAAATAATCAGAAAATTAGAAAAGGTCCTATCTCCATTGTCACTTATCCACAATAAAATATCCATTCACAATAAACCATCATCACCTTCAACCTTTGACAAAGCAATCAACAAGCAAAAAAAACATCAAAATAAAAAATTCCAAAGCAAAGATCGAAACAATTGGGTCACTATCAAGTTAAAACAATGCCTAAGTATAGAATACCATGCATGTTTGAAAAATCATTGTCAACAATCCTAAAACACAAGTCTTAAAGGATACAACATTCCTACAATAGACATCATTAATGGATTTCATCATGAAACATCAAAACAACTATGGCAAGTGATACTACAACATTGTTTATCTTTTTATAGTCTTATCTTTTTTATTTATCTTAATACCACATTCCTAGGATCTCTTGAGTATGTCCATAAGGATTTAGAGAAGAAGGAATGGTGGCATTAACTATTGATTTCTATTTATTCTATTTGTTAGACATTTTTGTGATAGTACCATGAAAAATACTTGCTTTGTTTTGTGTATAGAAGTTGTTTTGAGGCAATTCGTGTAGAAGATGCATATTAGGTACTTCATACCTGTCTACATAACTAGTCCAATTTTTTTTGACACAACTCACCCATGCACTCTAAACAGGGTTTCCATATGTCAAGTATGAGCAAGAATATTCTTTGTTTGCTAAGTCAAATTCTACGCAATGGATATAAAGCCACCTTGTTTATTAATACCCTAGTGCATCGTCTTTGTTTTCTACATCAAAAAGGATTGCTAAAAGATATGAAGCCTCTATGAAAACTAAATAAAAACTCATCAGTAACTAACAACATCAAATTTCTATCCATCTCTAAATTATTAAACACTTCTTCTAACTAGTAGCTCCATCCTACATCACAATATCATTAGTACCACATGTATCTTGCATCAACAAATTTATCAATACATATCATGACCATAATAAATTGATAAAACATCATCCATTGTATATCATAATTCATTTCATAGATATATAAATAATACATCCATATCATATGCATACAATAGAAAAAGAACAAAATCATGAGCATATAATTATAAACCATTCATCTAGGCATCTCATATACATATTGCATTAGAAAAATACAAAATCATCATCAAAAATTATACATATCCATGATCATCCGTAAGCATCTCATAACACATCATAAAGATGAATCGAAACATGGTATATCATTTATCATCAAATGTCACGTGTGATATAGCATCAAAGGAGATCAAAATAAATACATATTACGAGGCCTCTATTGGGTCGATGAATATATATACAAAAAAATGTCTACATAAGTCTCTGATACAATACATATAAAGGATCCTAAATAAAGTTAGCCTTGTTGACTATCCCATGATGGAGATCTAGGATGATGTTGGCTATGATGTGGAGAGGGTTATGGAACAACTAGAGGCTACTTAGGCTACCTGATAGACTGATCACCAAACTCTACACCTCTCTAGGTACTCGACTCTCCAAATCATGGAAGTCTCTGAGCTCTCAGAGTAAATGCCTCACAGAGCATTTGATAATATGTACATCTTTGTAATAACTAATCCCTCTCGGCCTAGTACTGAGCAAAGGGAATAGAAGAGGCTACAAATATCTCAACTACAAGTTTGTGCTACCTCTTGGTAGTCAACTCTTGTATCAATGAATCTCTCTCCTAATGGAGAGTATCTTGCTCTACTCTGAATGTATCCCTCTCTCAAGTCACGATCAAAACTTGTGCTTTAGCAGCCTATCGCCTCATAATCTCAGCATCCCACTTTGCTCCTGCATCCCTCTTTGTTGTCATCTAAGCTAGATGAGCTTCCATATCCCCTACGAGGGAGGAACCTGAGGATCCTAATGAGCCTAATTTATGGTCTAGTTTTGGGTAGAACTTATAGTTTATTCTCTAAAGTTATCATGGACTTTGACATTAAGTCTTGATACTTTTTATGATATTTCTTCAAAATTATTGACATTGGGCTTAATCTTATTTTTGCAAACCTTTAATGATGATGGAATGCTATACGAACTATCCATGTCAATTTTGCATGTGGTTAATGAATGTTCTTTGAGGTGGTTATAGATATGAAATTATTGTGCGTACTAATATTGCCATGCAGATTTAATTTGAGGAAGACACCGCTAGCTGGGCATGCACCATAATGTCCAGCCAAGGAATTTTTGAAAGGTCAAAGGAGGTCGACGATAGAAAATTCCCCATGCAAACCGAATGTAACTACCTTGTAGTGGACTTTAATTTTGTTGAGTTGTGCAGGTGTTACTGTTGTGCTAAATCCGTGTTTGGACCTACATGTCTGACCGGATTCCATGCATGCATAACCGTCGCCACTCCACTTTCCCTATTTTCCCTAAATAGGAATCCTTCAGTTTGTGGAGTTGACTGCCTTGTTTAGTTGATAGGATAAATAAGGATCAGATGCTCCTTCTCAAGAGGTTGCACAATGTGATATTTTACTTTCATTCTTGAGTTTCAGAAATACAGATATACTACTCTTTTGTACTCATGATTTACAGTGAATGAAATAAAATTATGAGTTTGAGCATTTGAGTTCTCACTAGTTTTAGAGAATACTTATCCAAGGGGGGCCACTTGGTGAGTAATGTGTCCTTTATATTAGTCTTAGTTTAGTATTACTTTGTATTCAGTGATTAGTTAAAAATCTAGCACCAACTAATCCTATAGCCACTAGAATTCCATTGTGACTGTTCTTGTAGATAGAGTAGTGTCCTATTTGTTTGCTCAGATTTTCATCTTTGTTATGCACTTCAGCTTAGTATGGTTGTTGATTGATGATTAGAATTTACGTCATTCCTTTCTAAGAAATTTACTTTTAGCATTGTTTCTTTCTTAGTTGTAGGATGAAAATGGCTACTTTGAGTTCCTAGTGCACATACTATGCTGGACCATTTCAAGTTCACGTCCTTGGGTTGACAAGTTAAATGCACCTTCATGATGATTGAATGGCTATTCAGTTTAGGTTTCCAATCTCCAAATCACAACTATAAGAGCTTGGTTGTTAACTCATTATAGGAGGCAAACATTTTTGGCGTCATTGCCAAGGATGGTGTCAAACTAGGAAGTTCTTGGGAGTTATTGATATTTTTCTTGTTGTAGTATTTTTGAAAGTTTTTCTTAGTATACCCCTCATTTAGGAAGTAATGACCCCCCCTATTCTTTACTGATTATTTGTGTGAGCTAGCTGATAGTGAGTTGATACCACATGCATAGAGAAAGGAGAAGGGATGCTTATGGGAGATTCATTCCTAACAATCCTAATCCATTCCAATCAGTTGAATATCATAACCTTCCAGAAGAAGAAGAAGAAGATCCACAAGCCTTTGCTAGTGCAATCCCTAATCTGAATAGCTTTGAAGTCTCCTCCGAGGACCAAAATTAGCTTAAGGACCCCTTCGCTTTGGAACTACATCGAGCAAGAATGGTTGATGTGAATGGAAACAAACCTAACCAACCAACTTTTACTTTCCCCATTGCCCATCAAAATGAAGTTGACAACATAAAAAATATCCATGCTTCAGCACTCCCCAAGTTTTATGGACTTGTCACAGAAGACCATAATACCTTTTTGTTTGAGTTTGACATAATCTGTAGGAGTTATGATTATACCACCGATGCCCATAGGCTTAAGCTATTTCCAACCACTCTAAAAGAAGCTTCATTAATATGGTTCATGAGCCTAGGCGGAGATATTGTGGAAACTTGGGAAGACATGAAGAAAATTTTCCTTGAGAAATATAAGGAATATTGCAAGGACAATGACATGAGAGGAGGTGACATTTTCAGGATGCAACAAAAGGAGGATGAGAGCCTAGAAAATTATATTTCAAGGTTTTTGTTTTGCTTATAGAAATATCCACACCATACCCTCAATGAGGAATCACATAAGCTACTTTTCTTGAGAGCAATCAATGAGATTTGCACTAATTCCTTGGACCTAATGGTAGGAGAAGATATCACCCAAGTTCCTTGGGAAGACATCAATAAAATATGCCAAAACTACTCTAGGGAAGCTTCAAAGAAAGGGAGAGCTTACTAATCTTTGATGGGTAAGTCATCTACTAGAGGAGTTTTAAGAATGGAGATTACTCATTTACTGGAAGATTTCAAGCAAGACATTATAAACAATCTAGCTACTTAGCTAGATACACTTCAGGCCAAAAAGAAGCAAGAGGAGGTAGAGGCAATGTTGGTAGAGTATTGCCCAAATTGCAGATAGAAGGATTGTAGATGCAAGATGGTAGCTAATATTGAAGGCAAGCAGATTGCACCTGAGTTCAAGCCAATCCAGATTGAAGAAGATCAAGTCTATTATGTTGCACAAATGAGGCCTTGGGCTCCAAGACAAGGTATGCCATTAGATCCACTATCTTATGTCGGGGCATATTTTAATTCCTATTCATCTGGAAACCAATGATAGCCCCCATATCCATCCAACTATGGAGGATATCCACCATAGCCTTGGAGTAACCCTCCGATTGTTTGTCCCAATCATAAAAACTCTCCACCCCAATGGCAACAACCTTAGGGGAATTGGTAGCCACCTTCAAGAAATTGGAAGCAAACAAATCAATGGAGAGGGGGGTAGCAATTGCCAACACAACCAAATAGTTACATGCAGCCACATTCTTAGCCCCAATAGCCTGCTATAATGCCTCCGCCTGCTAATTCAAGCTCAAATACACCTAAACCTACTCATCCTGCACCCAATCCAAATAACATACCATAATAGAAGTCTATATACTATGTTGATTCAAACCAATTCCCTGCATATGTTGTGAGTATAAGTGACATCCACTTGTGTTCAAGAACTACTCTACCAACCCCTTCCAAGAACATTATCACTGAGCTTCCTATGGAAGAGGCAGAGGAACCTCTAAATGATCTCATTCATCCAAGTACACCTAAAACTCCTGAACCAGTCCCAATCAAGAAAACTAGACAAGAACCACCATTTCCTTAGAGATTGAAAGTTGCCAAGAAGAAGGAAGAAAATGAGGATACAAGTTTTCACATCTTGGATCATTTGAAGCATATATGTGTCCATATCCCTCTATTCCAGGCCATAAAGGATGTCCCAATCTATGGCAAGGAAATCAAAGAAGCATGCCTCAAGAAGCCACGAAGGAAGAAGAAACACCCCACTACGGTTCATATGGTGGAAAAACTAGCTGACATCATGCTTGGAAAAGTAACTATCCCTAAGTAAAATGACCTAGGTAGTCTTGTGGTAGAAATTGTTATAAATGGGATCCAAATCAAGAATGCTCTGATTGATCTAGGGGCAGCAATAAATGTAATGACCAAGGAAATTTTTTGGCAACTAAACATTGCAAACATGAGGCATGTGAAATTTTGCATGCATGTCACAACGAAACATGTGGAGGAAATTTTGCAGCCAAGAGGACAACAAGTAAGATTTTGAACACAGGATATTATTGGCCAACACTCCACAAGGATGCAGGGAGGTATACAAGAAAATGTGATAGATGCCAAAGAATGGGTAGACCAACCAGATCTGATGAGTTGCCACTTTTCCCTCAGGTAGTATTCACTCCCTTTCATAAATAGGGATTGGATTTTGTAGAACCCATTGACCCTCCATCAAATGGTAAGTCTTACATTCTCATATGCACTAATTATGTAACTAAATGTGTAGAAGTTAAGGCCATGAAACATGCAAGAGATAACAAAGTTGTAGAATTTCTTTATGAGGATATCTTCACAAGGTATGGAGTTCCAAGAGAGATAGTGACTAATCAAGGGGCTCAATTCACATCAACCCTTGTTGTAGCACTAGTCAATGAATACAACATCAAATATAGGAAGTCTACTCCTTATCACCCCCAAGCCAATGGCCAAGTTGAGGTAACCAATAGAGAAATTGAAGCCATTCTGACCAATACAATAGTTATCCATAGAAAGGATTGGACAAACAAATTACTAGAATTTATTTGGGCCTACAGAACCACCTAGAAAACAACTACAGGCTTCACTCCATTTGAGTTGTATGGAAAAACAACCATGATTCCCATTGAATTTGAACATAAGACTCTTAGCATTATGGTAATCTTAGGAATGGATATCTTTGAGTCACAAAGAGAAAGAATCATGCAACTGAATGCTTTGGACAAGATAAGGAGAGCAGCCTTGCATCACACAAAGGTGGTGTAGAATCAAAGAATCAAGTGGCATGAAAATTTTATCAAGGAAAAGAAATTCCAATCGGGAGATTGGGCCCTGCTCTATGACTCAAAGTATCAAGACAATGTAGGAAAATTGCAGACAAGGTGGCTAGGACCATATGAGGTTGTTGAAGTATTCCCTAATGGTGTTGTACAACTCATTACTATTGACCCAGTCAGATTCAAATTGCTTTTCAATGGTCATCAGCTCATATTGTATCACAAGCGAGTTTCCAAGGAGGAGTTCATGTAGCAATTCACTCAACATGCAACACCCTAGCTTCCTACAGCTGAAGGAAGTGGACCTAGTGTCCCTCCTTCTAGCTAATTAAGGTACATACTTGTCATAATAAAGACTTCCGCTTCTATGGGAGTCTATTTCTTCGCCCATCAACCCATCCATTTCCACCTTTCTCTCTCTTCCATCACATCACTTCATCTCATCCCACCTCATCTTCATTAATTTCTCAACTTATTTCCTAAAAAGGTGAACGATACTTTCTCCACAATCTTTGCAACAAATCCTCCACACATTCAGGTATGTGTGCATTAATTGCTATATCTTAATTGTATTTAAGTGCATTTCATTTAATCATTGTATGTTAGTATGGACATTCACCATGGCATGCCAATATTCCCTACCCTGTCAAATCATCATTTTGCATGTGAGGACACATGCCCAAATTTAGGTTGGGGGGGAGGAAAAAGATATGAATATTTTTCCCACATGCTAGTCCATGTTGGTCTATGTCAGCAAAATTTAAATTGAGATGATTTGAAATTTGAGTGAGAGGACGACTCGCATGTGTGAAGTGACACCAACTACCGTCTCCATTTCTTTCCATCACAACTTTCCTTTATTAATCCTTCCTTGTCATTATTGACCCTGTCATATCTCAAGTTCTATTGCAAACAAAAGGTTAAAAAAAGGAAAAAATCAGTCGACATTGGCATTGGAAAGTTAGCAAGTGTTGCAAGAAGGTGAATTTGATTTTTAGAGGGAATTGTAGGAAGGAAACCATAGAGTGTTTTTTTGATTGCAAACAATGGGAGGTGGGTTAATTTGAAATGAACCCATAGTGCACAATGTATTACTGCAAGATGCACAATGCATGGCCAAATTCAGAAAATCTGGTTGGATAGAATACTTCCTAAAACTGGATGATTTCGATGAAGACATTGCACTAGAATTCACCCAGACATTTTTTGAGGGGAGAGCCATGGTAAAATGGTTGGAAGTATTAGCAACTGAAGAAATAATTGCAGAAGTTACAAGGTTACCCACTGATGGTGAAAATTACCCTACTTCCAGAGATGTCAAGTCAGCTAGGGCCAAATTTATAGAGCCAAACAACCCTCCATTGAGCATAGATAAATAGGGAGCAAAGATAATGTCTCTTCCCAATCCATGGAAGCAAATAGTTGTCTACATCATAAAATACATCACCTGTGAAAGTCGCTAGTCGAATTTGCACTTTGTGCATTTTAAGCTTTTAAATCATATGAGGCACGAAAGAAGGATGAATGTGTCGAATGTGCTATGCAATCTTCTCTCAATCATGGCATCCTAGAATCAAAAAGGTAGGGACAATTCTATTTCCCACCATTGTTTGATTAAATTATTAGTTGAGAAGTCTTTGCATGATGTATCTGGGATGACCTAGGAAGAATTCATAAAAGTTGATCAAATTAGACCTAAGCATTTGCAACCTAGGGTTTTACCTCAACCTCATAGGTCTAGCAAGAGATTGAGCCTGGCTGAAGCCACTCTTGGTGCTTCAACCTCTAGTGCAGGCCCTAGCGTAAACCCTCTTACAACAGAAGAAACCATAGAAATTAGTTCTTCTAGAATAGAGCACTCAAAGAAAGAAAGCTCTTCCTCAAATTCTAATGATGATGTTCCACTTAGCACTCTAATGAAAAATAGGGCACATAAGAGAGAAGTAGAAATGAGAAAAGGAAAATCCAAAAGGCAGTCGACCGAAAAAAGAGGTGTCAAGCTCTAAGAAGAGAAAGGCTGACATTGTTCATCCTGCAACCAAAGAAAAACATAAGAGCCCTCCTAGGAAAGCAAGACCAGTTGGGCCAGCCTTTGTTATGTCTCCACAAGGAAGCCCTAAGTCTACAGAAATATCATAGGGGGGACGCAAAATCTCCAATGGAGCAAGAGAACATTGAGGAAGAAGGTATATTTAATACGGTAGCAAACATAACACTGGCTAATCTTGCTAACATTGTAGGAGAAATGGAAAATCAAGAGTATGAGGAAAATTATAATTTCCTATAGCAAGAGGTCCTACAACAAGATATCCTATAGAAAAATCTAGAACAAGAGCAAAAGCAAGAGTTCTTGTAGCAATAGCTTGAATTGGGAGAACAATCAGTACCCTTGTAGTCAGAATTGACAGGATAGCCTGAATCCTTGTAGTTAGCACTAGTACCATAAAAGATGTTGGAAGGAATACATAACCCCCCTAATTTTTCAATGAAGAAGGTTTCCATGAATTTATGGAAAGAGATGCAAAGAAGATAAGAGGAATGGAATGAGGAAAAACACAAATTGAAGAGGGAAATTTAAAAGAGAGATGAGGAAATTGAAGAAAAAAATGCAGAAGTTGCCACCTTAAAGAAGAGGGTGGATGATATGGAAGCCTTGGTACCACAAATTTTGGAATGTAGGACCCCTCCAAGGGTCTATGCTCTGCATTTGAAGGAGAAATATCTATCTTTTAGACTGGCAAGAATTGTCTCAGTTTTGAACTCCTCTATTGAGACCCCTACTGAATTTTTCAATGCTTATCGGATTGCTTCCCCTGAAATGAAGAATTTGTTGTGTGACTTTTATTTGCATAACTATGTTGTGACTCAAGACCATGGTTGGAATCCATTGTTGTATGTTGGGGATTTCCAATTAAGGGCATTCATTTCTTGGGTGCAAAATGAGATTAGTTAGGGACAACAATATGGGGCTTATAATCAAATGGAATCTAGCATTCCCCTCTCCATTAGGGTTGAATCAAGGAATCCAAGGGATATTTCTAGGGAATGGCACATAATGCTTCTCAGAACTAGCTATGGTAATAGGATTATGCCTTGGATAGAAGTAGTTGATAGTGAATATGAGGCAAAGGAAAAAATAAGAGAGGAAAATATGAAGAGATACCTCTCACAAAGATGGAACAACTTAATTGATGATCTTAAGTAGGCTGAGCCTCATTCCATCTAGAACTATGTAGCAGCTCTTAAAAGAATTGACAGATATATTCACACTAGAAGGACAAAAGGTAAATTTTGGCTTCCCCTGACTTTTCAGCCACCCATCCTAATGTGGAATGTACCGAACTTCAGGTTCTACCAATATGATATTGCTACAGAGAAGCAGATATGGATCACATTGGACAGATTGGGAGGATTCTATTGGGATCCTGATTCACACACAACACACTCTGATGTGGGAGAGTTGTCAGTTGCAAATTTTAGAGCCTTGACCAAGCATAAGAATAGGCCTTCCCCTAGCGGAGGGCCAACAAGACTTTAGGTTGGGGGGAGTGATGAGCCTAGTTTATGATCTAGTTTTGGGTAGAACTTATAGTTTATTTGCTAAATTTATTATGGAATTTGACATTAAGTGTTGATACTTTTTATGATATTTCCTCAGAACTATTGACATTGGGCTTAATCTTATTTTGCAAACCTTTAATGATGATGGTATGTTATACAGACTATCCATGTTAATTTTGCATGTGGTTAATGAATGTTCTTTGAGGTGGTTACAGATATGCAATTATTGTGTGTTACTAATATTGTCATTTGAGGATACTAAATTCAAGAAGACACCGCCAGTTGGGCATGCACCATAATGTCTAGCCAGGGAATCTTTCAAAGGTCAAAGGAGGTCGATGACAGAAGATTTCCCATGCAAACCGAATGTAACCTCCTTGTAGTGGAATTTAATGCTATTGAGCAGTGCGGGCGATACTGCTATGCTAAATTAGCATTTGGACCTACATGTCTGACTAGATTCCATGCATGCATAATTGTCGCCGCTCCACTTTCCCTGTTTTCCCTAAATAGGCATCCTCCCAATTCGTGGAGTTGACCACCTTGTTTAGGTGATAGGATAAATAAGGATCAGATGCTCCTTCTCAAGAGGTTGCATGATTTGATATTGTACTTGCATTCTTGAGTTTTAGTAATACAGATATACTACTCTTTTGTACTCATGATTTATAGTGAATGAAATAAAGTTCTGAGTTTAAAAATTTGAGTTCTCATTAGTTTTAGAGGATACTTATCCAAGGGGGCCCACTTGGTGAGTAATCCATCCTTTAGTTTAGTCTTAGTTTATTATTACTTTATGTTTAGTGATTAGATAAGAATCTGGCACCAACTGTTCCTGCAGCCACTAGAATTCCATTATGTGGTTGTTCCTGCAGCCAAAGTAGACATAGTAGTGTAGTGTCTGTTTGCTCATATTTTCATCTCTATTATGCATTTTAGCTTAGTATGGTTGTCGATTGATGATTAGCATTTATGTCATTCCTTTCCAAGAAATTTACTTTCAACATTGTGTCTTTCTTAGTTGTAGGATGAAAATGGCTACTTTGAGTTCCTAGTGCACATACTGTGTTGGCCCATTTCAATTTCACATCCTTGGGTTGACAAGTTAAATGTACCTTCATGATGATTGAATGGCTATTTAGTTTAGATGTCCAATCTTTGAATCACAGTTGTAAGAGCTTAGTTGTTAACTCATTATAGGAGGCAAACAGAGCCTATGGTCTTTGTTGTTGTTTCCCATCATGTTATTAATCTTGTACATGTTGCAGCTTCTCATGAGTGATCCTAAGGCATCACCAATCATGTCGATGACCAACATGACCTCCTCTACAAACTCCCAGAATTGGACCTCCATGAGGAATAGTCAATCGCAAAGGCCTATGGCAGCCCCACCAACCATCAAAATCATGTGTCATCCCAAGATCTATGGGACTAACTACCCAACCCCATGGAAAAACTCCTAACACTCTAAATGTTGCCACTGCCATGCCAAAATTTGCACGATCCCCCAAGCGGATTCCTCCTGTGTATTGCATCCAAAAATGACAATATAATCATCAATGGGCCAAGTTTGGAACTCACCGAACTATCTCAGTACTCTATTCGATAAATATCTCTCAAGTAAGATATTTGAGTGACCAATCAAGAAACGAGTCTTCCTAAAGTAGATCAGTTGATCCTAGTCATATGGCCATGCCTCACAATCCCTGTATGGCCACCATATAAAGCCTGTCACATCATCAAAAACTGCCCTCCAGCAAGACATTCTACCAGGTTGAGTATAATGAAGATAGTCATGATACTAATAAGCATAGGGATTATGAGCATCCATGTCCTGAATACCCTCTGTTTGAGTAATCATTATCCTCTCCAAGGCCCAAAAATGTAATAACTGGCTATGACAGATATACTATTGCTAGCTCTATAAATGACCTCATGCATATCTCTATAAAGGTAGGCCATCACACACTGACCCCAAGCATACATTGTGGCCTCCTCCATCATCTGCTCAATAACGATACCCCAACCAATAAGGAACCTCTTAGCCCTCCTATTAGGCATCAAAGGTCCAGTGATAATACCTACCAAAATGGGAGCCTTAGGATCAACACCATCACAAAGCGACCCCACATCGATCTCGAAATCGACAACCTATAACTACTCCACACCAAGTAGTCTTTACATCACTAAGGTACTCCCATGAACGTCATACTCAATCAACTAACCATGAATGGGGATCCTAAGAATCCTCCAAAAATCCTCCAAGGTCACAATGCACTCTCCATTGGGAAAATGAAACAAAGAGGTCTCAGAATGCAAACTCTCCACCAAAGTGGTCACATAGCTTGATGAGCCCTAAGCAACGACAAGTGAGCGATATAGCGCAAAACCATGGCATCGAGAAAGTCTCTCTGCATATCATAAAAATCAGTCAACCTGTCCATCAACCAAGGACGTCACTCTCACATAGACAGGCTTAATGACAACCTGCAACCATTCAATGCACAATGTCAAGATTTTTGAAAACTTCAAACTAAAACTAAACATTGCAAATCAGTTATTTTGAAGCAAAAGAAAGCTTTTTCTAGGCAATAGTGCCAATATTTGGTAATAGCGCCAATATTTGGCAATAGCACCATTATTTTGTAATAGTGCTAATATTTCGTAATATCGTTAACATTTGGAAATAACACCAATATTTTTGCAAAAGTGCCAAAAAATTTCAATAGCGCTAATATTTTGGCAATAGCACAATTAATTTGCAATAGCAACTAAATTTGTCAATAGTGGCCTTCAAAAAGGTGCAATAGTGGTAAAATTGGGTCAAAAGTGTAAATATTCCTAGATTATCGCTAATGCCTAGAAAAATGTTTGAACATTAATTACAAGAATGAAAAAAGATGAAAGCGAAAATTAGACATATGTACCAGAGCCCCTACACTAGTTGGTCGTTAGTATACTCTGACTTCCTTTTCCCTATGTAGAACTCTCAGAACTTGAGGCATCATGAATTGTTGTTTGCATAAGAAAATCTCACAAAAAATATAGAGGCAATTAATTCTCAAATCAAGGAGTGCAAATGAGGCGTAATTTCAACCTAATTTACCATTTAAACCCCCCCAAACCCTAATTTTGTACCTTGGAAACCCTCTTAGATTAAAATTAGGGGCACCCAACATTTGACCCATAAACAAAGGCACTATAGCCTAATTTTTTGTACTCTACTCATCTAAACCATAACGAAACATTGTCACGAGCCCAACCTAAAAAATAATTTTTCCAACCAACCTCTCGAGGGGGCAGCCCAATGTTGTACTATGTTTCTGTTGACCATTAGGCCATAGTGGGACATATAATTTTTTTTCAATTATGATCTTAAAACATCGAATTCTTTGAAACAAAGCAACCAGTAATTTGTCTCAAAGAGGGGGAAAATGTAGACATGTAAGAATGACCCAACACATATCACACATCCTGAATGACATTTTTTCATCATCGGCATCACTATCATTAATACCACTACATTTCACATCATTTACATAAAAAAACCCTATTTTCCTCTATTAATTGAATAATTTTTAAATTATTTAATTAATTCATTATTCATCATTTATCTAACTCTATTCCTCTTGATTAATTAAATAACATCAGTTATTTAATTATGTCACTAATATACCCTATTCTCCTAAATCAATTAAATTGTTATTAATTAATAATTTAATTAAATCCTTTTCCCCTTTCTAAACCTGAATAATTAAATTAATTATTCAACATCATTCAAAAAGGTCAAAAAACAAATACAACTTTATTTGTTAAAGTCAAACATGACTTGCACGTTCAACTCAAAATACTAATTAATTATCCTCACCCTTCTTTTATGATTGAGAAAATCACAATCAATGATTTCTCACTCTAAACAACTGACTAACTCATCTATTCTTTGATAAAACCATAAATTGTCTCATATTTTATCAAAGAAAATCATATGTTTCTTCTTAATGCATTAGTGTTAAAGTGGATTTGAGTAATGATTGAAAGTTCTTTAGTTTGTTTAAAGTAGAATATAAATTAAATATTTGATTTATTTTTAGTAATTAAATGTGATCCAAATTGCCTCTAATATGTCTCCATGCGTGTTTAAGATGATATAATGTAGATAAATGAGTTATTAAATAACTCATGGTAAGAAGGAGCTTCATAGACACTTTCAGTAGAGAGCTCTAGACACTTGAAGTAATTAACTCTTCAAAGCTTTAGAAGGCTTCGAAGAATTAATGAGAAGATAGAGAAGAATTCCAACACACTCCTACATTCATGCAAAATCATGGAGCATCAATCATTCCTAAATTAATGGGATGAGTATTTGTTTCATGTTGAGTTTTAAGATCTCTCACAGTTATTAAATTTCATGCTTCCTTCTTCCACCAAAGATAACTCAAGTTTCAAAATCACTCAAATGTTGTTTCATGATTATAACATGTTATTCATGCTAAAGATCAATGTTTTGGTTGAATGAACTAAAGAATAATTCCTTCATTTGTGTTCAGCACTTGAAGACTTCCTAAAATTCAGGCGCACAAAAATTGTGAAAAATGTAGTCTTAGTAAAATGGCAATATCTCCATCATTTCTCAACGAAATTCAAAAATTCAAAATGATATAGATAAAAACCCTTTTGAGTATTTTGCATGATTTGTAGCAGGAAAGGAGTAGCATGTGTCATAAAATGACTGAGACATAAGTGGAGTGATGGAGGACAACAACTTCAATTTTCATAAAGTTTTGTAAATGGCCCCTCAAAAATAGGATCTTGGATCCACATTCTTAGTGGATTGGTTAGATAGATATAGAATATGAATTCTATAAATACAATGTAATCATTCGATCAAAAAAAAGGGATTAGAAAGGCTTGTTTCAGCCTAAGGAAATAGGATAGATCTAGTTTCATTTTCCAGCAATGTAATTCTTGTTTTCTAATTAAATTTGAATCCAAGAAAGCTTTTCATTTCCATCGATTGTGTAGTAGTTTAGTCTTTTCAATTCATGCAATTTTTCCTTAGATTAGTTCCCTTTTATGCAAATTTCCTTTCATGCAAATAGGATTTATTTCTGCAATTAGAATAAACTGTTAAGCAAGTTTTCTACTTTCTCTCTTGCATATAGCCATGGACACCACCTTGGATTGATAAATTAAATGATGAGTATTACAATGACCCCATCATTTTTGGTGTCATTGTTGGGGATAGGTTTCATTAGAGAAGGGAGAAAATTAGTTTGGTAACCTTTTAGATTTAGATGTTCCTCAAGAAAGATTCATCTCTCAAAACCTCCCAAAATACTAGCTCTAAAGAAAAATTGCCCTATCTATTACAAAATATCCTTAGTTGGAAGACCATCACTCCAAATCCTAACAAAGGATATTTCTTTAAGGAAAAAATTGATGGATTATTGATTACAAGAGGTGTAGAATACAATGAAGAGATCTTATCTCCATTACAAAAGCTTGCAAGGAAGAGACTTATTTGGAGACCTTCAAAATCCAATAATTCCCACCCAATCAGATTTTTGAAGTCAAAGGAGGTCTGCCCAATCAAATATTTGAAGAACAAGGAGTTGTTTCCAGTGATGCATGCAATAGATCAGAAGGAAGGATTGCAAGATCTCTCCAATCAGCCCATTTATTTTCTAGAATCAGAAATCATGAAGAAGGTTTCCACTAAAAAGGAAGGTGAAGCATTGAGTTTAAAAAATTTTGTCATCTTCTTTTCATTCTCTTCTCTGAGAAAATTCAACACATGGAAACATACTTTGAGAAAGGGAAGATATTTTTCAGAACCAGTTAATGGTTATGTGTAACCTCTCTACATCATTAAGTAGAGTAGGTTAGGGTAGATTTGATTTTTGCAAATAAGTGTTTTGCACATGTTATTTCCTCTTCGCTTAGGATGTAAGCATGTAATTTTCTATGCAATTTGCTGCTCTAAAAACTTGTAGCAGATATTTTGGTATTATGGATGACTAGTTAGTGTAGAAAATAATGATGAAACAATCTAAGTTGGTATTCAATGTAAAAGATCAAGTTGTAGCTCTCGAAATTTGAAGAAATTCTTTGCATGCAGCATGGAGAAAGTGAACTGCAACTCATACACGATGGTTTCATGGAAAACCAAGATAAAATCAAGTATTTACTTTATTATTTTACTCTTATTCAACTTAAAGTTCTTTCATTTTACTCAATCTACTCAAAAAAAATGAAGAATAAAAACATTTAAAAGTAGTTCTAAAGATTTGAGCAATTTGAACCTATGTAGAGCTATTTTGGAACTATTATGGAGCTTTCAGGAGCTTTCAGGAGCTGTCAAGAGCTTTCAAGAGTTGAATGAAGCAACTACAAAAAAAAAATTTATTAAATTTGAAGGCTCATTATGAGTTGCAAAGGGACCTAGAACATTTTAGGTGTAGGGGAAATGATGAGACCATAAATTGTCTCATATTGTATCAAAGAAAATCATCTATTTCTTCTTAATGCATTAGTGTTAAAGTGGATTTGAGTAATGATTGAAAGTTATTTAGCTTGTTTAAAGTATAATATAAAGTAAATGTTTGATTTATTTTTAGTAACTAAATGTGATCCAAATTTCCTCTAATATGTCTTCATGAAGTTTTTAAGATGATATAATGCAGATAAATGAGTTATTAAATAACTCATGGTAAGAAGGAGCTTCATAGACACTTGTCGCAGAGAGCTCTAGACACTTGAAGCAATTAACTCCTGAAAGCTTTAGAAATATTTAAAGAAATAATGAAAAGATAGAGAAGACTCCCAACACACTCCTACATTCATGCAAATCATGGAACATAAATCATTCTTAAATTAATGGGATGAGTATTTGTTTCATGTTGAGTTTTAAGATCTCTCACAATTATTAAATTTCATGGTTCCTTCTTCCACCAAAGATAACTCAAGTTACCACATCACTCAAATATTGTTGCATGATTATAGCATTTTATTCATGTTAAAGATCAATGATTTGGTTGACTGAACTAAAGAATAATTCCTACATTCATGTTCAACACTTGAAGACTTCCTAAAAATCAAGCACACAAAAATTGTGAAAAATATAGTCTCAATAAAACAAAGATATATCCCTCGTTTCTCAAAAAAATTCAAAAATTCAAAATGATCTGGAAAGTAGATTTGAAGGGCTAAAAACCCTTTTGATAATTTGGCATTATTTATAGGGAAGGATCAATACATGTCATACAATTACTGAGACAAAAGTGGTGTGATGGAGGACAACAACTTCAATTTTCATAAAGTTTTGTAAATGGCCCCTCAAAAATAGGATCTTGGATCCGAATTCTTAGTGGATTGGTTAGATAGATATAGAATATGAATTCTATAAATACAATGTAATAATTTGATCAAATAAAGTGGATTAGAAAGGCTTGTTTCAGCCTAAGGAAATAGGATGGATCTAGTTTCATTTTCTAGCAATGTAATTCGTGATTTCTAGATTAAATTTGAATCCAAGAAAGCTTTTTATTTCCAAAAATTGTGAAGTAGTTTAGTCTTTTCAATTCATGCAAGTGTTCCTTATATTAGTTCCCTTTCATGCAAATTTCCTTTCATGCAAATAGGATTTATTTTTGCAAGTAGAATAGATTGTCAAGCAAGTTTTCTACTCTCTCTTGCATACAACCATGGACACCGCCTTGGATTGATAAATTAAATGATGAGGATTAAAATGACCCCATCATTCTCCAATCCCACTAACCTCTCAATCTATTTCTTCAATCCCACTAACTACTCAACCTGACTTCTCAATCCCCCCAATCATTCCAATTTAAATCCACTAATCCTTCTAATCTATTTCCTCTCAATAGTTTTGAACCATTGATCAGGATCTTTTCCTACAAAATCTATATTGTTCATCTCAAAATAGGAAATATATAAAATAATCTTCATCCTTCTCACAAATCATCTAGAATTTACATAGTGAAGCATTGCACAGCCAATTCTTGAGCATCACAATCCATAGCAATCCATCAAAACCTTGGTCCAAAAGGTTTCTCTTTTACATCATTCTCCATACATTTAAAACAAAAAATCATAAAAAAAAACATTTCATTCCATAGTTAGTGATCATCAAAATTCCCAATGTCTTGGAACTTGTTTATGACAACCACAAAATCTCAACATAAGAAAAAGATGGAAGCCAAAAAAGGTAGTTCTAATGCACACATGACAAACACCACCAATGAGGAAACCCAACCATGGGGTTACAAACCAGTGGACCTTACAACTCCTCAAAGAGAACCCACATTTCAAGAAAACCAAGATCAACCACCTAGTCAGGAAAAAATACTTCTTAGACATCAAGAAGGAATTGATAAAAAAAACCAACCTCGTGATTCTCAAACTTACACCAAAGAAGAAGAGGATAGTGATGAAGAACTTATTGAGGAAATACTCTTAGAACATTCTCAAAACCCTAAGATGCAAAAGCTTATGGACAAGATGCTTTGGATAAATACAAACCCATATTTCCCTGCATTTGGAAAAAATGGTGCAAAACTACCCATTGACTTTAATGTGGACATAACGAAGCACTGGACAACTAATTATTGATCACGCTTAAGAATTGTTATCCTCACATTCTAGTTCACCATTATCAACATGAATCAAAGCTTTTGCAACAACAACAGTAGAGGCTTTGTATTGAATTGAGCAATATGACATCCAAACATCAATACAAATACAACTTCGACATGGTATGGTAAGATTTGTTTGTTTTGTATTCATTTAAGTTACTTAATTGCTCATTTGGTTGAGTTCATGGCTTTCATTTTTCATTTCATGAGTATGGTTGGAATCTAATCTTGTTTTGAATTCATTTAGTTTAATTCATTGCTTGTTTTCCTATTGCTTTATTCCCCCCTTACTACACATGTAAAGTTAGTTGTAGTTCCTATAGTATTGCATGAAATTCAACAAGTAGCATCATGCCAACAATAACATGATCTATTAATTGGTAAAAAACTGTCTTTTCACATCATAAGGAAGAGAAAGAAAAAAATGAATTATGTATAAAACTAGAATAGTATTAGCATAAAAAATTGGGAATAGCCCATGTTAAGCTTGTAACAATATCCAACCAATTATATAATCCAATTAAGGAAAAGAAAGAAAAGATTATTTTGTAACAATGTCCAACCAATTATATAATCCAGTTATGAAATAGCAAGGTTTGGTTTAGTGTTTATAGATTGAGATAATTCAAGCCTTTTAAAATTTTCAACACTCTAGAAGTGTCCAAGCACACAAGTTTGACTCAACACTCCGGGAAAATGAACAAAACCAACTCTTGCCAAGTTCCAAGCTCTAGAAATATTATGCAAATGGCATAAAAACCAATCATGAAATTTCAATATTAATTTGGTGGTTTGTGTGTAACATTTTTGCTCGATGCCAAATTTTAGAATAATTATGCAAAAGGCATCAAAACTTTAAGTTAGAATATCCTTGATAGTTGTATATGGCACACAAGCAATGAATTTTCACCAATCAAATATGGTTTATATTTTTTAACAACTTTAACTAAGGTGTATGCATGCTTTCCCATCATTAAATACCTTATTTGTCCCTTACAAGGGTCACTAAAGAAACATATGGGTTGGTCATAACCTTCTTCAATAGTTTCTATGTCACACCTTCACATTTTTTTCTCATTGTCTCTTTGGAGTTTTCATTCTTTATGTTGTTCTTTGTAGAAGGTTCTATTTCATAGAAATAACTTTCTCTCATTACATTTATATAAATTAAAAATATTTTAGTTTTGAAACTTGATAAATTTGCAATTTAGATATTTTATTTTAATAATATATAGATCTCTTTATTTATAAATATATGGCTGATGATTAGGGATCTCACCATTCTCCTCAGTCTGAGAAGAATGCTCAGACTAGATTTTTGTTTATGAGGAAAGCATTAGGAGATTAGAAAATTCATTGAGATGTTTAGAGAAAACCATCCATAACTCCCCTAATCTAGTAAATAGAGACATGTTAGTCACTATTAGAGATGATATTTTATGTATGATTGGTGTGATTCGATCATATAATCCTTATGATGGCATTAACATTGAGCATTTTTATTTGTCTATTGCAAGGAGTGTTACTAGCACAGAGAAATGGAGATTTGTTAGTAAGTTAGTTTCACAAGATAATATGCATAACATGTTCCCTTTTTATAAGGGAAAAGATAGAATTAGAGTATATACAGTTACTAGGTGTACATATGAGCTTTTTGCTCCATTTATATATCCTAGATGGTTGGCATCTCATTGTAGATGGCCTCATAATGATGAGCTGCCACATTATTTTTATAAACAATTATATGCAAGGCTAAATTTATAGATAGATGTGGACTACACATCTATTCCTGAGCATATTAGACAAGGTAGAGGTAGGTTTTCTAACAAACCTAAGTATAGATGTCCAAATTTTCCATTGCTCATTAACAAGAGGGCATTAGTTGGTCCAAACCTTTTGGTTCTTCCAAAATGCTTGGAACTAACAGCAACAAGGGATACGATAGTAAGCCCCACTAGATCTCAAATTTTTGATAGTATTGCCACCATTACTACACAAATTGATCAAATGTCATCTAATCATGTTGGTAGATACTTATTATGGTCATGGATTATCCTTCCTCCCACTAAGGCTACATCTAGTACTTATGATATATTTATTCGTGTCGATCTACCAACACCATCAGATGTGGCACATATGAGTGACACAACTGTGCATAATGTGTGTGTGATCTTTGTTACTTATTTACTAGCAGCTTACCAGCTCATTAGTGAGGAGAATGGAATCCCTCTAGATTCTGCATGGGCCCTTATTAGACATTGACATCCTACTTCACATACAAGCCAGGGGATGGTATCTTTACAATATATTACACACCATCCTATAGGTTCCCATGTGTAGCATGTTTCTATTAATCCTATGGCCTATCTAGGTTCTCAACATGTTCTAGATCACGTTGAGGCTACTACACCAACGGATCTTGTTCATGGCACATATAGTGCACTTACTTTTTGCACTGATATTGTACCATGTATAAATCTCTCCAAGGTATCTTCGAATCCTTTTGATATCAGTGGGAGTGGTAGAGCCATCAATGATGCACGACAAGTACTTGAATAATTTATATATAAATTATGTTTGAAAAATTTATATACATATATTTATTGATTGATTTGTCATTGATGTCAAAGGTACTTGTTTAATTTTTTATTGATGTCAAAGGTACTTGTTTCCTTTTTATGATGTATGTTGATGTAAAAGTGAAGTTGTTCATGTTCCTTCCTTTCATTTGTTCCTTTCATAGTGTTGATGTAAAAATGAAAGTGCTCGTTCATGTCATGGAGTTGTTCCAATGGTATTTTTTCTCTCCTTTAATGTCATTTTTTAATGAAAAATTTTCAATTGTGTTTATTCTTTGTTGTCATCTTTATGATAGTGTTACTTCATTAAAAAGTGGTATTATTGATCATTTAGAGGTATTTTTGGTCATTCAAAGGTATTTTTTATCATTCATTGAGTATTCATGGAGTCTTCTTCTCACAAGTTCATTCAGAGGTATCTTGAGATGGTATTCACTGAAAGGTTTTTGCATATAAGTATGTTTGTTAAAGGAAAAGACATGGTCAGAGATTGTAGACCTAAAGAATCGTTGAAATTTTCCTTATGAGGATTAGGGTTGTCTTTTTTTTACTATCTTTCAACAAGATTGACATTGCTTTCAATTCTTATTATCAGTGTTAGAGTCTTATAGAGGGCAGAAGAAAATGGCGGTAACTTCATTTTAGGGTTTTTGGTTTTTTTCATAAATAACCCAGAGGTATCTCCAACCCTCGCATCTAGCACTTGGATTTATGACTTCGCCCAACAAGCTCCAATACCCTTTCCCTAGTCTTACTTTTTTTCCAATTTTTGGGGGACGGAGGAGGCGAGCGGAGGCGAGACTAGTTCTTTGGAGGAACAAACTGCACCTGACATGACCCATACCAGATTTCATCCAGTGGAGAGAATCGATCTTGGGACCTATATGGGATGAGCCCAAATCCCTTAGCCAACTATGTTGCCATTCAGGTTATTGAATTTCTATATCTCATAACCTAAGACACTAAGCACATCTAAAACCCTAAGTCTATCCTATACTAGGGTTTATGTCTTTTGAAGGTTATCAATGAAGTGTTAACTTTATATCATAATTGCTTGGTGATTTTCCATATTCGATGGTAAGTCACTTAAGTGACACCTTGAGGGTTTAAGCCCGTTGGACAACCAGCCCCTACTCTTTGGTATAACTGGATAGACAGGTTAAGGCTATATATTTCACTGCCCAAAGCAAGATCAATGGTTAGTATTTGTTTGGTGAATTGGTGGGTTTCGAATATCAAAGGCTCTCTTTTAAATTGGAGAATGATTACTTCCTGAAGCCTTCACATTGACAAGCATATGGATGTCTTTGACCTAGTTTTAGTTACACACAATTTTGTAACTGTTTTGAGACAGCGATAGTATATGTGTTTCCACGAGTGCATTGAGGATTTTTCTGAATGAGGTTTGAACACTATGAGTGTGTATTGAAGATAATGAAATCATGTTTTTTTCAGGTCAATACATAGAAAAGAAGACTTTAATAACAAAATATAAAAGGGGTTTCGTGGATTCTTTGTGTGATAGTATACATGAAATGTTATTTTCTTTACATAGATTAAAGTGATCTGATTGAGATCATAGGTAACTAGAAGTGGACTGAAAGTAATAACAACATGTGAATTTGTGTAGTAGTGTTATGAATGTGCAAATTTCTATGTGATTAAATTCTTGTGTTGTCTAAGGTTTTTGATTATCATGATAAGGGATATGGTTGTGTGAATTTCTTTTTGTATCATTTGTTTTTCCTTTTGAAAAGGTTATAGTCAAGGTGTGTGCAGAGGTTGAGGATAATTTATTCATATATACATCATTTTAAGTCTTATTTATGTTTGATGAGATAAGGGGTTTCTTGTAAAGAGATTATTATACATGTATGCAAGGACGGATAAGAATTGAATATTTGAATGTGAAAGAATGATCTGCTATATATTGTAAATAGAGTAGTACTCTATACTTTTGTCCTTCATTTATCATTGGAGTTGGTGCTCCTATTTTCATAAGGAGTTGGTGATCCTAGAGATAATGTATTCAGTGAGACTTGGGCTAGTGAAACCTAATGGTGAATAATTTGTGAGGATTGGATTGGTTCTTCAAACCCAACCAACACTCACATAGTGGAAATTTCCCATTCGAGGGTTTTCCACTTATAAATCTTGTGTCATGGTGGTCTTTATGTGCTTCCATTGAATTTTGTTCTACTCAAAATTTGTTTAATTGTTTGGTTTTTTGTGCATCACTGACTCACCCCCCCTCTTAGTGATCTTGAGTATTCCTATAATTGGTATAAAATCAAGGTTCCCTATAGAAGTTTAATCAACTTGGATTGATCCTGATAGTGGAATACTATGACTAGTCATGAAGGATCTTCTACCTCAAAAGCACCTAGATGTTTGATGGCACTAATTTTTCTTTTTGGAGTTTTAGGATGGATTCTTACTTGTCTTGTTTTGGATTTTATGTATGGGAATCAGTAGAAAAAGGTTATACAGTGCCTTCGCAGCCCCCATCTACTACTAATGAGATGAAAGCTTATGAGTACAATGCCAAGGTCAAGAATGCCATCCTTTGTGGTTTGAAAAATGAGATCCTTGTTAAAGTCATGAATTATAAGAGTGCAAAAGATGTTTGGTACAAGCTTGTTAGTATTTATCAAGGTGATGTCAAAATTAAGGAAACCAAGTTGCAAAACCTTAGAGAAAAGTTTGAAGGGTTAAAAATGAATGAAGAAAATATTGTATATTATCTTCTTAGAGTAGATGAAATGATCAATGCTATGAGAGGTCTTGGTGAGAAAGTTGAAGATTTAGTTATTGTCAAAAAGGTCTTAAGATCATTTCCTCCTAGATATGATTCTAAGGTATTTTTTGTTGAAGAGGAAAAAGACCTAAACAAGTTCACTCTAGATGAGTTGCAAGGAACACTCACTACCTATGAAATGAGAACACACAATGAAGTATCCAAAAGAAAAGAAGAAACATTTAAAACTATCAAGAAAGACAAAGAAATAGACTCTAAATCTAAAGACTTAGATGAAAAAGAGTCACATTTTGTTAGAAGGTTGAAGAAGGGGCCTAAAAAGTATAGAGGAAAACTTCCTTTCAAATGATTTAACTATGGAAAAATAGGTCATTTTGTTGCCAAGTGTCCTTATGCAAAATATGAAAGTGATGTGGAAGATGGTGAAGAAGAATTTGAATCAGAACAAAAACAAGAGGTTCCAAAGAAAGAAGAAACATTTAAAAAACCTATAGAGGCTATTACAAAGACTCCTTTAAAATTTATACAAAGAAATCATTTTGAAGAACATATTATTGGGAACAAAAATGTAGGAGTGCAAACAAGAAGAAAAATTGCACAATCAAGAGACCAAGCCAATCCTTGTTTGTTATCAGTAATAGAGCCAAAGGATTACAATGAGGCCAATAAGGATGAATGTTGGGTTAAGGCCATGGAGGAAGAACTAAGCCAAATAGAGAAGAACAAGACATGGGATTTAGTTCCTACACCTAAAGACAAGAACATTATTGATGCAAAATGGGTGTTTAAGAACAAACTATATGAAAATGGCAAGGTTGCAAGAATTAAAGCAAGACTTATTTGTAATGTGTACTCTTAAGTTGAGTTTATTGAATTTGATGAGACCTTTGCACCTGTGGAAAGGCTAGAAGCCATACATATGTTCTTAGCATTCTCTATTTACAAGAACTTTAAGGTATACCAAATGGATGAGAAATCAGCCTTTCTCAATGGAAATGTTGAAGAAGAGGCCTATATGGAGTAGCCTGAAGGGTTTCAATGTGAATGAGGACATCATTATGTTTATAGACTGATAAAGGCCTTGTATGGTTTGAATCAAGCACCTAGAGCATATGTACTCTAAGTTGGAAAAGTACTAAGTATGCATAAGAGTTTCAAGGATTCACTAAATAAGTCAAGTAAGAATAGACAAGATTACTTATATTATCTAAACAAACAACAAATGTGTTTGGTATCAAGGTTTCAATCATCTCTTAAAGTATCACATGTGAATATAGTGAAAAGGATCTTTAATCTCAAAGTACTAGTAGAGATTGCACTATTTGTTATGGGAGAGTTGTCCTTCTTTCATTTGGATTGGATGGTGTAGGTTTCACAGCTTGACAAAGGCATCTTTATCTCCCAAACTAAGTATGCAAAAGATATGCTTAAGAAGTTTCAATGGATGAATGCAAACCAGTCAACACTCCCATGATAACAAGTTGTAAGTCAAGTAAGGGTGATGACTATTCTTGACATAGATCAAACTATGTGCAGGTCTATGGTAGCTAGTTTGTTGTATTTGATAGCTTCTAGACCTGACATCATGCAACAAATGTGTTTGGTATCAAGGTTTCAATCTCTCTTAAAGTATCACATGTGAATATAGTGAAAAGGGTCTTTAGATTCTCAAAGGCACACTAGACTATGGTTTATTTATCCTAAAACTAATGATTTCACTTTACTTGCATATACTGATGTTGATTTGGGCAAGGTGCATTGATGATAGGAAGAGTACTCATTGTGAGCATTCTTCTTGGGTGGAAGGTTAGTGTCTTGGCATAGTGAGAAATAGGAGCCATTTTCCTTGTCAACAACAGAGGTAGAATATATTGTTGTTGCTTCTTGGTGTATTTCAAGTTATTTGGATGATTCAAACTCTTAAAGATATCAAGGAAGATGTACCTACACCTGTGTCCATTTTTGTGATAAAACTAGTGCAATTAAATATCTCCAAGAACCCTATTATGTACTCAAAACTAAGCACATTGCAATCAAATACAATTTCTTGAGACAAAAAGTGTTGGAAAATGGGTTGTTTTGGATTATGTTGCTTCAAATGATTCATAGCAGATATATTTACCAAGCATTTGGCCAACAATGAATTTGAAAATTGAGGGAGAGATTAGGTATTATTTCTCTTGCCCTCTTCACTAAATCATTTCCTTTTAGCATGGTTTCAGGAGGAGTCTTATTTTTTTTATGTCCTGAACCTTGAATGTTTGTTTTAGATTTGGTTGTTTTTTTTGACTAATATGGGCTTTATTACAACTATCTT
The DNA here is from genome assembly GCA_007258455.2 of Sequoia sempervirens. NCBI lineage: Eukaryota > Viridiplantae > Streptophyta > Pinopsida > Cupressales > Cupressaceae > Sequoia > Sequoia sempervirens. The sequence continues at coordinate 540,647,717 of VDFB02058242.1, read as the reverse complement.
ATTTTTATAGTCCTCTCATTCACTGTCAAGTGTTGACATAATGGTACTCATTATGTTGGATAGTGATCTAGTGTTTTACTTTAGGAGTTAACGATAGTAGCTTGTTTGTATTTGTAGTGATAGTGTTATAAGATCTTAGACAATAATTGAAGCTTTGACAGTCATATTATTTCAACTTCTTTCAAGTGCCATGAGCAATATAGTGGTCTACATATTGTTTTCTCAGTCACAAACTTACATGTTTTTTGTAGTTTTGGCTTGGAAAAATGCAGTGCTTTACATATATGTTTTCTTAGTTATAGTTTGTAATCTCAGTCACAATTTGCAAATATCAGTGAAGGTTTGACAATGATATTCATTAGTTTGTAGATCTTAGTCACGGTTTGACAATGATATTCATTTATTTTGGACTATTCTTGCACAATGATGTTTTATCTTGAGAGACTCTTGTTGCAGAGGTATGATGAAAATGCTAGTGCATGACAACAATATGCATTCGGTTGCCTTGAAAGAAACTTGTTGTAGGGGTATGGTGATAGTGATATTCAATCAATTCCTTTGAGATAATCTTACTAGTGTAATGAAATTCTTGTAAAAATTGACAGTGATATGATCAGTTATTAGTCCAAGCTCATTCAACCATACTTCAATCCTAGTGTGTAAACAAGATGAAAGTTCTTAATTTCCTATGGAGGTGTACCTATTTTGCACGGGGAGTATGTAGTTCTTTTTCTTTAATGTCAAAGGGGGAGTGATAGATTTGCAAGCATGTTGAATTGCCATCAATGACAAAGGGGGAGTTTATTGATTGATTTGTCATTGATGCCAAGGGTACTTGTTTCCTTTTCCTAGCATATGTTGATGCAAAAGTAAAATGGTGTTCAATGACAAAGGGGGAGTTTGTTGATTGATTTTTCATTGATTTCAAAGGTACTTGTTTCCTTTTCATGGTGTATTTTGATTCAAAAGTGAAGGTGTGTTTGTTCATTCCTTTCATAGTGTTGAAGCAAAAATGAAAGTACTTTTTCATTTCATGGTGTTGTTGCAGTGGTATTTTTCCTTTCCTTTGATGCCATTTTATGAAAAAGTTGTAGTGGTGTTTGTTCCTTGTTGTCATCTTTAGTGTTGCTTCATTACAAAGTGGTATTGTTGATCATTCATGGAGAATTTATGGAGTCTTATTTTCACAAGTTTATCCAAAGGTATCTTGAGATGGTATTTAGTGAAAGGTTTTTGCATACAAGCATGTTTGTTAAAGGAAAAGAAATGGTCAGAGATTGTAGACCTAAAGAATCATTTAAATTTTCCTTACGAGGATTAGGGTTTTCTTTTGTTTACTACTTTTCAAAAAGATTGGCATTTCTTTCAATTCTTATTATTAGTGTTAGAGTCTTATAGAGGGCAAAATAAAATGGTGGTAATTTCATTTTAGGGTTTTTGGTTATTGAATTTTTATATCTCATAACTTAAGACACTAAGAAAATCTAAAACCCTAAGTCTATCCTATACTAGGGTTTATGTCTTTTGAAGGTTATCAATGAAGTGTTAACTTTATGTTATAATCACCTGGTGACTTGCGATATTCTATGATAAGTCACTTAAGTGACATCTTGAAGGTTTAACCACATTGGACAGTCAACCCCTACTTCTTGGTATAACTAGCTAGACAGGTTAAGGCTTTATATTTCACCGCCCAAAGCAAGATCGATGGTTAGTATTTGTTTGGTGAATTGGTGGGTTTTGAAGATCAAAGGCTCTCTTTGAAACTGGAGAATGGTTACTTCCTAAAGCCTTCACATTGACAAGCATATGGATGTCTTTGATCTAGTTCCAGTTACACATAGTTTTGTAACTATATTGAGATAGTGATGGTATATGTGTTTCCATGAGTGCATTGTGGATTTTGCAATCAAGGTTTAAAAACTATGAGAATGTATTGAAGATTTAATGAAATCATTTTTTTTCAGGTCAATACACATAAAAGAAGACTTAAATAATAGAGTATAAAAGGGGTTTCATGGAGTCTCTATGTGACAGTATACATGAAATATGTTTTTCTTTACACATATTAGTGTGGTCTGATTGAGATCACAGGTAACTAGAGGTTGATTGAAAGTAAGAAAAACATGTGAATTTTTGTAGCAGTGTTCTGAATGTGAAAATTTCCATGTGATTGAAGTCTTGTGTTGTCTAAGGTTTTTGATTATCATAATAGGGGATATGGTTGTGTGAAATTATTTTTGTATCATCTATTTGTCCTTTTGAAAAGGTTACAATTAAGGTGTGTGTAGAGGTTGAGGATACTTTATTCATATATACATTAGTTTAAGTCTTGTTTATGTTTGATGAGATAAGGGGTTACTTGTAAAGAGATTATTATACATGTATGCAAAGAGAGATGAGAATTGAATGTTTGAATGTGAAACAATGATCTTCTACATATTGTAAATAGAGTAGTACACTATATGTTTATCCTTCATTTATCATTGGATTTGGTGCTTCTATTTTCATAAGGAGTTGGTGCTCCTAGACATATTATATTCAATTAGAATTTGGTTAGTGAGACCTAATGGTGAACAATTTGTGAGGATTGGATTGGTTCTTCAAACCCAACCAACACTCGCACAATTTTTTTTCCCTTTCTAGGATTTTCCACTTATAAATCTTGTGTAATGGTGGTCTTTATGTGTTTCCATTGAGGTTTGTTCTACTCAAAAGTTCTTTAATTTCTTTGTTTTTGTGCATCACTGATTCACCCACCCCCCTCTCTGTGATATTGAGTATATCTACAATATTTAAAAAAAAAATGATTTTAAAGTAGTTCTAACTCTTGGTTGAAATCATGTATTTGAATATTTCCAGCAATATGGTGATTTTCCATACTTTGGAGATTTGAAGCATGTTGGTGATCCCATGCATTATTCACATGAGGTACATTTAAATAATAAATTTAAATTACTTGATACATTCACACATTGAACTTGTACATTGTAAGTTTTAGATAATTTTACATATACGCGTGTATATTAAATCAAATTACATGCACTTGAAATTGTGCAGGGCTTGGGACAGGGATCAAGACAACTTGGATCAAGATAGGGATCGAGGGAGGGATCAGAGTAGGGATCAAGAGAGGGATTAGATTCATCTATCCATACTAGATATCCTTCTCTTTGAGTTGTTTTACATGTTGTGTTATAGACATTATGGTTCACTCTTATTATGATTGTCACATTATATATGCATTTTACATTATGGCTTGTCATGTCATGTTATACAGTATTATGGTTTGAACTCTTATTATGATTTGGACCATATTACATACATTTTACATTATAATTTACATCACATTACTATTTTTCATTTCATGTTATATGTACACATTATTATGGTTTGAACTCTGGTTATGATTTGTCACATTACATGCATTTCACATTATGGTTTGTACATCACATTACATGGTTTTCCATGTCACATTATATACATTTTATTTCATGGTTTACATCACATTATCAATTTCCACATGTCATATTATACAACATTATGATTAATTTTTTAGTCAACCTTGATTAATGTTTAAATCATCCTTTGAGGTGTAGATTATATATATTGTAAGAATTGAACCTTTTGCAACCTAGTTTACTATGATCTTTGGTACATTTGAAAATGCATAAGGGTGATGAAAAATTGCTATGGGTACCCCCTTGTTGGATTGAATTTATGACTTTGGCTGAATGTTGGATAAATTTAATACATCAAGCATGCAAATGGTATATTTCTATATATAAATTTTGAGACAATAGGTCCTCATTTTATGATCTAAATAAAAATGTTCCTAGAATGGTTTCTCTTTGTATTTAAAAAATGGATGTAATTAATTACACAAATGAATTTCTTTAAATACCAAGAAATAGAAATAATTCATGCAAACATGTAAGTTAGGTCAATTCCTAAGAGATAATAAGAAAAGACAATTTTAATTTATTGATTTTGAATTAAATTTTATGGTCAATCTTGAGACACATAAGATCAAACCTAATCATTACATGACTGGTCTTGGTGGGAAAATACAAATTAAATCTAAGTATATGAGCATTCTCAACCAACATGAAAATTAAATATATTTAAACAAAAATATGAAATATCCAATCAATATAAAGAGTATGGTCCATTTAACACCCCTTGATATTCCTTTGCATGTTTTTGTGCAAGCAAAGAAAGTGAGAGATGATGAGATATAAGTGGAGTTGAACAAAAAAAATCAAATATTCTTGAATTTAAGAATTCCATGGAATAAATACAATTGGAAATAGATGATAGGAAACGGAAAAATCATATTTAAGTGAAAAAAAAAAGAGAATTAGTGGCTAGTGACATGAAAGACTTAATTAAAAAGGTAGACAATTCTTGTAAAGAAATTTTTAAAAGAAATATTTGCAATCTCTAATCATAAAGACACTCTCAAATCATGTGCAAATGGCAAACATGCATTTATGTATAATTGGAGGTAGGAGACCTTATTGGAATATATGAAATTAAAAAGGAATATATGCTCTAAGAAAACTTGAAAAGAAGTAGACCATAGTGAATGAGATAGATAATTTGTATTGACTAAAGATAGTATTCCCACTCTTGAGAAGTGGAGGAAGGTGCATGTGAAGTATGTGCAATGGGAAAATGGAAATGCAGAAGTGGAAATTTAAAGTCACTTGAGGTTTTGTATTTCATATGTATTTGTGCAATAAAATAAAGTGAGAGATGATGCTATAAGTGGAGTTGAACAAATGAAATCAAAGATTCTTGAACTTAAGAATTCCATGGAACAAATACAATTGGAAATAGATGATAAGGAAAAGGAAAAATCATATCTAAGTGCAAAAGAAGAGAATCAATTGGCTGGTGACATGAAATTCTTATCTAAAAACCTATAGAATTTACTATTTTAAATAACTCAAGTTAATTTATAAACACTTGCATTCTCTAATCATAAAGGAACTCTCAAAGCATGTGCAATTTATGTGCAATGGAATTTATGCATTTATGCAAAATTGGAGGTAGGAGACCTTATTAGAATGTATGAAATGAAAAAGGAATATATGCTATAAAAATACTTGAAAAGAAGTAAACCAAAGTGAATGAGATAGATAATTTGTATTGATTGAAGAGATTATTCCCGCTCTTGGGAATTTGTGGAAGGTGTGTGTGAAGTATGTGCAATGGAAAAATGGAAATGTAGAAGTGGATTTAAAGTCAAGAGTTTTGAATTGCATATGAATTTTTGTAAGAAAATAAAGTGAGATATGATGTTATAAGTGGAGTTGAAAAAATGAAATCAAAGGTTCTTGAACTTAAGAATTCCTTGGAACAAATACAATTGGAAATTGATGATAAGGAAAAGGAAAAATCATATCTAAGTGCAAAAAAAGAGAATCAATTGGATGGTGACATAAAATTATTATCTGAAATAGACTTGAGTCTTGTAAATAACTCAAGTTAATTTAGAAACATTTGCATTCTCTAATCATAAAGATACTCTCATTTAGCATATGAAAGTTATGTGCAATGCCATTTATGCATTTATGCAAAATTGGAGGTAGGAGACCCTAAATTAGAATGTATGAAATGAAAAAGGAATATATGATCTAGAGAGAACACTTGAAAAGAAGTAAACCAAATTGTATTAGATATATAATATGTATTGACTATTCAAAGAGATTCTTCCCACTCTTGACAAGTTGAGGAAGACCTGCATGTGAAGTATGTATAATGGGAAAATGGATTTATGCATAAGTGGATTTAAAGTCACTTGAGGTTTTGTATTGCATATGAATTTGTGCAAGCAAAGAAAGTGATCTAGATGATGCTATAAGTGGAGTTGAACAAATTAAACCAAAGATTCTTGAACTTAAGAATTCCATGGAACAAATACAATTGGAAATAGATGGTAAGGAAAATACAAAATCAGATCTAAGTGCAAAAAAAGAGAATCAATTGGCCAGTGACATAAAATTCTTATCTGAAAACTTGTAGACTTGAGTCTTGTTAAGAACTCAAGTTAAAAGAAACATTTGCATTCTCTAATCATAGACACTCTCAAAGCATGTGCAAGTTATGTGCAATGGCATTTGTGCATTTATGCAAAACTCAAGGTAAGAGACCTTATTAGAATGTATGAAATAAAAAATGAATATATATGCTCTAAGAACACTTAAATTCAAGAGGTTTTGTATTTCATATGATTTTTTGCAAGTAGAGAAAGTGATAGGTGATGCTATAAGTGGATTTGAACAAATGAAATCAAATATTCTTGAACTTAAGAATTCCACGTGGAAAAAATACAATTGGAAATAGATAAGAAGGAAAATATTCAATATATATATCAACCTATATCTAAACTTGACCAAGCCTAAAAATATATGTCTAATCCAACAAAAATCCCAAATTTAGATCAGGTCACATGGAATCAATATAGATATCTAGATAAAAAAAAAAAATTGAATTAAATATATATTTAATATAAATATTTTCAAAATTAGGAATCTTTTTATGATCTTCAATAGACAACCTCCACTTTTGTTTGGCACGTCCTCTTTTAGGTAATGTTTCAAAATTTATTTTTGTTGCGATAACTAAGTGACTATAATGTAGAACCTTGTGTCTTGGCATATAATCAACAAATATAATACCATTTTTATCTATCTTTATTTGTTGATAATATGTGCTTTCAACAATAATTGATCCAATGGGATACTTTTTTCCATCACCATCTGTCATTGATTCCACCAATTTGTATTTTGGTTATGTACATCTTAGTAGATAGTAATCTACACCTTCCGCATTTTCAGGATCTGCAACAACAATGAAAATATCTCCTATACACACCATGTAAATACATGATTGAAAATTAGAGTTTTAATTTGTAAGCCATTTAAATATTTATATAAACATTCTCAACTTAGGTAGAATATATAAATCAATTTTAAGTTAAAATTTAATCTAAAAGTAAATAAAATATACTTGTAACAACTAAATCAGATACATGTTTGTAATCAGTTGAATATAGAGGATCGTAGACATCAAAAATTTCATTATCTTCAAAAGGAAGCATTGATACTAATTATTTCATTTCCCATTGTGAGACATACCCATCTATAATATTCTCACATTGTAGAGTATTTGTATTGGCATCAATGCAATCAACTCAAAAACATGATTTTTCTGTCACATGAATTGCATAAAGCTTGTTGCGTCCCATTGTCATGATTTGATGCAGACTTCTAATACCATTAATTATTTGACAATTATAAGGATTTGATCGATCAATATATGTAAATTATAAACATCCAAGTGATTAAAAAGTGTGTGTATATATATATATATATTTGAAAATTCAATTTCAATATACACACTTTGAAATTCAAATAACAAATTCTTGACCATGTACCTTTAACTTTACAAAAATAGTGTGTTGTAAACTGAGTTGCGAATGGAAAATTACTTTTGCACCATTCAACAATTTCATTTGCATTCCATATAGCATTACCTGCAAGTGCATGTTGGAAAAATTTGTCAAGTTAAGATGTTTAAGAATTTAAAGTTTTAGAATCTTTAAATTTTTCTATTCCATATATGGTGTTAGCTGCAATTTCATGTTAATGAAGTGCACACTTCACACATGCTCCTACTCCATTGTGCTCTCCTTTTCCATGTCCACTCTCATAAAAACTCCACAAAAATTATGTGCCGCATCTAGCATGTTGTTGGCTTAACCAATTAAAATTTTTTGCAGATTTAAATTGTCTTGTGAAGTTACAAATAATTTCATTCAAACCAAATTAGGTAAAAAACTAGATATATATATATATATATATATATATATATATATATATATATATGTATACATACACAACATATATAAGTAATTGAACAATTCAAGTCTCAAAGTTAAGTAAATAAATTTAAATAATTAAATATATAATTTAATTTTAAAAATCAACACTTACTGGCACATCCATCAGACTATATCTAGTGTTGTGAAGCATTTATGCCATGTCATCTCAGGTCTTCAAAAAACATTATGAAACAGTGGGCTACATAGCTTCTATCATGACCCGTATCATCACTAATATAAAAGTGAACCTCTTTGATGATAATTTAGTCATCTTTGCTACTTTGTAAACCATCTACATGTAACTCGACATGCCAATAGAAAACTTGCGCAAAGATTGCAACTTGCTCTGAATGATAATATTGACTTTGAATCTTAGTTTGAGGACTAAATTTATAGTTCTTAGAGAAATCTACAATAGAGAGAATACAACCTAGTGGAAAGCAATTCTTTGAGTCATGAAATTTCTTATCTTTTCATCTTACACCATGACAATGTTGGATATGTGGATATATGATATTGTGAAATTTATTCATAAATTCATTGTAAGACAATCCACTCTCTTTGAGAACAATTTTTTTGGCCTTGACTCCTAACTTCGTTGATTATTTCTCATATTCAAATCTCTTCCAAATAACTTGCATTGAATGATCAATATGTCAACTTGTACAAGATTCTTCAAATTTCTACAATTATTACATATATTTTTTATACACTATACATTGAATTCATCTGAATCTTTTGATTTTTCGTATACAAGAGACTTCACAAATTATGTTGTGCTTCCAGGGATTGCTATATTTGGATTAATTACTATCATAACTTTTTTATGACTTTAGGTGTAGATGAAATTCAACATGATTTCGACAAGTTTCACGTACTTTATTTATATGTACAAATTATGGTCTTTTATCCTCGAATTTAGTTGTGCTCAATTCATGGGATAACCCCTACAAAACTTGTCAATTTTGTATCCCATGTACTTTAAGCACACAAAATGAGGAAAATTGTGTTGGTCCTCGAGCATGGTCCCTCAATCTCAGAAAGTCATTCCAAGCATTTACCTTTTCTTTTTTTTCTTTTTTTTCCTTTTGGTGCAAGTCATGAAAACTCAGTTTGTGGGAATTAGAATTTTTTTTATACTTGCAAGGTCACTAAATTTTAGCAACACTGCACATTTTTGCTCAAATTTTCCTAACATTGGGAAAATTTTCCTTTTTTCCAAATTGACCACCTGTGCTCCTTTTTTTGCACACATCATGCTCAAACCCTAGTTTACACACAATCGCTCTGATTTTTCCCCTCACTGTAATTTCCAATGTGTAATTTTTTCTAACATTGCCAAAATGCTAAAAAAATTCATGCAGTTGCTTATGCACACACTTCAAGAATTTCATGCTTTCCTTCCTACAAGTACCTATAAGTTTCTTGTATCTTTCCAATGACGGATCCATCACCTAGCAAAGGAAAAGCCATCAAATACAAGTATCAGGGTGTGTTTCTAGCTACAATGGTTTCATCAAATGTTGATGATATTAAGGACATGTCCGAGTTTTTGGATAGAACAAGGAAGAAACCATTAATTGATGATATGAGACAAATAGCTAAGATTAATTGATAATTTCTTATGTTTGAAATTGATTCCTACATAGATATCACTAGGGACTATGCACAACAAGAGTATGATAAGGACCCAAACACTGTTAAGTGGGAGATTAAAATTAAATGGTTGAAGACACCTTAGCCAAGAATTTCTAGTTGGCCCAAGAGTTTCCCTCACAATGATTTCATTGAAGAGGTAAACAATCTAATCACTCTTCTTAATAAAATGCAATGTTTACCTACCTCATCTACATTTGAGGATTGGATGTATCTCTACATCAAGATAATAATGAGGGGGAAGCAATGGATCTTTTGGGGCCAAAAAATTAGTGATGCCATTCATGCTTAGTTAACCAAAGTGTATACTACATCAAAATTCTACATGACATCTTACTTAGTGTATGCTGCTACAACCATGAGGAACTTTACTGGTTTGAAAATGGAAGGGGATAGGAAAGTGATTTAGGTCCACAAATAATTTTCACAAATAACTCTCAATGAAAGAATTCACCATTTCCAAAGGGTGAATGATGCATATTTTCTATGTTCTTGTGTGCTTTTGATCCGAAGTTGGAAAATAAAATAGTGTCAAATGAGGCTTGGGAGGTTGTGAATAAGTATGGATGTTTGTATCTTCAATTTCCTATCCTTATATATCTGAGGGTTAGTTTTTTCACTGGTTATCCCTACATTCTTCCTTGATATCCCATCGATAAGATTGTTTTCATGGAGTCATGTAGGAAACTAATTGAGCTGCATAGCAAGCAGATGGAATCCCATAAGCCAAGATTCAAGTTTCCCTTGGCAATTGGCAAGTACTCCATCCATAATTTAGGCCAAGGAAGTTGAGCCAGAAATGTAGTGGGTTACATTGAAAATGTTCAAGAGAAGACTTGATTTTGACTACCGAGGCATGAAGGATCGAATCATGAAACCCTATGCACATGTGCATCGAATTGGGGACATATGGGATAACATGAGAATAGAGGAGGAAATCAGAAAGATGGATTACTGTAGACTAACATTGCAATAGATTGGATAATTAGACTTGGTTGATATTCCTAAAGGCACGAAAGATGATGGTGATATCTTAGATACTGCCTATGAATAGAAAAAAATTGTAGGATCTCATCTTCCTCCTATTCAATGGTCCAGAAAGGAGGTAACTTAGAGAAATATTTGAGCCTATTCTTTCTAAAACCAATGTCTAGTTACCAGAAAAGAGAATTCAATTGAAACAATTTATCATTGGGTTAGAGGAAGAATCACAAGATCCTACAGGGAAAAAACTAGAAATATGGAAAATTAGAACAAGAGTGATGCCCCTATTTCTAGTAATCCTGCTAAGCACAAAATCATGTTTGTGATAAAAGGTAATAAAGAAAAATTGCCACAAAAGTGTCATTAGTTGAAGGAAAAAAAGATTCTATCCAAGAGGAAAGGTAAGGAGAAGAAGGTCAACGTGAGGAAGAGCGAGTATCTCCCCATGAGAAAATTCCTAAAGAACCACATGTTTCCTCTTCTCCTATTGCCATTGTTGTATCTACTCCTCCTTCCACATCTTCACATGTTTCTGATATTCTTGCTACTACTGTAACCAATGTAGTTACAATCAATGTGCCTCCTACTGTAACAGTCCAATTTGTACATTCATCCTCTTCCACAAGGCATGCTTTTGAAAGTCCCAAACATGGTTTGAAAAAATTTTATAGATCATCGATGTCTTTTCCTAGTCTATCCTCACCATCCTTTGAAATTACATTTGAGTTTGACTTAGAAGAATACATGTCTGAGTTAGTACAAGTGATAAATGTGGAGATTCTTAATGTTGTTTTAACAAACACCTCTCCTTATAACTACTTTTGTTGATGCAGCAATGTCAAATCCAATTACATTGGCCACAAATCTCAAAGAGAATTCACCCCTTCCACCTTGGTTCTCTTCACAAACACCAAAGAGAAAGAAAGAGGCCATCTCCTCATATGACTTTGACTTCATACATTTTATGTCTATGAAAAAAAATAAAGAAGGAAAAGACTCTCAAGGTTATTGGTTGATAAAGAAGGTAATAGTTATGCAAAGGTATCTCACCCTCCCCTTGACAAGACCTTGGAAGAGGTGGATATCACAAATTACTCTATCACAAGAGTTGAGCTCTAAAAGGTTACTCATGAGAGTGTGAAGGAAGATGTTCAATCCACCTTTAACTCTCTCATAGAGAGATTTGATATGGTCAAGAAGGAAAAGGATCATTACAAGGCAAAGATAGAACAACTGATAGCTATACTATATAATATTACCCAATATTCTAAGTCCATTGAACCTATGGTAGTGGCAGTTGGCATTAAATATCTTATAATTCAAAAGGTGGAGAAGGTATACACTAGAGGTAGAGTGATTGGTGAATTTCTTGACCAAATGGTGGTGCAAGATATCGAGCTCTTGAGATCATCTATGGAAAATATAGAGAAAATGGAAGAGATAATTTCTGAATTAGATAAAACTAAAGAATCTTTCATTCAAGAAAAAGGGTGAAATGAAGAATAGGTTGCTGAATTGGTTGAAAATGAAGGAGCTTAAGATGGAGACATTGTTGGAAGTTATTATTATTCCCAATAGGGAGAAGTTTTTAGAGGTGAAAGAGGCCATGATACATAAATAAAATTTCATCAAGGATTTGATCGAGGACTTGCAAAGTGTTTGAGAGGTCAGCGAGGATCACAATTTGAACCTTGTTAATAGGTTCGAGGAACTTCCTTGTAAAGTGCTTGATGAAAACCATAATTTTCTTTCCTTTGATGCAGTTTTTCAAGAGTTCACCAACATGGTCCAAAGGGAATTTGAAGACCAAGACTTTCCAGTGGCTATAATGGACAAGTTGTATTTTCAATTGACTTTGGAGAACCTAAAAGTGTTTTAGGGAAGGCATGATGAAGCTTGCAATATGGTAAAGGATTCAATCCTAACAGTTCTTTCCATCACCAAACATACCTCAGGTCGAGAAAATGATGAAGTCCAAATGATCTTGAAGAGGTATGATGATTTCCTAATGAAGGATGTTGTAGACAGTTGATCTTTTCCTTAGTTTATTTTTAATTATTTCCCTAACTTTTGTAATTAGTTCAAGACAATTTACATGTCTTTTTTAGAATTGTAAATACATGTAAAAATAGATAATTCCTCTAAAAAAATTGGACTCCAATGTTGAAAAAGTCAAAGTAGTTATTTCTTTCCTAGATTAGCTCTTTTTCCCTCCTCTATAAATATGAGAGAGCTCATTTGTAATTAGAACCTTTTTAATCTTATGCGATGAAGTGCTACTCAAATTGTGACTCAACTTAAAAAAAAATTGTTTAAATTGCAAGATCAAATTTAGTTAATAAAAGGAGGTGAATTTTGATTTCAACCTTTGTTTTGAATCAAGTTTGTATGAGTGAGAATATAACATGCCAATTTTTCATGCAAATAAAATTCCAAAGTTATCACTTTCATGTAAATAAATAAACTATGTTTCATAACCATCTCCATAAAAAGTTTATTTTCCAAAGGAGAACAAATGAGTACAAATGACATAACAAATTCCATTCATTGATTTCATTTCCAAAATAATATTCCACATATTACAATATTTCCAAAGGTTGTATACACAATACATACATAGCTCAACTGAGCTTCAAAGCAATAGATATAGAGAGTCTGTGAATTTCCTTTCGAATCTTGGTCTCTAGCTAAGGAGGAGAAGCATCACTCAAGCATTTTTTTTCCAACCAAAGACTCAAATATGGTCCATTGCACATCTATCATCTGATAGATGGCCCTTCCCTTCGATGAGGAGATTGGTGGAGTAACCTCGTAACAACAACCACTTTAAGCTTAGTGTTGTGTTCTACATAACTAGAACTTGTAGACACTACAATCCTAAACTAGCATGCATAAAAGGAACATTGTGAATTGACAATGGAGCCAAAGGAATTCACTCTACTTTGGTCAAAGTATTCTCACTTAGTATCTCAAGTGACAATCATCCTATTCACATACACTACTCTAGCTTGATTTGAATTTAGGCCATTATAAACTACACACAAGTAATTTCCTTCAATAGGTAGGCATTAACCTTAGAAAACCTATTCCCTTTTCCCAAAACCAAAGGTACCTCTACCCATAAATTATAAGCAAAAGCATACGCTAACCCCTTCAATGGATATTCTATCCTAGGTATAACATATGAGATTTCTAAGTCTACAAATTAAGTTTACATAAAATAACTTAACAAGCTATTCCAATTTCATCAAACCTAGTATGTAATACTAAAGATGATATTCATTCCCCCCTTAATAAGGAGAAATTAAAAACACTTATAAGAAAATCACAACAATATGTCCTTTCCTTTCCTACAAGCAAAATAGATTATTTCTCTATTTCATGCAACCTATTGCAACTTCTACTTTAAACACACAATACAATCAATCTTTCACAATAAAGACAAAATATGAAGAGAATAGAATCTCATGCTTGTTAAACGCTTATCCCAATTGACTCACTAGATCTCTAGCTTAGCCTCCTCTTAGAATCCACTTAGCAAAAACTCTCTAAATTTCTCTCACTAAATTCCTCGCAACTCACAACAAAATAAAAATTCTCTCAATGGAAAATACAACATAATGGAGTAGTGTAATGGTGCAAAGAAGAATTGTATGCAAATGAGGTGAGTATGCCTCATATTTATACCCAAAAACCAGCTTCTACAACCTACTTTCAAGGCTTAAGCTATGACACTTCTCAACCAAATACCATCGACTCAACTAAACAAAGAAAAGGTGGTAGATTCTTATCATAATACTCACCAAAACTATACAACAGATTGACCATATGTTTGCCACAATAGTTTGACTATTTCATAATGCACATGCTTCATTCAGGAAATCGACTTTCAAGTTTAAAAGAATTCTAAAAGACATATAGAATTCATATTATGGCTCCATCTATTCAACACATTTCCTATTCATAAGCTTGTTATTTAAAATAGAGAATAAGTTAGACTCCTCATGGTTGTGTATCAAATAGTCGACTTGGTAATAAACTTGGAAATCAACACCTATTAATGAATCGACCTCATTATTAATAGCATTGTTAGTGCTTTGACTTAGCACGCCTCTTATTATAGTTCGTATCATTTTATTCCATGTGTTCAATAACCTTTCTCAACAAATTTATTACTTATGTTTTCCATCGACTATTATCCATAAGGATAAATGTAGTTTCATTACTTAGCATTGTGCAACTAAATATAGTGCTACATTCATATTAAATCGACCATGGAATTTATACTTTAAATCAGCCATTAGTATAATCGATCACTAGCATATTATGTATATAAATATATATATATGTACATATATATGTAACATTAATAAATAACATTTAACATTATTTATATATATGTATATATATATATTCAAATATATATTTTTATACATACATATTCAAATATATATATATACATATATATACATATATATAAATATATATATACATATATATAGATATATATACATATATATAGATATATATACATATATATGTATATACATCTAGATATATATATGTATATAGATATAGATATATATATGTATATAAATATATATATATCTATATATATATATACATATATATATACATGTATACGTATGTATACATATATCGACATATTCATATGAACATTCTCATTTGTTAACACATGTGTGTATATCGACATGTGTATACATATGTATATATGCATATATCATATATATACATTCGATTATACAATCAAACATATTAACAATCGCTATCTTATTGATGGATATCTTTTTATGCATAATGTGTATACATATATATACATACATGTCTCAATGTCCTCTTGATATCACCATGCCCGTGAGCAATCCGTCCATCAGTGTGTGTAGGTATGTCTACCTACGTACTCATGCACACATTATCTCATGTGTATAGATTATCGTTGACATGCACATGTATATATATACATTCTATGTATATATACCTCATCAATCAAGTATAGTAATATGAAGAAGAACTCATATGTACCAATCACATAAACAGAATCCAAGAATACTCTTAATAGAAATCAAGATTCTTCCTAATGCAAACACATCATACTAAAGGATGACTTACCAATTCCAAAAAATTTGACTTGGCTCAACCATTATATTAGTGAGTGCATGTGTGTAAGCTCAGTTAGGTTTCGTTATAGGTTATCTGACCAAGTTCCTCTCCTGAGTGATACTACCCCTCACTTTCAGAGGATTGACTATCAACTTGCATGCAACTTAACACATTTTCATGGTAGTCATTCATTCATCAAAAAGAGCATTTACATTTTACTTTTCATGGTTATAATATTAAATTCAATAACCATTCATTCCATATATGTATTCCATCATATAACATTAAATGAAATAAATATTCATTCATAATTCTCTGATAAACAAAAGTGAAACCATATATATTTCCAATAAAAATTCCAAATACATTCATATATGCAATAATTTACCCTAACATAGTAATAGTAAATAGGTAAACACATAATGGGGTCTGATAGAGAATGTTCTTATGTCATTCTTTCTTATGGTTGGAAGGGCATTCAAGATAGAATATATAAACTTTGAGTTATATTGAATACTTGAAATTGTGTGACGTAAGTATTTCTCAGTGAAGATTATCAAGACTTTGAGCTCGGAGCTATTCACTTTGTTTGCAGATCTAATGGTGAAGTAGGTTTATAGAATTTGTGCTACAATGTGCATCATTTGTTACTTTGAAAAATATCATAGAGGGAAGCAAGAAGACTGTGCTTTTGTGTGCCTTTCGGTTACTATTAGTCTAGTTGTACTGGTACTCTTTGATTACTCTTATGTTTAATCAAGAATATTGGTGATTACTGCTTAGGTAGATATTTAAAGGTGTAGAGCATTGCAAAATATTACTATGGAACATTGTAAATGTATTTTCTGAAAGAAGAGAAAATGGTGAATGTAACACACCCTGACATGGTTAAAGCTAGTGTAAATACTTTTAGTTTAGCATAAATTAATTTTTGTTCCAATAAGCAATAAGAAGGGAGCCTCCCTTTTCAGAGAGGGGAGAACATTCTCATCATAGCTATGGGTGAAATCTCTATTTTGTAATTTTTAAGGGAATTACAAAATATTCACCCAAAAAAAATTTGGTGACTCCACTAGAGATACGAGCACGCAACCAAAGCCTCATGCTTTCGGTTGACATAGACAAGTATTCCAGTGTCTTATTGCAATTTTGTGAATATCTTTTGTTGTTGATTTTCATTTTTTTTTAAAGACTACACTCTGTCATACAAAAGATATACTCGTAGTCAAAGGGTGCAAGGTTAAGTTGATCCTTTTTTCAAGTTATTACAACACCATAATATTATTCCTTCTCCTCCGTAGGCAAGGTCACCATTACAACGTACTGGAAGTTATCCTCCTCGAAGAATCATATCACTTTTTTCCAAGAGAATATTCTAATTTTCAAAGAGTTTTACCTATCACACCGGTTCAAGTGATTGTTGTTCAAGGTGCTATGGGGGCTCAACCACCACTAGGTCCTTGCGGTAACACATTTGGTCCTTTAAATTTGGTAGCCCCTTTACATGAACTTCCTCATGTTTCATGCAAGAACATCCCCAAATTCTATGGGGATGGTAAGCATCACCCTGAACAACATATTGTTGTTTTTTATATTGTATGTAGTGTTCTTGGTGTTGAGCATGAGAAAGTTTTTGTAAGGTTATTCATTGAGACCTTACAAGGAGTAGCAATGGAATGGTTTTACACTCTTGCTCCTGGTACTATTACAAATTGGGCTACTCTCCATACTAAATTTGAAGAATGTTTCAATCCTATAGAAGATGCACATTCTTTGTTGGTGTAAGTGTGGAAAATGTAAACTAAATACAATTAAATACACCTCTTAATGAAACATGGTATCAACATTAATCAGCAATTAAACTAATTTAAAACATTGAAAACCCTGAAAGTGACTCATTGTCTCTTATCTCCAAAGATTTATCAAATTACAGAAGCTCTCAGATTTGTAAGCATCGTAACTGTTTAAAATGCCTATCTAAAGAATGAAATGTGTGGTAAATGCAATGATGTAATTATTGCTAATGATTTCTATATGATATGATGCTACTATGAATGAAGCTTGATTGATGAAAGCTATAGTAAAAAGAAACTATGATGTTGTCGTGATATGAAATATATTGATGCCATGATGCTATGATGATACTAAAATGCTAATGCTAATGTTTATGACTGCTTGGTTGCTTGAGTACTAATTCATACAGAGTAATTTTGCATAAAAGATGATAATTCTCGAATGATTTTGATGCTTCAAAAGGCTGTATATATAGATTTCCGAACAATAGTTTTGCATAGGGGTAGCACAATAGAGGTTGAGATTCAATCTAGAGATTTTGAATGGTACAAGATGAGAAGGTGGAGCTAGTCATGGAGGATTGTTCCTCCCCATGAAAACACCAAGCAAGATGAGTGGAAATATTTGAGGCAGAAGATTAAGAGGATTGCCTGCAGGTTTGTCCTCGAGGCTTTTTCCCATGAATGCCAGTTGCATTAATTAGATTTGAGAAATCTAATTTTATTGGTGAGTGAATAGAGGGATTTGATTTATGCATTTATTTGAATATATTTGATTTATTCAAATTAGAAAATTAGGAATATTTAATTAAATAAAACAAATATTTGATATTTGCCCATTTAATAAAGAGGAATGTGATAAGATAATTAAATAACACAAATTATTGAAGTTGTGTATTTAATTTAAGATAGAATTTAATGGATAAAGTATAGAAGAAATAATAATGATAATAATTAAATAAAACAAAAGTATTTAATTTTGTTTATTTAATTAAGAGGGAAATAATATGATAAAATAGAAGAATTAATAGTGAACTTAATATAAATAAATATTTCTATTTATTTACTAAGTAGATGAACTAAGATTAATTAATCAAATAAGTTGTATTTAATTAATTAGATTCTCCAGACCATTTTTAGGTGTCTACATTTTGCCCCTATTTAAAGTGATGTGTTTACGCATTGCTTCAAAGAAAATTATGTGTTGTTGCTACTAGTATTGATGAAAAAAAAGTTCAATATGCCCCTGACTTGCCCCAGACATTGATTTTAGCTAATGATCGATATATGCCCCCTCGGGAGATAAATTAATGATTTTTTTATTTTTTTGGAATTTTTAGAATTTTTTAGAATATTCAATTTTTTATGATTTTTTGATGATTTGTTGTAGATATGATGAAGATTTGATGATGAAATAATTTATCTCCCGATAATTGATGTAGAAAGTGGTCCTGGATGAATTTCAATTAATCTCCCCTTTAAAAAGTTAAATCAATCCCATAAAAATCCCTTTTCAAGTAACCTATAAAAGGTTAAAAAGGTCTTTTTCAACTTCATTTGTGCATTGTGAGTTTTGAAAGTTTTGAGAGAGAGGTTTTTGTGCTACATGGAGCAAGATGC
The DNA here is from genome assembly GCA_007258455.2 of Sequoia sempervirens. NCBI lineage: Eukaryota > Viridiplantae > Streptophyta > Pinopsida > Cupressales > Cupressaceae > Sequoia > Sequoia sempervirens. The sequence goes on along the minus strand of VDFB02058242.1, from coordinate 540,628,652 downwards.
CAATTCCATATCACAACCACTATTTTCAGCGTGTCCGATGACATCAGCAGCCGGCCACATTCAGACCTTCGGTAATTCCATAATCTTTCCTTGGTTTTCGTGCATTTTTCATTTTTTTAGTGTATTTTTGATTTTTTCAAAAAAATTGTTTTAGCGCTTCAACATTTCGTTGTAGCACTTTTTGACTCTGTTGTAGCGCTTCTAGGGTCTGCTATAGCACTTTACAAGTTTGTTTTAGCGCCTCTATAGTGTAGGTTAGCACTTCTTGAAGTTTAGTGCTTAGGTTAGCTGTTGTAGTGCTTCTCTAAAGTAGATTAGTGTGTCAAGAGTTTTAGCACTTAGGATAGATTGTGTAGCGCTTTTAGGGTCTATTTTAGCGTGTTTCAAGTTTTAGCGCTTTTTTGAAAAATATTAGCGCTTTGACCTAAGAAAATGGCGCTTTTGATAAAATGGCGCTTTGTTTAAATGTAATAGCACTTTTATCTGATAAAATGGCGCATTTCATTGTTTTAGCGCTTGTAATATCCTTTTAAGCGCATTTATATCAAATTTTATGTGATTTTCATCAATTTGTTCTTGATGTTCTTGATTTCCAATTGTATCAGCTGTTGGTTTGATATGAATGATTTTTTTAATCAAATACATGATTTTTTGATCTCATGATAGGTGAGGTCTGATGTTTGGTTTTGATGATGATTACCCTCATGATAGGTGAGGAATAATTAGAATTGGCGTACCTCATAATAAGCAAGGTTGATTTGATGTATGCTCATGAGATTTGATTAGAATTCTCACCAAGAGCTAACTTGATTTGATATGGTATCTTGATGTTATTTGATGTTTGACATGAATTTATTGATTTTGATTTTTGTTGTGATAATAGGAGCGATTGGGGAACCTCCAGATTCGAGAGCATTTCCCTTGGACATTTGATCTCATTCCTAGATTGGCACAACCTGAGATGGCCATCATCACACATTGTGGATTGTCTCCTCTTCTTTACATGCCCCATATTAGGATTAATCAGGGTTTGTTGATAGCTTTAGCTGAGAGGTGGCAAAGTGAGCACAACACCTTTCACCTTCCTACTAGAGAGATGATAGTCACCCTAGAGGATGTTTGGTGGATCTTACAGCTTTCGATTGTTAGAGATGTTGTATATGATTCGAGAGAGCAGGGTGGGACTGATTCTCTTCATAGACTATTTCAGGATGATCATATTGTAAGAGAGTGGATTCCATGGCATGATATGGTTGATGCATACGCCACTTTGCCAACAATACTTGTTGGTTTCATTGGCAGATTCCTTAGTCCTAATCACAGGTCTAAGGGATTCTCAGTTGGTTGGGGTAAATTTTTCGAGAGCATGGTTGTTCATGGAACCCGATTTTCTTGGGGCATGTGTTTGCTTGCCCAGTTATATCATGATTTACATTCAGTTGTGTATCTTAGTGGTCAAAGTTTATTGGTCGGTGTTACTTTGCTTCAGGTATGGGCGTGGGAGCACATAGTTGTCACATGTCTAGTTCTAGTTGGACAGAGGCCACCTAGGAGACCTTATGTATTCCAATATTCTAGAAGGTTTACCCAGTCTAAACTAGGTAAGTTAGAGTATTGGAGGAGAGTTATTGATGATATAGAGTCTGTGACATGGCGTCCCTACCTAGATTGTGATCATTGGGATGATGATGATGTTCAACTACCATTTCTTTGTCAGTCGATGATCTTGATTGGTCATGCTCGTTGGGTTTTAGAGAGATTCTTGATCAGATGTGTCTATAAACAATATGGGATGGTACAGGGTATGCCCTAGGGTGTCACTCACTATGTGCATCGGCAGGCGGATACAGCAGATTGGGGGCCTTGTTTGTCATATGCTGCAGCAGTTCAGGAGTTTCTAGCTTTACAACCCTTTGTGTGGGACATTTGGCCAGATATTGTCGAGGCTCCTCTTACAGCAGATTATGTTGAGTATTGTGCTTTGCATCCATTTCCACGTCTTACTATTCCAGATGAGCCTGTCCCATTACATGTAGAGGAGGATGTTCCTGTCGTTCATGGTCATAGGCAGAGGAGAGAGGATGTTGGAGGAGCTGAGGCAAAGGATTTTGATGTGGTTGGTGAGGTAGAGGTCGAGCTTGAGGTTGATGTAGGGGTAGAGGAGGATGTTGATGTTGAGGAAGATGTTGGAGGTGAGGAGGATGTGGGTGGCGAGAGTAGTGGAGATGAGAGTAGCGGAGATGAGAGCAATGGAGATGAGAGATTTGATAGTGGAGAGGTTGTAGTTGGTTCGGGCCCTGCCTTAGATTTTCCTGGTGATACCATGCCTCGTAAGAGGCAGGTTGTGGGAGATGTTTCAAAGTGGCTGCGGATAGCATATCTTCAGGTGCAGTTAGAGTTCAGGAGCAACTTCTTAAGACTCAGGTTTATTAGAGTAGACAGGCTTAGAAGTAGGTACAGGTCGAGTTGCATAAAGAGACTCTTTCAGTTGTGCAAGCTCAGTTAGTCATAGCTCAATCACATATTGCAGCATTGATAGCTAAGAGATGCGGTGAGACAGACAGCCTAGACAGCTCAAGCTCAGGTTACTTCATTGATAGCTGAGAGAGATGCGGCCAGGTTTGCAGTAGTGGGTGCTCAGGCTTCGGCTGATAGATTACAAAGACTAGTAGATGGTACCTCCTTGGTAGATTACATGTGTGAGGTTTCTCACATTGGTGAGGAGATTTAGTTTTATAGAGTGGGGTATTATGACGCAGTGCCTTCTGAGCAAAGAGTGAGCTATGTGAGGTCTCGTTCTGGTAGGTCACAATCTAGGACTATCAGTGCAGGTGTTACCTAGCTATTACCCAGAGATCCTAGGAATCCTGGTTCTTCTAGTGGTAGGGGTCCTGATCCTGCTATTCCTACACCATCTAAAGATAGTAGCACATGAATGTGTCTGTGTTGTACTTTGATTGTTCTAATATACAACCATTATTGATGTTTTATCTCTCTTCATTTTAGAGATCATTGTATACTTGACATTGTGATTTTGATATATATGAGATGCAGTAGATTCTATGGTCCATGATGTGTTTTATTTCATTTTCTGATGGATGCATTTTGTTTTGATGTTCTATATGCTATGTGATGGTTTTATTGTCATGATGGTATGCTTTGATATGATGTTGTTCTATCTATGATGCAATTAATGGTAATGTATGGATGCATCATATATGAATACATGATGTATATGGATTTATGATTATGCATTGATGTGTGTAGATGATATACTATATGTGATGTAAATGTAAATAGATGGATAAAAATGTGGAATGATACATGATGTAATAAATTGATGGAATTTATTATCAAATGGATGGATTATATGTGAATATGTGATATAACAAATGGATGAATGTAATAAGTTATGATGATGATGTATTTGAATGATAATTGAATGATATAGATATATGTATGTTGAAATGATTGAATGATGAAATGATGTTTCAAATGTTTTGAATATATGTAAATAATTATGATGATGCAACCTATATGATTATGATGTTGTTTTTGTAATTGTCAAGTATACTCAGTCTTGTATGAAAAAAGATAATTTATTTAAGGAATGATTCACCAATTTATTTTGTAACAAATACTCTGCAGATATGACACTATTATGGATGCAATCTACTTTTATTATGCAAATCTATATGTAAACATAGGCATTTTAACAATACTTTTGTGCTTTTGTATCATCATTGAACTTTAAAATATTGAAAGTGAGTACAAGCATCAATGGTATAATGTAAATCGATGATGACCTGAGTACTACTTTCATGATTTTTGATATTGCAAGCTAACACAAGCATCGAGGTATAATTAAACCGAGATGACCTGAGCATTTCTTACATAAACAGACAAGAATAAACCACTTTCCTATGTGAATTGTAATGTCATCCATGATACTTTGTAGAGCATTTCCCATGACGATTCACATAGTAATTATGATTAATTCACAGTCAGTAGACAAAGAAAAATACCATTTCTTCTTCCTAGCTTCTCTAGTTCAATACATCATTGAGTTGCTCCAAAGAAATGATAACAATGATCAAAAGTACAACATATCTTGCATTTTCTTATAGTATTCAATCATTTATTCAGATTAGATCATCCATCCTGATTTTGTGATGTTTTTGTGTTTTCGAGATTTTGGATCAACTAACTTAAAGACCTATCCTAGGGGCCTTAGGGGCTGATCAAAGATTATCCTTGCCTACTTTATACACGTAGAGACCACGTAGTTCGACTGACACAGACTCATGTTTTTGGATTTTTGAGACTAACTTTTTGACTTGTTTTTGAATTTTTTGTTGTAAACTGGATGTTTGATGTGTTTTTGATGATGATTGATATTCCATGTTGGGTTGTGTTTTGATCACTCTTTCTATTTTTTTTTCCATTTTGTGAAGCTCAAGCTTTATGTTGCCCCCAATGATTTTCAGATATTTCCCCCAAGCCAGGGTGAGATATGACCATGTGATAGGATATGATAATGGATGCAAAAAAGATGAAGGAATCAATGACCATGATATGTGTCCAAATAGATGGGAGAGCTGGTTTTGAATCACAAATAGCACCTGTTTCCAGGTTTTCACTATATGTTTTTATTGCTCCTTTTCATTCTTTTTTATTTATTTATTTTATTTTATTTTTGTCTTTTTTGTTTTTTTTTGTATTTTTGCGTCACCAGGATGCCTGTTTGACAGGTTTTCATCAAGGTAACTATTTCCATAAACTAATTCATGCACTAAGTGATTCGGGTATAGAATTTTCTAAGATGGATATTGTTGATAGGTTCATTAAACAGATCCCCTTCTGGTGTAGACAATTGATATGTTCCTAATCCATACACTGATATGATAACAAAGGGACCTAACCAATTAGGTTCAAATTTCCCTTTCTTTTCTCTATCTTGTTGATTTTTAGGGTTTTCCTTTAGGAACAAGTCACCAACTTGAAAAATTCTAGGTTTTACCCTATGATTGTAACTCCTTAACACTTTTTGTTGGTAGGATTTTAAATGATTTACTAATTGTTAACAGTGTTCATCCAGCAATTCCAGCTCTTGTAGCCTTGAAACTCTGTAATCTTCATCTGCTATGAGACCCTTTAGTGATACACGGAGTGATGGTATTTCTATCTCAATTCACAGAATGGCCTCTGATCCATACACCAAGGTGTATGGTGTAGCTCCTATTGGTGTTCTGATTTTGGTTTTGTAGGCCCATAATGTAGGATTTAACTAAACATGCCAATCACGTCCACCATCGTCTACCATCTTCTTTAGCATTTTTAGAATTGTCTTGTTTGAGGCTTTTGCTTGTCTATTTCCCTATGGATAGTATGGTGTTGAAAAACGATGTTGAATATGGAATTGTTCACATAATTCCTAGATGTCCTAATTTTTAAAAGACCTTCCATTGTCTGATATAATAGATTGAGGTACCCCATATCAATAGATGAGAGTATGAAAGATGAAATATGTTTTCCAGTGACAGTTGTCAAAGGAACTGTTTCTATCCATTTTGTAAAATATTTTGTTGTTGTGATGATGAACTTGTGTCCATTTGACAAAGAAGGATGTATTTTCCCCACCAGGTCTAGTCCCCATTGACAAAAGGGCCATGTGGATGTGAATGGTTGTAACTCTTGTACTAGCACATGAATTAGATTACCATGAATCTAACATTTTTGACATCTTTTAACATATTGATATGCTTCCTTCTCCATGTTCGTCCAGTAATACCCTAAACGGAGGAGTTTCTTAGCTAGGGTCAGCCCACTTGAATGAGTCCCACAAATACCTTCATGGACCTCTCGTAAGGATGTTTTAGATTCGTGATGCTCCAGACACTAGAGAAGAGTACCATCTAAACCTCGACGGTAAAGGATGTCAGAAATTAATGTATGTCGTGTCAATTGACAGATAAAGTTACATTTTTGGTTTCTAGAGAGGTCAAAAGGAAGAATGTTGTCTTTGAGGTAAGTATAGATCTCTCCATATTGTGAGGGTTTAATGTTAGGTATGTGGCATATGGTTTGTGAATCAAGGTTATCATATGCAAGACTAGATACTTGTTCAACCATAAACTCATATTGACCTTTCTTTTCTCATAATTGCAAAAGGGATGCAATTGTTGCCATGGCATCTACAGCTTTGTTTTATGCCCTTCGTATTTGCTCTAACTTGATATCCATGAAGTATTTTTTTAGATCATCTATCATTTTCTTATAAGGCATGAGCTTCTCATCCTTTGTTCAATACTCGTTATTTACTTGATAAATGACAAGCTGTGAGGCCCCATACACTTGCATTTCTGTGATTTTCCATTCAATAGCTATTTTGATGCCAATAATCAATGCTTCATATTCAGCTATATTATTTGTGCATGGAAACATTAATCTATAAGATCTGGGAATAGTGTGTCCTTGAGGTGTGACAAATAGAATTCCTACCCCCGCTCCTCTCTGTGTATATGATCCATCAAAGTATAGTCTCCATTGTTGAGTTGTAATATTCATGATGTCAGCATCTGGAAATTCAATGTGCATTGGATGATGATCCTGTAATGGAGCTTCAGCTAGCTGTTCTGCTATTACCTGTCCTTTGATGGCTCTCCTATCAACATATTGGATATCAAACTCACTCAATATCATGGCCCATTTTGCAAGTCTTCCTATTAGTATAGCTTGACCGAGTAGGTATTTTAATGGGTCTATTTTTGCTATGAGCCTGACTGTATGAGTCAACATGTAGTGTTGCAATTGTTGAGTTGCAAATACCACTACTAAACAATCCTTTTCTATGAATGTATAGTTTATTTCATATCCATCGAGAGTCCTACTGATTTAGTAAACTACTTGTTCTTTTCCTTCGGAATCCTCTTGTGCTAAGAGAGCTCCTAAAGATATTTCAGTTGTTGCAATATATAGTAATAGTGGTCTTTCTGCTATGGGTGGCATGAGTATTGGAGGTGTCACCAAATATTTTTTTATCCATCCAAAATTTTTTTCACAATTATGATCCCATTTGAATGAAACATTTTTATGAACTAGATGATTAAATGGATGACTCTTATCTGCTAGCTGGGAGATAAATCTCCTTGTGGATTGTAACCTGCCTTGTAGGGACCGTAATTGACTGGTGTTTTTAGGTGGTGGCATCTCCATGATTTCCTTAACCTTAGTTGGATCCACTTCAATACCTTTTTCTAACACTATGTAACCAAGAAGTTTTGCTGAAGTCACCCCAAAGATACATTTCTTCGGGTTCAACCTTACATTGAATTTTTCTAGTCTAGCAAAGATCTTATCAAGTATTTCTAGATGTCCTTCCCTAGTGTTTGATTTTTCTAAGATGTCATCCACATAATCTTCCATGAAAGTATGCATCCTATCATGAAAAATTGTAGTCATTGCTCGCTAATATGTTGCACCTGCATTTTTCAATCCAGAAGGCATGACATTCCAACATAATGTACCCCAAGGGAAAGTGAATGTCATCTTTTCTTGATCCTCAGGTGCTATTTTTATTTGATTATATCCTAAGAAGCCATCCATTATAGATAACATGGCATGTCCTGTTGTTAGATCCACAATTATGTCAATGTTGGGCAAAGGAAAATCATCCTTTGGGCATGCCTTGTTTAAATCCCTAAAATTTGTGCATATTCGAATGCTATTATCAGGTTTGGATACTTGCACAATGTTTGAGATCCATTCTACATAATCTATGGACCTGATAAAGCCTGCATCTAATAATTTTTTTAGTTCAACTTTTACCATGAGGGAAATGTGGGGATGCATCTTTCTCAATTTTTGTTTGACTGGTTTGATTCCCTTTGGTAGTGATAGATGATACATTAGGAGTTGTGGATCCAATCCTGGCATGTTAGAATAATACCATCCAAAATTTATGTGTTGCTGCTCAAAGAATTTGGTGAATGTCGACTTCTATTCTGTCATGGATGCTGCTAGATGTAAGATCTTTTCCTCTTCAGATGTTCCCAAATTTATAGATTGTGTTGGCTCTACCAGTACTAATGATCTATCATGGTAATGTTCTGGGAGAGTGTCAAATCTTTCATCCTTCATTGCCTCAAAAAGGTTTTCGTTGTTGGATACGTTCTTTATTTTTCTCTTTTCAAAGTCTAATGATGCCTCAGAGAGGTTTTCACCATTAGATTTATTTTTCCTGTTATCATTTTTGCAATTGAAATATTTGGCACCCTCCTATTGTAAAGTATCAATATGAGTGTTATGGATAGTACTTGTATCAATTTTTTCATTGTAAAGATAATTTGAAAAGACTGGTATAAGACTAGGTTTGATGGGTTCCTAGTCAATAAGTTCAAGATGCATTAAAGGTAACAAATCATCAGATTGAATAAGGTCGACTATTGTAAGTGTCATGATAGCTAGATGGTCAAAGTTATTTGTAGGATGTTCGAGGTCTATGACAGTACTCACCTCCAAGTTTTCTGACACACTCGATGTCTGATCATCCTCGCTTGAGTCATCAATATTTGTTGATCCCATAACAAATGTTCTATTCCCTGAACCTTGTCCCTCCTCTCGTAAGGGTGTATATATTTGGATAATATCAACCTCTTTATCAGTATAAGATGTAGCAGATAGATGATCCCATTCATATTCGTTTGAATTTTTGTCAGAGCCATCTCTCATTTGTAGTATCCTTTCCACTGCTTTTTTGGTTTCTTCTTCTTTTTGTTCAATTATGTAGCCTAATCCTATTTTGTCTTTAGGTTGTAATGTTAGAGGTTGAATGGGTTCAAAAATACCATCCTTCCTCTTGCCAATTCATCCTTGACCTTTGTAACCCATTTTCTCTAAAATGTCCTTCCCTTTTCCATACTGATCTGTTTTGATGTTGATGTTTGCTAATGTTGATGCTTCCTCGTCTTTGTATAGCCAACTGAGAATGGCTTTGTCTTCTAACTCCTCTTCGAGTGTACCTACTTTTCTGAACCTTTCATTTAGAGATGTGATGGGTTGTGATGATCTTGGAGATTTTAATATGGGTTGTCCATATGTTTTTGGTGATGGTAGTAGCTATGATAGGCACAAAGATTGCTCAAGAGAATATTCTCCTACACCCTTTTCCTTTATCTGAACCTTTTCTGAAACTTGTGATAATTCATTTATAGGACCTTTGGCTTTTGATGTGTTTGTGATAGTTATTTCTTTCTCTAGATTCTTTTTCTCAACCCATTTAGATATAAAATTAGGTTGGCTATCCATATAAGATGAATTAGAAGTATTGACTTCTTTGTTATTAGGTATCAGAGTGTCTTGAGTTGCTTTCAGCATGCTGCAAATCTATGGATTGTTGTTGTCAGCTGATATGGTGACTTCTTGTCCATTTACTGGAAATTTCAGACATTGATGGTATGTTGAAGGTACCACTTGCATGTCATGGATCCATGGATGACCCAATAGTATGTTGTATGTTAGATCTCTTTCTAACACTTGACAAACAACATTTTTAACAATCAGCCCTACCTGGATTGGAAGTATAATAAGTCCTCTGGAAGACCTTTCCTCTTCATCATATGCCTTTATCATTATTTTTCACTTGGTGGCAATGGCATTGTCAGAATAGCCTAGTGCATGAATTAGTTTCAAAGTACAAATATTTAGACTAGCTCCTCCATCTATCAAAACACACTTAACATGGTGTTTATTGATAAGAACTTCTATATGTAAGGTTGCATTGTGTGGGTGATTTACAAATACATCATCTTGTTCAGAGAACAACAAACAATGAGGTGTGGTGAGATGTCCCACCATGGCTTGGAATTGACAAACATCCAAATTAGTAGGGACCGTTGTAGCTACGGGAGCTTGTTCTAAAACTTCCTTGTGTGATGGAAAAAAATTAAGTTCTAAAATGGATATTTGTGTGGGTATCTTTTGTAATTGGTCTATGATATTGTATTGATGTGATGGGGGAGCATTTTTTTTGGGAAAATTCCTTTCAGTATTACCCTAGATTGTCCCCTTGTTGTTATATTGACTTGTGGATGATCTTGTGTTCCCCTTATTTTTAAAACATTGATTTGATTATCAAATGTTCATGCACTTGTCTTCATGTTCAGGATTCACTGTCATTGTTGTTGGTGTTATCCTTTTGAGTGTCAATGTCATTTTTCTCTACCTCAGAAAGGCAAAGAATGGTGGTATCATAGAAATAGTTTATACTTTTTCCCTTACCACTAGAAGAAGACTCTCCTTTTTCATAGTTGGGTAATGGATTGATAAATGCAGTGTAATAATTATTTGTCTGAGGCCCTTCAACAAACACCTTCTTGGCTTCGATCAAGTCTTGTATTAGGTGTTTTAGTTGCATACAGTTGTTTGTCTTATGCCCTCTATTCTTATGGAAATTACAATAATCTGCATCGTTCCACCATGATGGTTTTACCTTTGGCTCCCAGTTTCGAGCTTCTGGTAAAGTAATAAGTTTGTTCGCAATAAGTTCTTTCATTGTTGATTCCAATGTTTGTCCTAATGGGGTGAATTTCCATTGATTTGATATTATTTGGCATGACGGTCATGATTCTCCATTGTTGGTGTTGTTGTTTTGGATAGTGCCCTAACTGTTGTTTTGGTTTTCATTTTGGTTTGCTTTGGAAGTTGACGCTATTAAATTGAATACTAGTTTTACATTGTCAGTTATAGGTTCATTGCTTCTAGTATTTCTATTTTTCTGCCAAAATTTTGGCTTGTCGTTGTTTCCATAGTGATTTTCATTGTTGGATGTTTCATTATAATGCTTAATCACTCCTCGTTTGACTAGGGCTTCTTCGATTTTGAGCCCATTCTCAATTACTTTTTTGAATGTTGGAGGACATTGTAATTCAAGTCTATAACTCATTTGATCATTTAAGTTGTCTATAAATAATTCAATCTTCTCCTCTTCAGGTATAGATCGAGGATACCTAGCAAACAACTTTCTCCATTGTTGTAAGAATGATAAAAATGTCTCACCATTTTTCTATTTCAGATTATAGAGATCCTTTATGGTTGCGTCATGTGTTATGTTGAAAGAGAATTGAGAGATTAATTTTTTAACCAATTCTTCAAAGGATCTAATCCCTGGTTGTAATTTTGAGAACCATTCCATGCAATGGGCTCCCAAACTTCTAGGAAATAACCTCATGAGGTATGTATCTTCTTCCACAAATTTGAGGCTCATTGTTCTAAATTCTCGTACATGGTCAATTGGGTCTAATTTTCCATTGTATTTGTCATACTTAGGAAACTCACAATGTCTTGGAAAGGGTATCATATCCACACATGGATGAAAAGGGTAAGGACAAATTTCCTTCAACAAATATGTTTTTGTGGTTCCTGTTTGCATTTTTTGAACCTGTTGCTGAAGAATTTGCATTTGAGATGTTAAAGCAACTACTTGATTTGTATCTTGGGTGTGGTTTGGTTTTGTCTCATTATTTCTAGGTGTTTCCTTTAACCGATTGATGTCAAAATCTTTCGGAAGTTTGGCACCTAACTCTGCTAACATTAAGAGGTATTTCTCCATGTCTTGTTCTAAGACCTTTTTCCATAAATTTATGAAAAATTAGGTCTTGTTGTGCGTGTTGTATATCCTCTTGTGTTATTTTTTTGTTCTCATCTTGTTGGTATCAAAAAAAAGGGTTCTCTTCAGTCATGTTTAGATTTTCAGTTTCTTTTTCCCTGAGTTTTTGCCTTTGCAACCTTGTTAAGATTGGAATACAAGTTTTTGTTGTTTTCCCTCACTTAAATGTAGATTTGATTTTTAAAGAAGCCTAATAGAATGATGTATTTTATTGACAAGGCTAATTTAAAATTCTTGATTACTGAGTTGTTTTGTCTCGTGATGGTAGGATGTCAAAAATCCTGATGAGGAAACTTGGCTCACTAATCGAGGTTTTGTTTTGATTATTTGGACACTTTGTATTTTGCAAGATCTGGTTTTTGTGTGAAACAATTTTAACTTGTAAGAACCTTCTTTGTTTCAGGATGTTAGGACATTGTCTGTTCTATAAACTCTTTATGGCTAGTAAAAATATATTGTTTATGATGTTGGTCCATCTGACAGTTGTTCTGGAAGTTTCTCTACTTTTGTCTTTTTGTGGGTGCGCTAATACAGAGGGCAGAAGCACTAAAACAGAACACAGAAGCGCTAAAATTTTTGGTAAACGTGCTATAACAGAGTATGGAAGTGCTAGAACAAAACTCAGAAGCACTATAATAGAGAGCAGAAGCATTGAAACAAAGAGAGGAAGTGCTAAAACAGAGAGCAGGAGTGCTAAACAGAGATATGACGTGCTAAAACAGAGTTCAAAAGTGCTATGTTTTTTTTTGTGGAAGCACTAAAACATGAATCAAAAGCACTAGAATGTCGAACACTAGAATTTCCTTGCAGTTTGGTTTTTTTGTGATAGAAGAGCTATGACATTGTTCAGAAGTGCCAAAATAGAGGGTTGAAGCACTATAATTTTATTTTGAAGTGCTAAAACAGCGGTCAGATGCAGTATAGTTTCTATTTAATGCCAAGCAGGGGGTGGCAATATGGGTCTCTGAGCTGCTATGTCTGATTTCTCTTCTTCTTCATCCAAGATTATGGATGTTGTAAGGAATTGATGAGGTGTTTCATTTTTTTCAAAAATAAATGTCCTCAAACTACTAATTATGTTAGTTTGAGTGCCTTCAATGTGTACGTTTCTAGGCTGAAATATTGGTGTAGATAGCCCTGGTTGTTGAACAGGAATTGTAGGTCACCAAATGGTCATAAGGTATGTTGTATGATGTTTTCAATACCTTATTGTAACATTATTCATTATCTATTCCTAGGTAGGAGGTAGTAACATGGGTCTTCCTACTGCTATGTTTGCCTTTTCTTCTTCTTCATTTAGAATGATGGATGTTGTAAGAAACTGACGTGGTGTTTTGTTTTCCTCAAAGATAATTGTCCTCAAACTACTGATAATGTCAGTTTGACCATTTTCAAGATTTATAAGGCTAGGTTGTATGATAGGTGGTACAAGGCCTGGTTGTTGAATTGGATTTGTAGGTCGAAAAATGGTCATAAGGTGGTAAATCTTTTAAGGTTTCCAAATACTTGTCTATCATAAGAACTGATCCAGTCTAGTGGATTATTCTATGGCAGGTCGTGGAATGGAGGATTGTCAAATACGATGACTATGGTTAAATTCCTGTGAAAGAGTGTTTCTTTGAATATAGGCTTGTGAAGTCAAAGGTTCTACAACATAATCATCAATGTAACCCCTATCAAAATTATGGAACCTATGGAGGAATGTTCTATGATGAAGCAAATTCTTCCTATTTTGATAGAAGAAATGTCGTCATTGCAAAAGATGTTTGTAACTAAGTGTTGTTTTGGGTTTTCTAATTCTCTTGGCAAGGGATTTTTTGACAAACTTAGTGGTTTTCCAATCTCTAATCATGTATTCTGAGTTTTGATTTTGTATTTTTTAGGATGATCTTTTATCTAAATTTTAATGATTTTTGGAATACATAGCACTCAAATGAAGATAGTTGTTTTTAAGAGTTTGTAATCTAAACAGATAGTGTATGTTCAAAAGAACCACGCATGGTCCTATTTTCACTGGTTTGATAACAAAAATGCACTTCAGATAGACTCACTCTTAATAGTCAAAAGGTCATCGTTATACTCAACAACCCACAGATTAAAATTGCGTCGACTCACACAGTCGTGTCACCGCCTAGAGGGCACCCGTGTTTTTGTCTTTTCCAAGCTTGTACTTAGAGTGACAGAAGTGGATACCAGATCACCTGAGCAAACGGTCCTTGGAAATTATATGGTGAGTGTCTTGGGGGCAGATTCTTCCCTCCCCTTGCACTATGAGTATTACAATGTTTGGTCACTGACTCGGCTGGATACTACACTAGGTTCTTAGAAAGGGTTTCCATTCAGAGTGGCAATAATAGACTCCCTCAAGATACCTCCCAACCTTTAGAATAAAGGTTTTAGGGATGGTTATCTTGCACACTTTCGAAAAAAGTGGGTTTCCCCATATTTGCTTTAAATTTTATAGTGGGGTGGAAAAATCCGGTTTTGGTTTTGAACCCACTTAGGTCATTCTCGTAGGGTGAGTACTTTTTCCCACTATGGAAGGGCTTCTAAAGGATGTAATAAAACTTGAAAAATGCATAAAAAGGATGAGTCTGAATATTTGGATCACCCAGTTAAGGGGAGAGCATATGCCTATCAACCATTCAAACACACAGACCACTTGTTCAAATTTTAGAGCCCAAATGAAAAAATTTCTAATCTATGTGAAGATGTTGCTTCACAAAAAGACATGGTGTTCATTTTTAAATCCCAATTTTGAAAAGTTTGGTGACTACCCTAGATTGATAAATTTTAGTCCAATTTGAAAATGTGACTATCCTAAGATTGATCCATTTTAAACCAACTAAAGAAGTGTCTATCCTAGATTGATTCTTTTTAATCCAACTGAAGAAATGAAATTTACTCGCTGTGGACCCATCATATCCAGAAAATGAGTTACACAGAAACATTATGATGGTGATGAAAAGTGCTATAGAAATTGACCTAAGTGCTATAGAAACAGACAAAAGCGCTATAGAAATAGACAGAAGTACTATAGGAATAGACAGAAGTGCTAAAATAGATGTTGAATATTATTGTCGATATCTATTGGATTGTGAATTGAAGCACTAAAACAATGACGCAAAGCACTATAGTTTTCCCCAGAAGCACTAGAACAGTCCTCAGAAGCACTATACTTTTCGTCAGAAGCACTAGAACAGTCCTCAGAAGTGCTATAGAATCTTTTGAATGTGCTAAAACGGATCACGCCAGACTCTTGTATGAAAAATTTCCAGAAAAAACTTGTTAAAAACATGGGGTATGGCCCCACGATGGGTGCCAAAATGTAAGTGTGGAAAATGTAAACTAAATACAATTAAATACACCTCTTAATGAAACATTGTATCAAGATTAATCAGCAATTAAACTAATTTAAAACACTGAAAATCTTGAAAGCGTCTCATTGTCTCCTATCTCCAAAGATTTATCAAATTACAGAAGCTCACATATTTGTAAGCACCGTAACTATTTAAAATGCCTATCTAAAGAACAGAATGTGTGGTAAATGCAATGATGTAATGATTGCTAATGATTCCTATATGATATGATGCTACTGTGAATGAAGCCTGATGGATGAAAGCTATAGTAAAAAGAAACTATGATGTTGACGTGATATGAAATCTATTAATGCCATTATGCTATGATGATACTAAAATGCTAATTCTAATGCTTATGATTGCTTGGTTGCTTAAGTACTAATTCCTACAAAGTAAGTTTGCATAAAAGATGATAATTCTCAGATGATTTTGATGCTTCAGAAGGTTCTATATATAGATTTCCGGCAACAGTTTTGCACAGGGGTAACACAACAGAGGTTGAGATTCAATCTGGAGATTTTGAATGGTACAAGATGAGAAGGTGGAGCTGATCATGGAGGATTGTTCCTCCCCATGAAAACACAAGGCAAGATGAGAGGAAATATTTGAGGCAGAATATTGAGAGGGTTTCCTGTAGGTTTGTCCCCGAGGCTTTTTCTCATGAATGCCAGTTGCATTAATTAGATTTGAGAAATCTAATTTTATTGGTGAGTGAATAGAGGGATTTGATTTATGCATTTATTTGAATATATTTGATTTATTCAAATTAGAAAATTAGGAATATTTAATTAAATAAAACAAATATTTGATATTTTCCCATTTAATAAAGAGGAATATGATAAGATAATTAAATAACAAAAATTATTGAAGTTGTGTATTTAATTTAAGATAGAATTTAATGGATAAAGTATAGAAGAAATAATAATGATAATAATTAAATAAAAAAAAGTATTTAATTTTGTTTATTTAATTAAGAGGGAAATAATATGATAAAATAGAAGAATTAATAGTGAATTTAATATAAATAAATATTTCTATTTATTTACTAAGTAGATGAATTAAGATTAATTAATCAAATAAGTCGTATTTAATTAATTAGATTCTCAAGACCATTTTTAGGTGTCTACAGTTAGCACAACTTACAACTATGAGAAAAGAAGCACACAAACCCATGTGTGAGTTTGTGGAAAAATTCAACAAGTTGGTAACAAGGAGTCCAATTGAATCCAAGCCAACACCTCATAATCTCAAATATTTCTTCATTAACACGCAACTACCAGAGGTAAGTTTCTTGTTGCGGAGGGAAGTTCTAGTTGATCTTGAAGTAGCTCAACAGTTAGCTACTAGCTTTGAAGATGATTTGATTCTTTCCAGTAACATAAAAAAGAATCAAATAGAAATAAAGGACAAATGTCGTCATCTTCATCTACCAATACAAGCATTGATTGTATGGTGAAAAAACTAGAAAATAAATTGCTAGCATTAAAGAAACAAGTTTCTCAAGGTTCATCTAATCCTCCATACAAAGATGTTCCAAGGAGAACCTTTCAAAATTCTTCCAACTATTCCAGTAATGCTTCCATAAACCAAAACAAACTTCTTGCACCACAAGGAAGACTTGCTCTCGAAGCTCCACCCACAAATGCAGTCGTGAGTTATTATGAAGTTAAGCAATATGATTATGTGCAACTGGAGTATCCTACTAAAGAAATTTTTCATCAATTCCAAGAGGGGGAAGTAGATCCAGCTAGCAACTCAAATATTGGCTATTTACATGTTGAAAATGAATCTAATGAAGAGGATCTTGTGATTGATGCTTATGTTATGTTCTACAACAAAATCAACTTGATCAACCTTAGTTTGATGTGAGAAAAGAAAAGGATAGCTCACAACCACCAATGACTATTGCAAAAAGGGGAACACATTTTCCAGTACAACTGAAAAAAAATAGCAACAAAGCAAGTGTCACTCATCCTCTTGTATCTTCTCCAACACCTAAGGCCAATACTCCAATTCCAAAGACCAATGTTCCATTTTTAAAACCTACCAATGAAATTACCCTATCCTCTTTGCTAAGTTCTTTCTAAGAATTTGATATAATTGACCATGCAAAGAAGATTAAGATTCAGATGTTTTAGGTTGAATATCTAAAGGATAATCCTGACCAGATTGACAAAATTGTTAAGTTTTTCAAAGATAACAAAATCCATCCAAGCCATGATTCTTGGCATGACATCCCAATTTTTTCCAAGCCTACACCTTCACAAAGCAACTATATTTCTATTCCATCATTTGTTCCTCAGAGAATAGACTCATTTTATATCTTATTGTTAGTAAACGGTTATAAGTTAAGCAACTGTGTAATTGAATTTGGTGCTTCTAACAATGTTATGCCTGCCAAGGTGGCTACCACTGTGGGTCTTAATCTTACAAAAACTTTTGGTCATTGCTTTTCGATGGAGAATAAACAAGTTCCTTTGATTAGGAAAATCAAGGATGTGCAATTTGCATTTGATGCATTTCCATACAAGAAAATCAAGATGACTATCTTAGTGGCTGACATTCTTGCATCCTATGGAGTATTGCTAGGATGTAATTTGCGTAAAGATGTAGGAGGTGAGTTGAATATGTGTATGTCTGAAGCCCAAATAACCATCAAGGGTGTTATAAAAAAAAAAATTCCTAAAAGGGAACCTAATTTTTTGTGACTAAGCCAGATGACCCAAGAGCTCAAATCCCATCAGGGGACATACTATTTGTAGACAGATGGAGTTGTTGAATCTTCAAGTAAAATGTCAAGCAATAAGTTAGAAACTAATGGATCATCCATTTCAAAGAAAGAATCTTTGTCTTTAGAAGAATCATCTTTGAATGATTTGTCTTTTACAGATGGTGAAATTGTATCTGACGAAGAAGTTTTATATTTTGAGACTGCCAATCTAGGAGATCCAAATGATGTTTGGATAGTTGAATTTGACAACAGTTTTTCTTCAATAGGATCAAGGGTGAGAATTGTTTTCATTTATCCACAAGGAAAATTATTTCCTTTTTCTTTTAAGCTACAATTTGACAACACTAATAACACTTCAAAGTATAAAGAATTGTTGTTGGGGATGAAAGTTGTACATAGAAAAGGGATAAGAAATCTACACTCCCAAGGTGATGCTAAATTATTTGTTTTTCAGGTGAGAAACTTGTATCAAACCAAGAATGAACAACTAAGGCATTATCATAACTTAGTTTAGGACGACATAGAAGAGTTTGAAGCTTTTAACATTTTTGTAGTCCCAAGAGAGTACAACAACAGAGTTGATTCCTTGGCAGTATCAACTACACTCCCAATTCCACACAAGGACTTCCATGGTTCTACCTACACTACTGAGATAGTGTTTCGGCCCAGTGTTCCAAAAAATTAAACAACTAGAAAATTTTCAACGAGGATCATCAAATCATAAATTTTTTTGAGAAGGCCAAAAATTTCAATGAGCTATACTTTGAAGGTAGCACTTCTCCACCTCGAGAGTCAATTTTAGAGGTTGATCCTAATTCTAGCGAAGAAGTGTTGCAGCTCAAAGGGAACAAAATCCCAAAAGGGTTAGTATCTCTTGAAATAATTTTTGATAAACATGATTGTTATATCAAAAAGCAACAACATTCTAGCTCCAATTCATCAAATGAAGTTGAGAAAATCAACTTGGGAACCGAAGAAAATCCTAAGATGGTGAATATTAGTAAGTGTTGTACTCCAGAGGAGAAAGACAAGTTTGTTGAATTACTTGGAAATACATTGACATTCTTTCCTTCTCATATGAAGATTTGAAGTCTTTTCGTCCAAAGGAGGTACAACACGAAATCCCACTAAAGGCAGGGGATTTGCCTCACAAATAAAAGTAGAGGTAGTATAATCCTTATATTTCTGGTACCATTCTTTCAAAAATCTAAAAGATGCTCAATGTGAGGATCATATTTCCTATTCACCATTCAATGTGGATAGAAAACATAATTTTTATTCATAAGAAGAATGGGGAAATTCGCATATGTGTGGATTCAAAAATTTGAACTAGTCATCATTGAAAGACAATTACCCTTTGTTGATAATGGATCAGGTCTTACAAATGGTAACTAGATCTAAGATACTATCTATGTTGGATGGATTTTTGGGATACAATCAGGTGGAGGTCAGTGAGGAATATTAGCATAAGACTATCTTTACCACACCATGGGGTACTTTTCCCTACCGCAGAATGTTGTTTGGTCTCATCAATGTCGGTATCATGTTTCAATGAGTAATGGACTTAGATTTTATGATGTCATCGGTAAGTTTATTGTTGTTTTTCTTGATGACTTGAAAATATTCTCCAAGAAATTTCAAGAACATTTTTATCATTTGCAACAAGTCTTAGAGAGGTTCTGACAACATGGAATATATCTTAATCCCAAGAAGTCACTTTTTGGGGTTACTGAAGTAAAACTTCTCGGTCATATCATGTCTAAGGAGGGTATAAAGATTGATCGTGAACAGGTCAAATCAATTCAAGCTCTTACTTTTCCTATAAGTAAGAAAGTAGTTCACTCTTTCTTCGGGAAAGTGAATTTCTTGTGAAGGTTTGTCCCTAATTTCACAGAAAAGACATATCATATCATGGATATGATGAAGGGAAATTCCACTTTTCATTGGTTTGTAGAAGGTAAAGTTACATTCAATGATATCAAAGAAACTATTGCACATGTACCAGTGTTGGTCTGTGTAGATTACATTAAAGAGTTTATTATGTATAGTTATGATTCAGAGCATTCACTTTCAGCCATTTTTGTGCAACAAAATAGTGAGGGGTTTGAGTCCCATATTGCATTCATGAGATGTCCATTGAAGGTTCATGAGTTGAAGTACTCCAAAATGGAAAAACATGCATTTTTTGTGGTTAAAGCAGTGAAGCATTTTTGGTTCCACATACTTAAAACCCATGCCATTGCACTATCGTCAGATTCTATAGTCAATTCAATCTTGGCATGCCAGGAGTTTGGTACAAAAAGAGGCAACTAGATTGCCAAAATTCAAGAGTATGACATGGAGATAAAACCCACCAAATTGGTTCATGGGAAAGGTTTGTGCTAACTCATTACTGAAAATAAACCAGATGAAGTTTCCAAATATGAAGAGGTAAGCATCAGCTATATTCCTATTGTTCTATTTGTTAGTACAACTGACGAGTGATATTCCAATATTGCTTACTTTATAACATATGGAGAATGTTTGGAGAATCTGACATATAAGGAGAAAATAATAGTAAATCTCAAAGCAGAAATTTTTTTCTTATGGGAAAATGGTTTGTATAAAAGGGCCCTTAACGGTACTTTTCAACATTGTGTTGATAAATCTCAATAGAACAAGTTGTTGGAGTCTTTTCACAACTTTGCACGCGACGAACATTTTTCTGCACTAGTGATATCTCACAAAATCTTGTGAGCTAAGTATTACTAGCCTACATTATTTTAGGACATGTACAATTGGATACATAAGTGTGAACTTTGTCAACAGTTCATAGGGAAGGCTAAGTTGGCTACTTTTCCTCTCAAGTCAATGTCATTGAGGAACCCTTCCAATAATGGGGCATTGACTTCATCAGCACCATCAATCCACCTTCAAGTGTGGGACATGTATGTGTCCTCATAGCCACCAATTACTTCACCAAGTGGGTGGAGGTTGTGCTAGTGAAACATGCTACTTCAGAGGTAGTATGCAGGTTCTTGAAAGAAAATATCATTTCCTAGTTCGGTGTTTTGAACAAAATTGTAGTATTCAATGCTATTGCATTCTCATTAAGTGAGATCACAAAGTTCTATTTTGAGCATGGAATCACATTGTCACATTCTTCAGATTATTACCCTTAAGGTAATAGTCAAGCGAAATCTAGCAATAAGAACTTGGTCACTATCATTTGAAAGCTAGTTAACAAGAACTAGAGATCATGGCATAAGGCGTTGTATGATGCTTTGAGGGCTAATAGAATTACCCCCAAATGGGAAATAGGAATGTCCCCATTCCAACTCTTGTATGGGTTGAATTCAAATATTCCAATCACCTTGGAATAGCCCACACTAAAATTATCCAAGGCCATAGAAGATGAGACATTTGATAGTTCTATCAACAAGTGTATCATGTACCTCACTCAGTTGGAGGAGAAGCACGTTCAAGTGGTGGATCATATTGTGGAACACCAAGATCAAGTTAAGAAGCTCTTTGAAAAGAAAGCAAAGTCTTGATATTTCTAGGTTGGAGATATTGTTCTCTTGCGGGACAAGAGAAGAGAGCCCAAAGGTATGCACAGGAAGTTTGACTCACTATGGAGAGGTCCATTCAAGATTCACCAAATTTGTGGTGAAAATAGTTTCTTTCTCACATACCAAGATGACACTCCATTTTTTCTACCACATAGCGGACAACATTTGAAGCACTTCACTCAGTGAGGCGACATATGAGTTTTGTAAATATACTTGTACAATCTTTACATTTTTTTATTTTATTTTTTATTCTTTTTGTGTCTTTTTTGTTTTGTCACTTGACTCTATACCCAATAGATGGATGAAGGAACTTAGAGACTATAATTCTTCTCCTTTTGATCACTTTAAATAATGATCAAAGGAAGCTCCCCAACTAGAGCCACCTGCTATCCTCAAATTTAGTTGTGCTCAATTTGTGGGATAACCCCTATGAAACTTGTCTATTTTGTAACCCACGTACTTTAAGCACACAAAATAAGGAAAATTGCATTGGTCCACATGCATGTTCCCTAAGCCTTAGAAATTCATTCCAAGAATTTATCTTTTCTATTTTTTCATTTTTTTCCTTTTGGTGTAAGTCGTGAAAGCTCAGTTTGTGGGAATTAGAAATTTTTGTATACTTGCAAGGTCACTAAATTTTAGCAACACTATACATTTTTGCTCAAATTTTCCTAACATTGGGAAAATTTTCCTTTTTGCCAAATTGACCACCCATGCTCTATTTTTTTCACCCATCACACTCAAACCCTAGTTTACACACAATCGCTCTGATTTTTCCCCTCACTATAATTTCCAATGTGTAATTTTTTCTAGCATTGCCAAAATGCTAAAAAAAATCATGCAATTTCTTATGCACACACTTTGAGAATTTCACACTTGCCTTCCTACAATTACCTGATAAGTTTCTTGTATCTTTCCAATGATGGATCCATCACCTAGCAAAGGAAAATCTATGAAATACAAGTATCAGAGTGTGTTTCAGGCTACAGTGGTTTCATCAAATGTTGATGATATTAAGGACACAGAAATCGGGCATGTGAACATGTCTGATTTTTTGGATAGAACAAGGAAGCAACAATTGACTAATGATATGAGACAAATTGTTAAGATTAATATTCATATGGTATTTTTATTCCCTTAGCTACTCAAAATCTAGAATTCGTTCTTTAGGTGGCATCACATTACAACAAGAATGACATAAGTGTTAGAGATGCCAATGTCAACATAGTCATGAGACTAGATGCAGAATTCCTTGATAAGGCTTTCTTATGTCCTGAAATTAATTTCTACATAGATATCACTAGGGACTATGCACAATAAGACTATGATAAGGACCCAGTTGCTAAGTGGGAAATTAAAAATAAATGATTGAAGACACCTCGATCAAGAATTTTTAGGTGGTCCAAGAGTTTCCCTCGCAGTGATTTCATTGAAGAGGTAAACAATCTAATCACTCTTCTTAGTAGAGTGCAAGGTTTTCCTACCTCATCTACATTTGAATATTGGATGTATCTCTTCATCAAGATAATAATGAGTGGGAAGCAACAAATCTCTTGGGGCTAACAAATTAGTGATGCCATTCATGATCAATTAACCAAGGTGTATACTACATAAAAATTCTACATGACATCCTACTTAGTGTATGTTGCTACAACCATGAGGAACATTACTGATTTGACAACATAAGGGGATAGGAAAGTGATTTAGGTCCACAAATACTTTTCATAGATAACTCTCAATGGAAACATTTACCATTTTTGAAGGGTGAATGATACATTTTTGGCTCCATTCTTATGTGCTTTCCATTCAGAGTTGGAAAATAAGAGTGTCAGATGAGGCTTGGGAGGTTGTGAATAAGTATGGATGTTTGTATCTTCAATTTCCTACCTTTACATATCTGAGGGTTGGTTGTTTTACTGGTTATCCCTACATGCTTCCTCTCTATCCCAATGATAAGATTGTTTTGATGGAGTTATATAGGAAAATAATTGAGGTGCATAGCAAGCAAATGGAATCCCATAAGCCAAGATTCAAGTTTCCCCTAGCAATTGGTAGGTACTCCATCTAGACTTCTCCTAATGCCAAGGTAGTTGAGCCAAAAATACAATGGGTTACATTAAAAATGTTCAATAGAAGACTTGATTTTGATTACCAAGGTATGAAGGATTGAATCAAGAAATCCTATGCACATGTGCATTAAATTTAGGATATATGGGCTGACATGAGAATAGAGGAGGAAATCAGAAATATGGATTACTACAGACTAACATTGTAATAGATTAGGGAATTAGAGTTGGTTGATATTCTTGAAGGCACAAAAGATGATGGTGATATATTGGATCCTACCTATGAACATAAAAACATTACGGGATCTCCTCTTCCTTCTATTTAGTGATCCAAAAAGGAGGTAACTTCAATTAGAGAAAGATTTGAGCCTATTCTTTCTAACACCAATTTTTGGTTACTAGAAGGGGAATTTAGTTGAAACAATTTCTCATTGGGTCAGAGGAAGAATCACAAGATCTTGCAAGGAAAAAAATAGAATTAAGGACAAAGAACAAGAGTGATGCCCCTAGTTCTAGTAAGCCTGCTAAGCCAAAAATCACATTTGTGGTAAAAGGCAATAAGAAGACAAGCAAAACAGCCACAAAAGTGTCATGGTTGAAGGATAAGAAGAGTCTATCCAAGAGAAAAGGTAAGGAGAAGAAAGTCAACATGAGGAAGAGTGAGTATCTCCCCATGAGAACATTCCTAAAGAACCACATGTTTCCTCTTCTCCTATTACCACTGTTGTATCTAATCCTCCTTCCACATCTTCAATTGTTTATGATATTCTCGCTACTGCTATTACCTATGTAGTTACATTCAATGTACCTCCTACTATAGCAGCCCAATCTGTACATTCATCTCCTTCCACAAGGTCTACTTTTGAAAGTCCCAAACATGGTTTGGACAATATTTCTAGATCATCAATGTATTTTCCTAGTCTATCCTCACCATCCTTTGACATTACATCATAGTCTGACTTAGAACAATACATGTTTGAGTTAGTATAAGTGACAAATTTGGAGATTCCTAATGTTGTTTTGACAAACACCTCTCCTTTTGTAACAACTACTTTTTTTGATGCAATAGTGTCAAATTTAATTAAATTAGCCACAAATCTAGAAGAGAATTCAGCCCATCCACCTTGGTTCTCTCCACAAACAACAAAGAGAAAGAAAGAAGTCATCATGCCAAATGACTTTGACTTCGTGCATTTTACATCTATGAAAAAGATAAAGAAGAAGGCAAAGACTCTCTCAAGGTTATTGGTTGATAAAGAAGGTAACAAGTATGCAGAGGTAGCTCACCCTCCCCCTAACAAGACCTTGGAAGAGGTGGATATCACAAACTACTCTGTCACAAGAGTTGAGCTATGAAAGGTTACTCATGAGAGTGTGAAGGAAGATGTTCAATCCACCTTGAACTCTCTCATAGAGAGGTTTATTATGGTCAAGAAGGTAAAGGATAATTACAAGGAAAAGACAGAACAACTAACAGTTGTACTATAGAAGATTACCCAATCATCTAAGCCCGTTGAACTTGTGGTAGTGGCAGTTGGCATTGAAGATCCTATAATTCAAAAGGTGGAGAAGACATACACTAGAGGTAGAGTGATTGGTGAATTTATTGATTGAATGGTGGCACAAGGTACCAAGCTCCTAATATTATCTATGGAAAAGATGGAGAAAATGGAAGAGATGAGGTCTGAATTAGATAAAACTGTAGAATCTTTCATTAAAGAAATGGGAGAAATGAAGAACAGGTTGCAAGATTACCTGAAAATGAAAGAGCTCAAGATAGAGACATTGGTATAAGTTGGGATTATTCCCAATGGGGATAAGTTTATAGAGGTGAAAGAAGCCATGATACATAAAGAAAATGTCATCATGGATTTGATCAAGGACTTGCAAAGTGTTCAAGAGGTTAGTGAGGATCACGATTTTAACCTTGTTAACAAGGTCAAGGAAATTCCTTGTAAAGTGCTTGATGACAGCCAGAATTTTCTTTCCTCTAATCTAGTTTTTCAAGAGTTCACCAACATGGTCCAAAGGGAATTTTAAGACCAAGCCTTTTCAGTGGCTGCAATGGACAAGTTGTTGGATTTTTAGTTGACTTTGGAGAAACTAAAAGTGTTTTTGGGAAGGCATGATGAAGCTTGTGATATGGTAAAGGATTTAATCCTAAGAGATTTTACCATCACCAAACATACCTCAAGGCTAGACAATGATGAAGTGAAAATGATCCTAAAGAGGCATGATTATTTCCCGATGAAGGATATTGCAGACAACTAACCTTTTCCTTAATTTATTTTAAGTTGCTACACCCTTAATATTATTGTACATCGAGTTATGAATAGTCAGCTTGTGGCTATCTTAACTCTCTATTAAGTCATATTATCATTAGTATATTGTTATTTAGTTGTTTAAGTCAGCCTAATTCTTATATAGGTGTGTCTAAGTCGGCCTAGGTAATATCTTAGGCATAAATAGGTATATATAGGAGGTTGTGAGTCTTATTTCATCATCAAGTTGTGAAGTGTGTTCTCATTGGAGATATTTGGTGGTTTTCCCCCTCAAAGTGTCTTGTTATTCTCATTTATTATCAAGTATGTGTAGCATATTTCATATCATATTCTTCTATTGTGCAAGTTATTTCATAACAAGTGGTATCAGAGCATGATCTTAGCACTGTAGAGGCAAGGTTTTTTCTCAATTTTGGAGGCGATTTTGGGAAGAGAATATCTTTCATATTTTGGAAAAAAAAAATCTAATTTTTAAAGGGTTTTTGAAGAACATATTAAAGAAGCTACAGTCCATATTTTAGAAGAATTGGAACAAAATTAAGTGAATTATTATAGAATTAGGGTTTCTACATAATTGTTTTGGAATCTACATATCTCACACGTATTGTTGAATTGGAGCCTAATTTTTATTGGGTTTTTGAATAAATACTAAAGGAGATTATAGTAAATAAATTGGATTAATTAGAGTATAAATAAGCAAGTTATTGAAAAATTAAATTTTTCACAAATATCACTCTCCACATTGCAAATCTGCTTATTTCTTGGATATTTTTCTAGGTGAGAGTTATTTTGGCCCTAGTAAGTTACAATAAAATTTTTAGAGAATTTAAGTTTCATTTTTGTGATTTATTTCAAAATTAGTGGTTCCCATCATGACGGGGCCTACAACAAGGGGCAAAAAGAATGTTGTCACTTCGGGGAAGAATCCTGCTAAGGATGGGGCAACAATAGAGGATATTACTCATAATGAGGAAATTAGTAAGGTCAAATAATAAATTTCCTCAATGAATATGGATATGTGTGACCTAAGAGGAGATATATTGGACGTACAGAACATGTTAAGCACCTATATGGTTGAACCAAGAAAGGAGTTATCAAGTGACCAAGGTGAAAATTCTAGGACAGCTAACATTGACACAAGTTTTACTACTCCTATGGGATCTATCAATTTATTTCCAAAGGTGGATATGCACAAGTTCGATGGCAAGGATCCTCTAACATGGATAAACCAAATGGAGAATTTTTTTGAAGTACACCAAATCCCAAATGGATAAAAGGTCATGATGGCTTCCGTATATCTAGAACTAGATCAATTCATTTGGTATTGTTGGCTTTGTACTCATCAAAGGAAAAAGGGGCTCACCATCTCATGGTCAATTTTTATAGAGGAACTCCGAGCACAATATAGCAATAGCATGACAGACAACTTCTTCAGCCAACTAGCTAAACTTCAACAAACAGGATCAGTTAAGGATTATATTCAACAATTCCAAAATCTATCCTTGAGAGTGGATACAATTACAGAGGAAAACTTGAATGATTTATTCTTGGGGGGTCTCAAGGTTCACATTCAATATGAGGTACGCATGTTTAGCCCTAGCTCCATAAATGAGTCTTTTATCTTAGCACACAGGGTAGAGGAGAAGTATTTTATTCCTAAGAAGCAAGGGGCTAATGTTACAAGAGAGAAACGATATGAAAAACAACCTACTAGGTTGAATCCACAACAAATTGAGGAGAAAATAGCAACAGGGTTGTGTTGCAATTGTGATAGAAAATATAGTCGAGGACATAAATGCAGTGAAAATAAATTGTTCTATATTGAAGGTCCAAGTGAGGAAGAAGAGGAGGAACACATACTAGAGGATGAAAGGGAGTCAAATGAGGAATCAAATGATTCTCAACCAATCATTTCTTGTCATGCACTCTCAGGTTCAATGCTCCACAAACTCTCAAGGTAGTGGGGTTCTTAAAGAAGCAAAAGGTAACAGTGTTGATCGACTCCGGTAGTACTCATAATTTCATCAACAAAAAGTTAGCTACTCATCTAAATTGTTTTATGTATCTAGCTCTAGAGTTTCAGGTTTTGGTTGCAGATGGTGGTATAGTTAATTGTTCAGGGAAGTGTCATAGCATTAAATTATCCATGGGAGATTATCAACTTGATACCCTAATGTATGTGATATCCATGGGTGCAGCAGATATTGTTTTGGGAGTACAATGGATTACTACATTGGGAACGATATTGATGAACTTCCAAGAACTATTCATGAGATTTCAATCAGAAGGAAGGGTAGTAGAAATAAGGGGGTTGAAGGAAAAATCCTCACAAATGGTAAGCTCTCATCAAATTAAAAATTTGCTTAAGAAAGGAGTGGATGGATTTGTGGCCCAGCTATGTTCATTAGAAGTCTCTCAATCTAATGCTCCTACTCATCTAGATTTGCAAGTTGTAATTGATCATCACTCAGTTGTTCTTGGAGATATTCCTAAAGGAATTCCTCCTAAGAGGGATCATGATCATGCCATATAGTTAGTTCCAAGGAGCCAACCACTAAACATTAGGCCTTACAGGTATCCTCACATACAAAAGAGTGAGATAGAAAAAATTGTTGAGGAGATGCTAGAGGCGAGAATTATCAAGCATAGCCAAAGTGCTTACTCCTCACCTATAATGATGGTACGCAAGAAGGATGATACTTGGTGCATGTGTCCAGATTATAAAGTGCTCAACATGTACACCATTAAAGATAAGATTCCTATTCAAGTCATTGATGATTTGCTAGATGAATTGAATGGAGCTATGTATTTTACGAAATTAGATCTTAGATCTGGTTATCACCAAATTCTGATTAAGGAGAAAGATATTTGTAAGATAGCATTTCGAACTCATGAGGGTCATTATGAATTTTTGGTGATGCCATTTGTTCTTACCAATGCACCATCTACATTCCAAAGTTTGATGAATTCCATTTTTAAGAATTTCTTGAGAAAGTTTTTGTTAGTATTATTTGATGATATATTGAGTTATAGCAAGACTTGGGAAGAAAATTTGCAACATGTGGATCAAGCATTACAAATACTTGAATATCATCAACTCTATGCTAAGCCATCCAAGTGTGCTTTTGGTCTTAAGAAGGTGGATTATTTGGGACACATAGTTTCACATGAAGGAGTAAAGGTGGACCCTAACAAAATTAAGGCTATCATGGAATGGCCTATTCCAAAACCCATTAAGAAACTGAGGGGTTTCTTGGGATTGACAGGGTACTATAGAATATTTGTAAAGAATTATGGTTGTATAGCAGCACCTCTCACCACTCTATTGAAGAAGGATTCTTTTCATTGGAATGAGTTTGTTAATACATCATTTGAGAGATTGAAGGAGGCTATGTGTACAACTCCAATGCTTGCCACTTCTGACTTCACCAAGGAATTCATTATGGAATGTGATTCTTCTGGAAATGGGATAGGAGTAGTGCTCATGCAAGAAGGTTGACCAATTGATTTTGAGAGTCGTCAATTAAAGGGTAAGAATCAGCTAAAACGTATTTATGAGAAGGAAATGCTTGAAATCCTTCATGCAGTTAAACAATGGAGGCCTTATCTAGTGGGTAGACACTTCAAGGTTAAGACAAATCATGATAGCCTAAAATATTTTTTGGAACAAAGACTATCTTTTGAAGAGCAACAAAAATGGGTCACTAAGATGTTAGGATATGACTTTGAGATTGTCTATAAGAAAAGGAAAGAAAATATTGTAGTGGATGCACTTTCAAGGAAGGATGAGAAAGAGGAAGCCTTATTGTGTGCCCTTTCAATATTACAAGCAAATTGGGTGGAGGAAGCCAAAGTAGAGTGGAAAAATGATCTTGCGACAAGTAATCTCATCGAACAATTAAAAAGTGATCATAGTAGTTCAAATAAGTTTTGTTGGAAGGGAGATACTCTTTGGTATAAAGAGCATTTGTATCTCTACAAGAATTCCACTCTTAAACAAAATATTCTCATAGAGTTGCATGAGTCTCCAGTTGGTGGTCATTTGGGATTTTTTAAGACATATCATCGAGTCAAGCAACAATTTTTTTGGGAAGGGCTAAAAGGTGATGTTCAAAAAATTGTGGTGGAATGTTTGGTTTGTCAAAGTAATAAAGGGAAGACAATTAAGCCACTAGGTCTCTTGCAACCCTTATCTATTCCTAGCCAGCATTGGGAAGAGGTATCCATGGACTTCATCACAAGGCTTCCCAAATCTAAAGGTCATAATGTCATCATGGTAGTAGTTGATCCCCTCACTAAATATGCACATTTAATTGCATTATCACATCATTTTATGGAAAGTGTAGTGGAAAAATATTTTTTGGAGAATATCCAAAAACTACATGGTACATCTAAGGTTATTGTTAGTGATCATGATCTTATCTTCACTAGTCACTTTTGGAAAGATTTATTATCATGTTTGGTTACTAAATTAGCTCATAGCTCTTCATACCACCCTCAATCAGATGGGAAAACTGAGGTTGTTAATAAGTTTTTGGAAGGATATCTAAATTGTTTCACTTCAGAGAAACAATCTCAATGGATAGATTGGCTACCACTTGCAGAATGGTGGTATAACACTTCTTTTCATAGCTCATCAAAAATGTCTCCATTTTTGGCACTTTATGGATATCATCCTCCTTCCATTGCATCATCAATAAAGGTGTCACCAAGAGTTTAGGCAGTAGAAGACCACTTGCTTCATCAACAATAGGTACTTTCAAGACTCAAGGAGAATTTAGCCATGGCACAAAATCAAATGAAACAACAGGCAGAACAACATCGTAGTGAAAGAAGTTTGAAGTTGGGGATTGGGTCTTCTTGAGATTGAAACCTTATAAGAAAATCTCACTAAAGCAACAAAAAAAGAATAATAAGTTGTCTCCAAGGTATTATGGTCCATACCAAATCATGCAAAAGATCGGTAGTGTTTCCTACAAGCTAGACTTGCCACCAACAACAAAGATACATCCAATTTTTCATGTTTCATGTTTGAAGAAGGTAATTAGGCATAATATTCCAACTCAAAAAACACTACCAAAGCTTGATGAAGAAGGAAGAATCATTTTGGAACCAGAGTGCATTCATCAAACACGCACAAAGAAGTTGAGGAATAGAACTCTCACTAAGTATCTCATCCAATGGAAGAATTTACCAGCTGAAGATGCCACATGGGAGGACAAGGAGTTCATTCAAAAGAATCCAAACTTGATTAGCATTGAGGAAAATTCTTCTTTGAAGAAGGGGGGCATGCTATGCCCTTAATATTATTGTACATCGGGTTATGAATAGTCGGCTTGTGGCTATCTTAACTCTCTATTAAGTCATATTATCATTGGTATATTGTTATTTAGTTGTTTAGGTCATCCTAAGTCTTATATAGGTGTGTCTAAGTTGGCCTAGGTGATATCCTAGGCCTAAATAGGTATATATAGGAGGTTGTGAGTCTTATTTCATCATCAAGTTGTGAAGTGTGTTCTCATTGGAGATATTTGGAGGTTTTCCCCCTCAAAGTGGCTTGTTATTCTCAGTTATTATCAAGTATTTGCAACATATTTCATATCATTTCTTCTATTGTGCAAGTTATTTCATAACATAAGTATTTCCCTACTTTTTATAATTAGTTCAAGAAAATTTACATGTCTTTTTCAAAATTGTGAATACATGTAAAACCAGAGATGTCCTCTAAAAATTTTGGACTCCAATGTTGAATAAGTCAAAGTAGTTATTTCTTTCCTAGATTAGCTCTTTTTCTCTCCTCTATAAATATGAGAGAGCTCATTTGTAATTAGGACCTTTTTAATCTTATTCAATGAAGTGTTGCCCAAATTGTGACTCAACTTTGAAACTTTGTGTTCAAATTGCAAGATAAAATTTAGTTAATAAAAGGAGGTGAATTTTGATTTCAACCTTTGTTTTGAATAAAGTTTGTATGAGTGAGAATGTTCTTATGTCATTCTTTCTGATTTATCTTATTGTTAATTCGACAAGTGGTAATTCTTTCTTATGGTTGGAAGTACATTCAAGATAGAATATATAAACTTTGAGTTATATTGAATACTTGAAATTGTGTGGCATAAGTATCTCTCGGTGAAGATTATCAAGACTTTGAGCTTGGAGTTATTCACTTTGTTTGTGGATCTGTTGGTGAAATGGGTTGATAGACTTTGTGCTACAATGTGCATCATTTTTTACTTTGAAAACCATCATAGAGGGAAACAAGAAGACTTTGTGGTTTTGTGTGCCTTCCAGTTACTATTAGTCTACTTGTACTTGTACTCTCTGATTACTCTTATGTTCAATCAAGAATATAGGTGATTACTGCTTAGGTAGATATTTAAAGGTGTAGAACATTGTAAAATGTTACTGTGGAACATTGTAAATGTATTTTTTTAAAGAAGAGAAAATGGATATGTATACACCTAAAATCGTTCAAGACAATTAATTAATTAAATACTAGTTATTTAATTAATGACCCCTTTAATTTGTCTACTTATAAATAAATTCTAAATTTATTTATATAGTTCACACTTTTCTAATTCTACCATCTTAAATCACATTCTTTTAAATTTAATCAAATAAAAAAATGTCAATAGTTTGTTTTATTTAATTATTATCTTCTCACTAAATTTAAATTCCCAATTTGAATTTGGGCACATGTCTCCAACTTTTCCTCTTGCCACATCATCAAGTGTCACATGAATTTAAATATGTTTAATATTTAAATGGGAATTATCCTCAACCAATTCTAGAGAAAACTTTGGACACTTGGCTCTTTCACACATTTTATTCCCTCATACACTTGGAATGGTGTTCACAGTCAAGGGAACATCCTCCATTATTCTCTTTAACTTGTTTCATCTCCACTGTTCATCTCTCCAGCTGAAATCTTGACCGTTGATTGCTACCACATCACAAGATGCCTTGGAATTCCTATAAATACAAGCCCATTCTACAGTATTTGACAATCCCATCTTTGAGAAAATTTATTATGCAGAAATACTGGAACATTTAGTGAGCATAGAGAAATTTAGAACTTAGCATTTGAGCATTGTAGTATCATTTTTAGTTTAGAGTCATGGTTTAGTTTCATAGCTATATTTTCATTATCATCTTAGTTCTTATACAACATTTTCATCATAGAATTTAGCATCATTATCATAGTATAATCTCCATTTTATACAGCAGCATCATAATCTTAGCATCATATCATTTGTAGATCAATCATGTAGCATCTTAGACAACATCTCATTTCTTAGGTTGCCATCCAAACAGTCATAGTGCAATATACAAATCTTAGAGCACTAATGATTTGGAGGATCCTTGGGAATAAAGAACAATGGAACAGTTTTGAGGAATAGTTTTATCAAGTTTATTTGTTATTTCAATTTCCTTAATGTAAATGTTTCATTGGTTTTGTGTGTTTTATTACAATCATTAACTCTCACAATTCACACAACACATTTTTGGTGCCCACCGTGGGGCCTAGCCCCTTTTTATTAACGTTTTCTAGAAAGTTGTTTTCCAGATCTAGACATGAACTTCTTTTAGCGTGACCGTGATTTCTTTCGGCGCATTTGAAACATATTTTGGTGCATCCAGTCCCTGTTACAGCGCATCTGGAGCATCCTTCAGTGCATCCAGCTCACATTTTAGAGCATCCAATCTATCTTTTAGCACATCTAGTCTATCTTTTAGCACATCTAGTATGTCTTTTAGCACATCTAGTCTATCTTTTAGAGCATTTAGTTTGTCTTTTAGCGCATCCAATATGTCTTTTAGCAC
Organism: Sequoia sempervirens; assembly: GCA_007258455.2. Lineage (NCBI taxonomy): Eukaryota > Viridiplantae > Streptophyta > Pinopsida > Cupressales > Cupressaceae > Sequoia > Sequoia sempervirens. The sequence continues at coordinate 540,595,174 of VDFB02058242.1, read as the reverse complement.
ATCCAGTCTGTCTTTTAGAGCATCCAGTTTGTCTTTTAGCACATCTAGTCTATCTTTTAGAGCATCCAGTCTGTCTTTTAGCACATCCAATCTATCTTTTAGAGCATCCAGTCTGTCTTTTAGCGCATCCATTATGTCTTTTAGCACATCCATTTTGTCTTTTAGCGCATCTAGTCTGTCTTTTAGAGCATCCAATCTATCTTTTAGTGCATACAGTCTATCTTTTAGCACATAGAGTAGTTATTTTAGTGCATTTTTGTGATCTTTTAGCGCATATGATCTTTGTTTTAGTGCATCTAGTTTTCTTTACAAAAACTTAAAATTCTGAGGACTAATCAATACAGTCTATTTTGCAAGTACTTTTAAATGTTGTCAAAGACAATTATATCAAACTACTAATGATGTTTGTAGGGCATGTAGTTGTTTTAATGCTTTCTTTTGATTAAATTAGGAATCTAGTTTAATTAAGAAGTTAATGGATCCCTTATCTATTGTTCTTGTAAAGTGATAGGCCTATGCTCTCCCCTTCACTCAGTAACCAGAATGCTAGACTCATTGTTTTATGATTTGTTAACACCTTTAGAAGGCCTTCCATAGTGGGAAAAAGTACTCACCCTATGGGAACGACCTAAGTGGGAACAACCAAAGCTAGGTTTTCTGACCCACTATAATCAAAAGTGAATTTGGGGAAACTCACTAATTCAACAGTAGTGTGCATTGATAACCATCCCCAAAGCCTTTGTTCTAAAGGTTGGGAGGTCTCCTATAGGATTTTATCATTTGTCGTGCATTGAATAGAAACCCTTACTATGAACCTTAAGTTTAGAAGCCAACCAGTCAATCTCTGAACACTTTTAATATCACAGTGCAAGGGGAGGGAAGAATCTTCCCCCAAGATACCTCACCATATAACTATCAAGGATTATTGGCCAAAAGTGGAGGATTTGACTTTGGTTAAGACCTGGGAAAGGCAAAAACACGGGCGCCCTCTAGGGGGTGACACGGCTGTGTGAGCTAACATAGTTCTAAGATGTGGGTTGTGATATTATAAGTGACCCTTGACATTAGAAAAGTGTTTGATCTATTTGCTCTTGTGCTATACTTATGGAAATCGAAGGAATCAGACCAGATTCTTGAGCATACACTTAATTTTTAGTTCCTAGGCTTGAAACAACTACTTTACAACTTGCTATTATGTTTGAAATCATTTTTCAAGAGATCATCCATTTAAAAACACTTAATTCGCATGGTTCACAAATAAGAAAAATTAGTCAAACTTACTATTCAGAAGATCACTCACCTAAAACACCTAGTTCACTGAGTTGGAAATAAGAAAACCAGGAAAATTATCAAAACAGTGAACAATTTCCATTTTAGCGCATACATTCCTTGTTTCAACACATTTGGTTCATCTTCTAGAGCATCTGGTTCATCTTTTAGAGCATTTGGTTCATCTTTTAGAGCATCTAGTTCATCTTTTAATGCATCTGGTTCACCTTTTAGCACATTGGGTTCATCTTTTAGAGAATCTGGTTCATCATTTAGAGCATTTGGTTCATCTTTTAGAGCATCTAGTTAATCTTTTAGCACATCTAATTCATCTTTTAGGGCATTGGGTTCATCTTTTAGAGCATCTAGTTCATCTTTTAGAGCATCTGGTTCATATTTTAGAGCATTTGGTTCATCTTTTAGTGCATCTGGTTCATCTTTTAGCGCATCTAGGGCATTTTTTGGAGCATCTAGTTAATCTTTTAGAGCATATGGTTCATCTTTTAGCCCATCTAGGGCATTTTATGGAGCATCTAGGAGATAGTCTAATGCATCTAGGCCATCTTTTAATGCATAGATACCATCTTTTAGCACATTTGTACCTTGTTTTAGCACATCTAGTTAATTCAAAACCATAGAGAAAAATTCACCATCTGTCCAAAAATTAAGATCACATTCAGGGATCCCTATAAAAAAAAATCATTCCTAAGTCACAACAGTGTTTTAAACTTGCAGAAACTAGACTTTACAAGTGAAATTCTTCAAACCAAACTAAGATCTAATACATTAAAGTGCCTAAATCATCAAACATATCTCTGATTGCTAAGTTAAGTTTCATCATCAGGATTTGTCATCCTTCATCACAAAACAACGTTGTATAATAATATTTCACCTCAGTCTCATCACTAGGATCCATCATTCTAGTTGACTTGGGCATATCCTTGGCACTTCTCAAAAAAATATCAAAGTCTAGTAAACTTTAACACTTGTATGCCTACTTTAACAAGATCCCAAAAAGAAAAGAAAAAAACTTAGAGAACAAGAAGCAGAAAATCAAACCATCATGGCAGAAGCTAAAGGAAATTCTTTGCAGAGATTTCATCAACTGGAAATAGATGAGGATCAATTAAATGTTTTAACTTAGCAAATACAAAACCTTCAACAACAAATTTTGTACATGCAAAGAGAAACCATAGAAATATATTTGATGCCAGACATATGTCCTTATTCTTCTGACTGAAATGTGGACATGATACCTTCTCCACCAACAACTACATCATCGAAGTTCAATGTCTTTGAATTTTTGAAAAATTTAAATGAGAAGCCCAAATAAAAGTCCTCAAACATAAACAATATTGAGTAATCCTATCATGTCATGCATTTATCTTCACCTCCCATAAGCCAAAATAAACCTCATGATTCTTTCACTCAATTTAACAATTCCATCCAACCACCCTCTCCTGTCATATCCTCTACATCCAATGATTCATGTCAATTTCTTAATCCAAAGCATGCTACCATAAACCCCCCTACACCTCAAGATCAAAAATATTCTTCCTACATCCAATAATACCACAATTCCATAAGCTTTTCCAAATTTTGACCAAGATCCCATCTCTCGAGAATCTTATGATGATCCCCTTCTTTCACTTTTCATCCAAGATAATTCCTTTCCATCTCAAGAGAAAATTATCCCTCCAAGTTCTTCTTCCACCCCATATAATGAATCCATACCATCTCATCATTCCATTGCATCCCAGGAGCATGATAGTTCTTCCATCCCATCTAATGATGTCCTACTATCTGATGATCAAGATATGCTTTCCACAAAGTCTCATGATTCCTTTCCTCATCAAGATCAAGATATACCTTTCACACCACTGCATGATGATTCCATACCTAATAAAGAGCAAGATACTTCCTCTCCTACATCTCATGATCCTTTTCCAAGTCAAGATCAAAACACCCCATCATCCCCATGTCAAGATCTTATCACACCTATACAAGCTATCCATGAACCCCACACCTACAAATTGGGATCCTCCACCTTCATCTGCTCCAGTTTACTTTCAACACCTATCCTCCCCAAAATGGACTCACATCTTGTTTCACAAAAAATACATATCCCATTGGTAAAAAAATGTGTTGAAGTATGAATTACAAAGGCAAAGGATTAGGCCTTCATGAACAAGGCATCCTAGAACCCCTTTTTGTTCAAAAACACCCATATTACCATGGCCTTGGTTATATACCTAAGTGTCCTAGTCCATCAAACCTGTCATCTATCCTAGGTCCTCATCCTAGTTCATCAAACGTCCTTCCATTTATTCTAGGTGCTCATCCTAGTCCATCAAACTTTCCATCTATCCTAGGTCCATATTTTATCCCTCAAGAAAAACAAAGGAACACATCCTTGATGCCCTTTCAAAATTCTACCTACATTAACCCATCCATAATACCACCATATCATTCATTTCAATCAATCCCTCCCATTTCTCTTGGAGGAAATTTGGGTTCCAAATGTCAAAAGCTTCCATATCAAAATTCTCATGTATCAAAGGATCAGCATGTCTCCTCGAAGAGACATGCAAAAATAAAATAAAATTTGATCCAAAATCAAAAGAAAAATCCAAAAGGCCACAAAGGCCCATAAAATAAAAAATCTCAAAGACCACAAAGTTCCATAAATCAAAATAAAAATTCAAAAGGCTACAAAGGCTTGTCAAAGCAAAAAGGAAATTTCCAAAGACCACAAAGGTCCATAAATCAAAAAGAAAAATGTCAAAGGCCACAAAGGCCCACAAAGCAAAAATCAAAGTCAAAAACTATGTGGATTCCTAAAAGTCTCATAGAAGTAATAAAATATAAATTGGCATCCAAATTTTATTATCCAAAAGCTTCCTCCTATCTTCCATATGAAAACCTATCACCTTCCAAATCCATTTTTCCTCCATCACTCCACCACCCTTCAAGGTATGTGCCAATGTTGAGCTTGTCATCCTTTCCATCTATCCATCAATGAGCCTTCCAACCTCATATTCATTATCCAACATCCATCCCCCATTGTTCTCCTTTAATCCAAACCTTTGCATAAGTCCTTAGCTTCTTCCATCATACCATTTATCTACCAACATTTAGAAGTATAATTTCCCATTTCCATGGTTTATTAGAGCACATTTTTTAGAGATATTTGGTTGTGAAACTTGATGCTTAAGTCCTTCCTCCATCTCCCTATCATCCATATCCTATCTTTCATATTCCTTTTGCACTCTACACTTGGGGGAAAGTTTCATCCATCTTATCATTCATGGTCACTATCCTTTTTATGCTCACTCCTTGCATTTCCACTTTTGATCTTGACAAGGTTAAGGATCTTTTGATGCATCATATATCTTATCCTATATGCTTTATCCATATCCTTCGTACCATACCCTTTGCCTTATCCATATTCCATCATTCTTTTGAAATACATCCTTTCTTCCCTTCCTTGGTCTTGATGAGGAATAGGGTCAAAGTACTTGGGCCTTTTGTTCATACCTTATCTAGTTGATCTTGATCATCCCATTCATTATTCTTATCCTCACATTTTCTTCCATTCCATATCTTCTAGCTTATCAAAATCCATGTTTCATATTTTTCCTTTGTTCTTGATGAGATTAAGGAAAAAATTGGTCATCTCATTCCATCTTAAATGTCCTTCAAAAATCCAAAAAAAAACAAAAAAGAGAAAAAAGTTAAAAAAAGGAAAAAAAAGGAAAATACAAAAAAATCATAAAATCTAAAAAAGTGCAATAAAAACAAGTAGTGAAAACCTAGCAACGGGTGCTATTTGTGATAGATTAGCTTGTACATCTATTTGAACATTTCAACCATTTTCTTTCAACATCATTATGCTTATCAGTTGAAAGCCTCATGTACATATCCTAGCATTGTGGTCGTGTCTCACCCTAGACTGGGGGAAAAATCCTGAACTCACTTGGGGCAATAAACTTTGAGCTTAAACCAACAAATAAATAGCAAGTTAGACAATGCAACAAACACAACGATCATAGTACAACTCAACATTGAACATCGATCATCAAACGTTACACATCAACCATCCAAATCAAACAATTAAAATCAATCAAATCAAAGCACATTTAAATGGATGGTGTTCTTTTGAATCATGGTTTTATCACTTTGGCATGAATGTTCAACAGTTGTACTTTGATTTTTTTCATCATATCTATGGATCACCTCGATGATGTATTGAACTAGTGGAGCTAGGAAGGAGTATGATTTTTCTTTGTCTGTTGTATGTGAGTTGATCACTACTATTATGCAAATTTTTGTGGGACATGCTCTACAAAGTATCATTGATGACATTTTGAATTTGAATAGGAACACAATCAACTCTTGTCTATTTACACAAGAAATGCTTAGATCATCTCGGTCTAATTATACCTAGATGCTTGTGTTGAATTGCAATATCAAAAATCATGGAAGTAGTACTCAAGTCATCATGGTCTAATTATACCATCAATTTTGTACTCACTTTCAACATTTTAATGGCTCAATGATGATAAAATCATGATAAATCAGCTATTACGATGACAACCTTTGCATATTTAGATATGCATGGTTAATTAGATTGCATCCACATTAGTTTCCATCTATATTTATGGGTTTTCCAAGGCTGGAAAAATTTCACAATGATGTTATTTTTATCATTAATGGATTGAGTACACTTGACATTAAACAAAAACATATCATTCTCATATAGTGGCATAATCATTTGCATACATTAGAAAGCATTCTCATATCATATAAACATTATCACATCATTCATCCATCCATGCATTACATCATAATATCCACATAAGAAAACACAAAAGTAAGTGCATTGCATCTCACTTGCATGATCAAAATCATTTCATATAGTTATATTAAGAAAATAGTCCATTAAGAAGATTGAAAGACATATCTAGTAGAGTAAGATTTCCAAGATCAAAATCATTTCATATAGTCGCATTAAGAAAATAGTCCATTAAGAAGATTGAAAGACATATCCAACAGAGTAATATTTTCAAGAAGAAAAAGTTGTTGAAGAATGTGACATGGTATAAAAGCATCATGCATAGGAGCATCCATACATCATCATCCATATATCATCATATCATCATTACATCCATATATAATCATTACATGAGCGTACATAAATATCACATATCATTTGCATAATCAAATTCATCTCACAGATCATCCATAAAGCATATATAATCATCATTCCTACATCATCATATCATCATTGTATACACACATAATCATCACATAAGCATCATATAAGCATCATAAAGCATAAATTAAATGCATCCATCATAGGAATCCACCATAAATCACATATAGACACATAGATCGCTAATCACCACCGCATATCATATAACCTCAAAATCATAATGTCAAGAGTACAATGATGTCCAAATATATAAAGAGATACATCAATATCAAAAATGGTAGTGTATCATAAATAAAGGAGTATACATCATTTCCCAAATAAAATAAATTTGTCATCATCAAGAGCTAAGTGGTGTTGCCCCCAAATGGTGTTGGCTCTGTAACCCTTGCTGCAGCTAATGTCCCAGCCCCTAGATCTCTCAGAAGTGGTTGTGTAACACCCCTACTGGTAGTCCTGGTATGAGTGCATCCTGATCTTGTGGACTCAGCATAGCTAACTCAATGCTTTGTAGGCACTGCCTCATGGTACCACAGCCTATAGTACTCAGCCTCCCTAGCAGTGTGTCGTACCTCTCGGAAGTAGTTAGTTGTACTTATGCCCTCTGCAGCCCTTTGTAGTCTCTTGGCCACACCCTCTACATGCTCAACTTGTTGCCTCAAAGTGTCCCTCTCGGCATTAAGAGTAGCAATTTGTGCCTATGCTTGCATCTAGGCTTGTGCCTGTACCTGAAGCAGTCCCTGTATCTTTGCTAACTGCCCCTGTAGTGTCTAGACTTGCACCTGTAAGGCATCTATCTATGTCTGTTGCTGCTATGAGGGTAATCTAATTTGTATATGTTGTTGTGCTGCAATTACTAGTGATCGCCTCTACTGAGGCACTCTAAAATCTCATACATCTATCATGGGCCCTGCATCACACTCATCTCCTCCACCACCATCACCTCCATCTCCATCTCTCCCATCACCATCACCGCTTCCTCCATCTCCATCCCCATCCCCATCATCACTACTCTCTGCCTCCTCCTCCTCCTCATCTCCCCCATCTCTCCTCCATCTATGTCCATGTATTGTTGCCCTCTCCTCATCATCTAATAATGGCACTGGCTCATCTAGACTGGATATCCATGGGAATGGATGTAAGAAGAGGTATTTTGTATACTCATCAAATATCAGAGCCTCTATAATCTCTAGATGAATATACCAGATAATGGCATATAGACCCTGGTACTCCTAAACTATAGCATCATATGACAAAATAGGCCCCCACTCTGGTACATCCATCCATCATCGAGCATAATGAGCCACTCCCTGGGGCATGCCCTGTACCCTGTTGTATTGTCGCAAAACCCTCCTTAGTAAAAATATCTTGATAATGAACTGTGTTCTCCAAATCAAATACATAGAGAAGCACAAATACTGTATCTATGTATCATCCTCTGGCCACTACTCATAGTCTAAGTAGGGCCGCCATGTCACTGCCTCAAGATCATCCAGTACTCTCCTCTAGTACTCTAGTTTTCCCAACTTAGGCTAAGCAATTGGAACTATATATGCATGAACATATGGTCTTATGGCTAGTCATTGTCTATCTACTACTAGACGAGTTACAGCTATATGCTCCCACGCCCATATCTATAATAATGTGACTCTTGCTGACAAACTAGCTCCTCTCAGATAGACCACCTGATGTAGATCATGGTATAAATGGGAAAGCATGCAATAGCCCCAAGCATATCTAGTTCCCTAAGTAATCATACTCTCGAGTATCCGGCCCCATCCAACTGAAAGTCCCTTTGACCTGCGATCAGGACAAAGGAACCCTCCAATAAATCTAGCAAGCACAGATGGCAGTGTCACGTATGCATCAACCATCTCCCTTTAGGGAATCTCATATCCACATATCTTATCATCCTTGAAAACTCTCTAAAGTGCATCAGTCCCACCTACTCAGTAGAATCATATACAACCATCTCCCCAATGACTAGAATCCTCATAATGTGGTAGAAATCCTCTGGGGTCACTATCATCTCGTCGGTGGGAAAATGAAAGGTGTTATGCTCACTGTACCATCTCTCTGCTAGCGTGGTCAAAAGCCCCTTGTTATTTCTATGTTGAGGTATGTCAATCAATGAAGTCATTCCACATCATCCAATCACATTTAGATCAGCCTAATCTAAATGTGGAACTAGCTCCCAGGTCCTCGGGAAATGCTCTTGAATCTGTAGGACTGATGAAGGCTCCTATCATCATAATGCATCACAAATCAGCAATTCTATCAATCAATCAATCTATCAATCTAATCAACACTAATTAGATTTTGATTACATCTCATGAGCACCTATCATTGATCCTCACCTATCATGAGGTCAATCATCATCAATCTATAATTGATCCTCACCTATCATGAGGTCAATTATCATCATCCTATCATTAAATCTCACCTATCATGAGATCAATCATCATCTAATCTATCAACATCATCAATCATCATCAAATCAAAGGCTGACGCGATCAAAAATCATCAAAATCAAGAAGTCTAATCTAAACAATCATCAATATGATCTCAATGAGCTAAAACAGTCTTTCTATTAGCTAAAAACCTCGATGCGCTAGAAAATTTCATGGATGTGTCGAAACAGGGTCTCTATGCGTCAAATCACAGTATGCACCATTAAATTCATCGTATGTGTCATTCTATTTTATCAATGCGCCAAAAAAACCTAAGGGCTACAACTTTGCATGGATGTGCTAAACCTCGATTTCTATGTGCTAAAGACCCCTATGTGCTACATCATTCATCCTATGCACTAAAATATTAACCTGATGTGCTAGACTACCGGATGTGCCAGAACAGTCTACCGATGTGCTACATTAGCGACCGAATGTGCTAAAACATAAAAATCCAAATTTAAACATGGAAAAACATGGGAAAAATATATTTCAAAAATCACAAGGAGGTTTTTGGAGTACGTACCAGAGGTCCATATGTTGTCGGGCAGTTGTGTCATCACACATGCTTGAATCAATGTGTGTGGTGGGGAATCACTATCTTACTCCAAAGTTTCTCAATTGCTCAATCACTCTCAAATTTCAAATTGAAAATGCACAAATGAACTTCAAAATCACCCTTTTAACCTTTTAAAGAGTGATTAAGTGGGATTTTTATGGAATTGATTTATTTTATTTTTCAAAGGGGCTTAATTAATCATTTCTTCACCTAGTGGCTTAAACATCATTTTTCGGGAGATAAATCATTTTTGGAACATAAAATTTTGAAATCATCGAAAATCATCAAAATTTTCAAAAATTCAAAAAATTTGTAAAAATTCATCTATTTATCTCCTGAGGCGACATATATCTGTCATTACCTGAAAATCGGCGTGGGCCATCGAAATTTTTTTTTTCCATCAACAAAAAAAAAATTCTTTGAAGCAACGTGTAAACACATTACTTCAAAGAGAGGAAAAATGTATACACCTAAAATCGGTCAAGACAATTAATTAATTAAATACTAGTTATTTAATTAATGACCCCTTTAATTTGTCTACTTATAAATAAATTCTAAATTTGTTTATATAGTTCACATTTTTCTAATTCTACCATCTTAAATCACATTCTTCTAAATTTAATCAAATAAACAAATGTCAATAGTTTGTTTTATTTAATTATTATCTTCTCACTAAATTTAAATTCCCAATTTGAATTTAGGCACATGTCTCCAACTTTTCCTCTTGCCACATCATCAAGTGTCACATGAATTTAAATATGCTTAATATTTAAATGGAAATTATCCTCAACCAATTCCAAAACAAACTTTGTACACTTGGCTCTTTCACACATTTTATTCCCTCATACACTTGGCATGGTGTTCATAGTCAAGGGAACATCCTCCATGATTCTCTCTAACTTCTTCCATCTCCACCGTTCATCTCTCCAGCTGAAATCTTGACCATTGGTTGCTACCACATCACAAGATGCCTTGGAATTCCTATAAATACAATCCCATTCTACAGTATTTGACAATTCCATCTTTGAGCAAATTTATTATGCAAAAATATTGTGAGAGCATTTAGTGAGCATAGAGAAATTCAACACTTAGTATTTGAGCATTGTAGTATCATTTTTAGTTTAGAATCATGGTTTATTTTCATAGTTCCATTTTCATTATCATCTTAGTTCTTAGACAACATTTGCATCATAGAATTTAGCATCATTATCATAGTACAATCTCCATTTTATATAGTGGCATCATAATATTAGCATCATATCATTTGTAGATCAATCATGTGGCATCTTAGACAACATCTCATTTCTTAGGTTGCCATCCAAACAGTCATAGTGCAATATACAAATCTGAGAGCACTAATGATTTAGAGGATCCTTGAGAATAGAGAACAATGGAACGGTTTTGAGGAATAGTTTTATCAAGTTTATTTGTTATTTTGATTTCCTTAATGTAAATGTTTCATTGGTTTTGTGTGTTTTATTACAATCATTAACTCTCACAATTCACACAGCACAGGATAATGTAACACACCCCCACATGGTTAAAGCTAGTGTAAATACTTTTAGTTTAGCATATTTTACTTTTTGTTCCAATAATCAATAAGAAGGGAGCTTCCCCTTTTAGAGAGGAGAGAACATTCTCATCATAGCTATGGCTGAAATCTCTATTTTGTAATTTGTAATGGAATTACAAAATATTCACCCAACATGGTCATAGTCCCTCAAACATCCTTTGACAAATCTTCACATCTGGAAATTATTTCTTGAATGCTTCAAAAAGTTCACTTTGTGTTGTATCTATAAAATTATTTGGATGAGAAAATTTTGTACCATCTTCACCTATTATTTGTATAGTGTCCCTTTTATTGGAAGAAACACAATAGTGGTTGGCCCAATATTCAATCACTTGTTTCTTTACATCTTTTGAAGTTCTATCTTTTTGGAGAACCCTACAAATATTTACCCAATTTTTCTCAATATTTTTATCTAATCTATCTCTTTTTTAAATATATCTTTGAATAGTTCTCCTAGAAACATTTAGTAATTGGGAAATTTCTTGAACTTATCTTTTATGTGATAATTTATTACTAGAAATTACAGTCATCAATACTCTATGTGCAACACTTGGATCAATATCTTGACTCTTGTTTTCAATAAAATTCAATGCTTCTTGCATGTTTTCAACAATTGTTTATTTTAATGAAATTGATGACTTTTTCCTATTATAAACCCCTAACAACTCTAAAACAAGGGCCATTTCTTTTCCCCTAAATAACTTTTCACATAATTGTGCTCTTCCAGTTAGAGATTTTTCTTCAAAAAATTCATCCCATATTCTTTTAGAGTGTAATTTTAGTGTGCTTTTAGATGACATATCTTTAGATGAAATATTATTGAAAAGACAATCCTCATCCATCTCATCATATTTTCTATACCATAGAAAAAATGCTATTGCTACCTACAATTTGTTCTTGTACCTGTACATTACTTTGGTCATCAATAATTTCCATCGGTTGTTCTTGAGTAAATGTTCCTTCATTCACTTTTGTCTTCTTTTTTTCGATCATACTTCCTCTTTCCATTCCTTTGACTCCCCATCACAAATTGCTTAGATTTGAATTCACCCGCATACAAATGTACACACATTCTTTCAATGAATGTAGTTAATATTGCAAAGAACACTAAATATTGTTCATTTGTTAAAGCCAAAGTAAGAAAAACAAAAGAATTTATAACATTGTTTGAAACATGATGAGATTATTTACTATAAGCACTCTATATCATCAAGCTTCATCTAAAATTCATAGGGAAAATTCATACGCAACATGTAAGAAATAATTAACAAGGACCACACACCACTTCTTCATAGCCACTTGTGTCAATGTACACCATTATTAGTATCTTTGTATCAACATGAAAAAATAATATAAATATTTATAAAAATAAAGAAAAGATAAACAAAAGAGGTCTTAACTAATGATATTGAAAAAAATATCCCCAAGAAGATTAAAACCATATTATCTTAACATCATCATACTCAAATTTTTAATTTATTTTTAAATATAAGGTCTACATTACTTATGTTTTTTCTCTAGTGATATAAGATGATAAGAATATGTCCAACCATATGATAAATATAGCCACAATAAACTTTTTCATCAATTAAAATTAAACCACAATAAAGGTTCATGTTAAAATTTCTTTGAATAAATAAATTACAAACATATCATGAGCATATTTGGTATATATCAAGAAAATATTTAGCATGTAAGTAGTTTAGAGACAAAGAAGGGGTATTAAATTACATGTATCACAACCCTTTTATGTATTCAAAGAAGGGGTATTGTTACATGTATCACAACCCTTAATGCATTCAAAGAAGTTAGGGCTAAAGCATTAGATTTAGATAGCACATGAGATCAAAAATAATGTGTTCACAAGAAATATAAACAAGATCTAATATTAAATCACATGAGGAAGTATATATCAATGAGGAACTAGAGGATACAAGAAAAGGGGAATCTAAATTTGCATAAAAAGGGCATGTGATTATGTATAATGTAGGGTATGTGATTATGTATGAATAAAAAGGGCTAAAAAGGGAAAATTGGGTTAAACCTTAATTTTGGAGGAAGATAGTACACCATAAAAGGATGAGAAGTAGATGATTTTTATTAGTTATAGGGCATGAAGAAGTTATAAAAGCATGCAAGTTTGGATTTTCAAGAAGGGTGCTTGATCTCCTTGAGTATAACATAATCGAGTCAAGTGAACCTAAGATATTCCAACCTAATGCAAGAGCATGGGAAAAAAGACACACATAAGGTTTGGAAAGATCTAGTCAAGTTTTGATGATAAAATATAGATGGACAAGGTAGTCACATGTGAAGCAAAGAATCCATTGAAAGGCGTCAACATTATTTTCAATAAAATCCAATTGAGTGAGTGGGAATGGGAATAAAAGAGAATGCAAGAAAATCCTCAACAAAGAGAAATGAGGAAGGGGAATGGAACATGTAAGTGCTACAAGAACTACCAACCTAAAAAAAATTCACTAACATAGAGGAAACTAGCTCAAGGAGGTACAAAGGTGTCCACAAAATACATCAAAGAGAAAAATACCTATAAGTGAAATGAAAACCCTAATAAAGGAGGTTGGACAAAGAAGGAGTAAGGATGGAGAAGAAGGGGGAGAAAACAAGAAATGATCTCATAGTGAAAATTTGAGAACAATTGAAGGAAATGGACTTGGATAGAGGAGGTTAACATATGCCATATAGGTGAGGTTGAGGGAAAAATAAGGAAAAAACATATTAATCATGATAAATTATGAGTGTCTAGGGAAGGATGAGACAATCTTGTTGAAGTTTGAAGAGTGAAACTACCACTTCATCTCATTTGTGAATAAGGATTCTTATTATTTCACACCTAAGGAGTTTGATGTAGAGGCACAATTGTGGGAAACAAGCAACACTGAGAGGGGGGGTGAATTAGTGTTCTGCAAAGATTAAGTTTATTATTCTGATCTTTAATTCACTTAGAACATTTAAAAAAGAGAAATATGCAGAAACAGAAAGCAAACAACCACAACACCATAACACAAGGATTTTTACATGGAAACCCTATTAGGGGAAAAACCACGGTGGATGGCCAATCCACAATAAGTTCTATGTATACTCAAAAGAAATATTACAAAATGGGAATGCACTTGCATTCAGGCACACTGCCTATAGCTCACTGCTCAAAATAGGAAGGCTCACTGCCTTAAAAAAGATGTGGATTAGATCCAAGAAAATGAACTGAGAGATTAGCATATACAAATGCTTGATTAAAGTTCTAGTTAGGCTCTGATGTTGATCTTTTGTCTTTCTGATTGATACCGAACTTTTTCTCTGCTATGCTCTAATTTACACCACAAAATATTTATGCGCAAGTGAAACTGCGCATGTAATCACTCTAACACTCTTCAGATATTCACAACACACATCAATACACCTTCTTCATATATCAAAGTGATATAATCAATCATCTATATATATTCGCAACTAAGGATTTAATCTCTACAAGTTGGCTCAATAAAACTTAGAAATATTTGCAACTTGTCAACTCAAATCATAAGTGAAAATCAATGTGCACCCACAATGGTCAGCTACAACTTAGCTCGGACCCAAAACATAATGATCAATCACAAAGATATTCAAATAAACATTCCTAGAATATCCGCAATATATTTTATCAGCTGAGTTGGCCCCAAAATACTGATAAACAGAATGTTACCAACCAGATCTCTAAACTTACACAAAACTTGGTACAAGCCATTGAGATTTCTGGATAACATAAGAAATATACTAATGAAATTCTCATGAGATCCACAACTCAAAGTAACACCTGGAAATTTGTACATGAACATTGAACACCAATCTATTGGATACTCTATTCATCCTTACTAACTTCAATCTAACTGTCGGTGGGAGAAAATGGTTGCATGTAGATCTATCACCGACTAGGGTTTCCATCAATGACAACACTAAAGCATAACTACAATGTCTCTTTCCAACAATCTCCCCCTTTGGCATTGATGGCAACACTTAGTGAAAAATTACTAAGTGTCGGATCAAAACCAACATGAGTAACACTGTCATTACAAAACTTCGGTAAGAAACTTCAACCTTAAAAAAAAACTCCCCCTATGATGACTATACATTTTTCACTGTACACTTCTCCCCCTTTGATATCAATGGCAAAAACTGGGGAAAACGAAACAAAATTCCAAAATTGTACAGTAACTTACATAAGACTGAAAATATCTACAAAATCTTGTTTCAGCACTCTCAAATTGTCACCATAAACCTTTTTAAGACTTTCCAAAACTGTTATGTGATCACACATCAAATAGGATTGAGTTTCTGCAGTTTCAAGATTCTCCAGGTCACTAATTACTATAGTAGCTTCCACCTCCTTCAAAGAACTCACCATTATTTTAATCTTCAAACAAATTTTTCCTCTAAGTTCACTTATTCTCCCAACAATCCTGTCATTTTCATTCTTCAAGCATCTTATTTTGTCAAGTAGACCAGTTACTTGACCTTCTTGCTAAACCACATCACTTGCTAATGGATCAAAAATAGTAGAAATGGTAGCTAACTAATTTTCTAGATCCTTCATCTTTTTCTCATTACTTTCAATAAACTTGGACAGAACCAAACAAGACTTATAGGCTTTTCCAACTTCGGATATAGAGCCTTGAATGTTCTTCATGCAAGTAGCCAACAAAATCTTATCCTTTGCAATTACTGCCTTCAACTGACTGAGTCTTTTTCTATTGAACTCCTTCTGCACTTTATCCTCAGTAGATTTCTTAAGAGACTCAAATTGAGTACTTACAACATTTATGAGCTTCTTTAGCTCATTGGAAGAGAACCTAATGGGTCCAAGACATGAGTAGGCATTAATTTTTGCAACACTATGGATGCAAGGCTTAGCAATTCACTATCTTCTATGTGAGACTTCAGAATCTTCTCACTGGCCTTAGCTTGAGAAATTTATGCTACCTTCATCATCTAAATTAGGGACAGAGTAGATAGATTGATTGAATTTTCATCCAATTCAGGATCAAAAACTGCTTGTTGCTCTATCAAAGATCTCTTCACTACCTTGGCAGTATCTCTTGCCTCCACTCTAATTTTCTAAACTTTTTCTTCTTCAGCCTTAGGTTCTTCTAAGATGGATTTTGGATTTCTTTTAGGCATTTCAACCTCTTCATTTTGCTCCACCTTCTCCTCAGCTAGTACCAACTTAGGAACTTCAGTTTCCATAGGTGTCTCTGAATTTTCCACACTAGGAGGAATCAGAATATTCTCAACTTCTAGAGGATTAGATACATTCATATTCTCCTCATTCACATTCACTTCCTCATTTACATTTACCTCCTTATTCACTTCCACATCTCCCAAAACATTTTTAGTATGCATTTCCTCAATGTTAATCTTATTCTTTGACAGAAACTCTTCCGGAATTTCCTTAGTTTCACCGACCACAGCATCAGTTTAACCAATCATCAGTTTATCCACCCTTGTCTTGCTCTTAAATTCCCTTTTAGCTCTTTCAAGGAGTGAATCCATTTCTTCAATTGACATTTCTAGACACAAATATGCAAGAACTCTCTTCCTCAAATTCTCTTCTTCTGTTCTAGCACTTAATCTTCTTGACTCCAAAATATTATACAAATTCTTGGGTAGGCCAGACATAATCTCAACAAGAACTTTATTAAAAATGTTCATATGTTTTATTGTAGCTTCCTCTAGAGTTCTTTGACCCGGTACATCAAAGGTTTCATACAAATCACAAAGAGGCTTGAGATTACTATCTTTGACAACTACATTCACAACTTCATCAACTGACATACTAGGTTTGTCAACTTTAGCCTTCTTTTCCTCCTCTCCTTTTTCAGAAGATTTTAACTCGATAGCCTGAGTTCCAGTAGCTTTTACTTCTCTCAGGACTTCTTTTGATTCTATTTCCTCATCTTCTGAAACAAGCTTATATGTTCTTGTACTTTTTTTATTCTTCCTTTTATCGGAAGGCATGTCTTGAGTTGGCTTTGTTGCAAGGGAACTCCTGGTAGATCTAGTGCGAGCAGAGGATGCACTAGGACTAATAGGCTATGTTTTTACTTTCACTTATGCTTCTTCTTCCTCATCTCTCATCCTCCTTGCTTCTCTCAAAGCTTCTATAGGTAAGCCCATCCTTTCTACAAACACTTTTGTCTCTTTTCTTACTCTCTTGATTATCACCAGATTTCTCAACTCCTCATGAACTTGCATACTCTTCTCTTCATATGTTCCAAACCTTTCTTCTCCCTGATCCAAAGGTGAATTCAGCAAGTGTTTTGCATACATCTTCAGAATATTTTCCTTTACTTCATATCCTATTGGCATGATCCAAACTATTATGGGATCAGTAGCTTCCATATGACATTGGTCTATGTCCACCATGAAGCAAATAGAGTCTTTGTACTGTTCCACAATTGAAGTAGGGATTCTTTCCCTAGAATGCATCATGTTCTGGAAGTTTTTAAAGTACCCCCAAAGGGTAGTATTCTTGAGTTGGAAATCACCCATTCCAAACAACATGTTCCTTATCTGAACAACTACAAGCTCATCTTTTTGCCAAACTACTTTCCCAATGCCTGGAACCTCATTCATAAAATAGAGAAATAAGCACAATAGCGGATTACCATATTTGAAGGTATTCTTCTTGTCTTTCTTGATTTTACTTAGGTTCTCCAACAACCGAATTCTAAGTAATTTGCACAAGTCATTTTCTACATTATGCTTCACCATTTCATAAGCTGCATAGATGGTCGTACCAGATACAGAATTATCCTGACTAGAGTGATATATCTTGTAACCAATGACCATTGATGCAAACTTCACATTCAATTCAATAATGTCTTTTATTTTCATTGCCCTTCTATCCCATTTCGCACCTGTTGCCTTAGTAACCTTGTCATTCTTACGGATTTCAAGACTAGAAGTCTACCGATGGAATTTAGACCCATTACAACACATATAGCTTCCTTTGTGATTTTGAAGGGTATATTTAGCCACATGAATTCATCATGAACACGGCTCAAAATGTACCTAACCCATTCATTTTCCTCAAATATGGGAAATCTCGCAACCTGCACAAACTTCTTTCCTTCTAGGGTTTGAAATTATGGTTTCACAATGAAGTTCTCTCCAATTATATGATGGGAATATAGATTCATTATCTGAGAGGTGCCTAATTCTTCAATGTTCACATGAACATATGCCATAATATCCTCAGTGTGCAAAACTCTGTATGACACAAATGAAAATGCATCGAGAGGCTTAGTCTTGACAAAATTATAAAGGTTCCATTTAAGCTTAGGACAAGGTTTTTCCTTAACTTCAACTACCAACAGAGTTGCCATGATTGCAAATTCAGAAATTCACAAGTTTTTCGATAAATACCTTTTCGTTGGATTGATGTACGATCGCAGATTCTTCTTTGCACTTTGAATATTCCCACAATTCAGCAAAGTTCACTTCAAGGCTTCTTCAAACTACTTTCCTTCAAAGTGAAAAGTGACAAATGAAGGATAGGAGTGGATTTCTATCATCCACACAACTAACCCCTTTTTCCGTAATAAATGCCTTAACCCTAGTACATCTGGTTACTCTGTTCATGCACAGAGACAGATAAACCTTATGTGGATCTTTTAAAAAGCATAATACCTTCTAAAATTGGTTGAACAATATTTGAAATGCATTGACCCACCTGATGGACTGGTCCACATTCTAGTATCAATTGCCTACAGGGGGTTAAAGGATTTTTCTGATAGCTCCCCCTAGGCCAAAAGCCTAAAACTAATTCCCAGAGGAATTACCAGAAGCAGATTCTGGTGCAGGCACATTTTCTTCAGTAGAAGGTTCCTTTTTCACCCATTTCTTCTACATCTGCCTCCTAATCACATCTGTAGTGACTTTCCCTTTTCCTTTAACATCCTGTTGTCTGCTTTGATTTACCGTACCTCTTCTGTTCCAACAAAATCTAGCAGTATGACCGAATTTGTTGCATTTGTAGCACACAACATTTCTCTATTTAGACCAACTATTCCACTGATTTTTCCTTGATCTACATTGGTTTCCAATATTCCCAAGTCTATTGCATGCATAGCATTTGACATCTCTAAGAAGATTATTCATCACAGCTATGCATTCATTTGATTTATGGCCAAACTTGTTACAATTAAAGCACTGACCTAAAAATGATGGTCCACTTTGATTCATCCTGATTCTACACTAAGAAGTCATGTGTCCAAACCTATTTCAGGAAAAATAGTAACCATTGAATCTCTAAGCATACGGTTGTCTTATCGGATCCCTTCTAGCTCCATTCATCTAATTTCCTTGCCAAAATTTTCCTTGTACAAAATTCCTTTGTCCAGATCCAAAAATTTCACCTTCCTCATAGCCAAGACCTCGCTTGTCACCATTAGTCCTCTGACCTTTAATTAGTTCATCAAGCTTGGCTGAGCTTGCTTTGAAATTCTCCTTGTACTCATTTACAACAGTGAGTTCATTTATGAGATCATCAAGTTGTTTTTCAAGCACTTCCTCATTGTTTTTGGATTGTTCCAATTCATTGTCCAATTGGTTGCATTGTTCAAATTTTTCTTTCAAGGATTGAGCAAGATTTTCTTCATTCTCTTTTATATCTTCAATTCCTTGGTCATCCTCATCATGATAGATTTCATCTCATGCTTCAGGACAACATTTTCTCTGGAAAACTTTTCACACTCTTTTGTTTTCTGGTTTAAGTTATGACTGAGTTGTTCATCTTCCATTCTTTTGTTCTTCTACTTGAGTTGATCACATATTTCCTTTCTTTTCTCCCTTGATTCATTGATCTTATCTTTTAGTGATTCAATGAATTTTTTTGCATTCTCAATATTTTCTTGTAGTTCCCGATTCTCATATTTTGACTGGTCAAGATCATCCAAGGCCACCATAAGTTGTTGAAGACTGCTTGTATCCATTGAAAACAATTTCCAAGATTTTCCCAAGCTGTTAGAATTATTTTGAGGAACTCATTCTAATACCAATTCTTGGAAGCAAGCAACATTGAGAGGGGGGTGAATCAGTGTTCTGCAAAGATTAACTTTAATATTCTAATCTTTAATCCACTTAGAACATTCAAAAAAAAAAAATATGCAAAAATAGAAAGAAAACAACCACAACACCATAACATAAGGATTTTTATGTGGAAACCCTGTTAGGGGAAAAACCACGATGGATGGCCAATCCATAATAAGTTCTGAGTATACTCAAAAGAAAGATTACAAAATGGGAATGTGCTTACATTCAGGCACACTGCCTAGAGCTCACTGCTCAAAATAGGAAGGCTCACTACCTTACAAACAATTTGGATTAGATCCAAGAAAATGAACTAAGAGATTAGCATCTACAAGTGCTTGATTATAGTTCCAGTTAGGCTCTGATGTTCATCTTCTGTCCTTCTGACTAATACCGAACTTATGCTCTGATTCACACCACAAAATCTTTATGTGCAAGTGAAACTGCACATGAAATCACTCTAACACTCTTCAAATATTTGCAACACACATCAATACACCTTCTTCATATATCAAAGTGATATAATCGATCATCTATATATATCCGCGACTAAGGATTTAATTGCTACAATTTAGCTCAATAAAACTTAGAAATATTTGCAACTTTTCGGCTCAAATCATAAGTGAAAATCAATGCACACCCACAATGGTCGGCTACAACTTAGCTCGGACCCAAAACATAATGATCAATCACAAAGATATTCAAATAAACATTCCTAGAATATCCGCAATATATTTTATCAGCTGAGTCGGCCCCAAAATACTAATAAACAAAAAGTTACCAACCGGATCTCAAAACTTACACAAGATTTATGGATAACATAAGAAATATACTGATGAACTTCTCGTGAGATCCACAACTCAAAGTAACACCTAGAAATCTGTACATGAACCATTGAACACCAATCTGTCGGATACTTTGTTCATCCTAACTGACTTCAATCTGACTGCGAGTGGGAGCAAATGGTTGCATTTGGATCTGTCACAGACTAGGGTTTCCATCAGTGACAACACCAAAGCATAACTACAATGTCTCTTGCCAACAACAATAGGTTGGATAAGGAATTTTATAGTCCAACATAGGAATAGGTTTTTTTGGGATTCTAGAGGATTGGCACAAAAGGAGAGGGTGTGAGGAACATTATGTAAAAGGATAGGGTGAACACATGAGAGTAGATCATGTTACAATGAAGATGTTATGAACAAGAACAAGGGATGGAACCCACACATGAGAAATAAATGAAAAGTAGAGAAGAGAAGAGGTGCAAGGGAAAACATGATTGTGCAAAATATTACACATTTAGGGAACCACATAAATAAGGACATGACTAATGCCTCAAGAATAGAGTTATTGAAATTTTATAATGATTATCTAAAACACACTAGGTGAAGTGAAGCATATGTTTTCAAATTTCATAGTATAAGTTTGTAGGTGCATTTGAATGATCCAAAATTGTGGGTCCTTGTATGTGTACACCATAACCTAATAACCCTAGTTCACAAACATATTTAAATGAAAAATAGTGAAAACTAACTTCAAATGCACCCATAAAAAGAGTGGCATAATCAATTATAAGTTGAAGATCAATGTACCTTCAAAAATAGCTCTTCTTTTGTTGAAACAAGTCTTCTTTTGTATTTTCCTGAATATCCTTGAATTGAAAAAATAAAAATTAAAAGTATTTATATGGATGTTTTCCGCCTTACAAATTACGGTTGACAGACTTTCAACCAAGTAAGTTCTAATCAGAAGGATTTCAACCAAAAACCTCTCAACTGAAACATACTCGATCAACAACAATCCTACCGAAATTGTCTAGTTGGCATCCTACTTGGCAACCAACTCAACTTTTTTCAAAGTTTTTTGAAACTTTCAACTTCAACTAAGTATTTCTTTAGTCATAATTTTCTTTTTTAAATACCCTTTTATAGAGCTCAAAGTGGTGAATCCAAATATGTAATTTTTTTAATATTTTGATTCTAGTTTTAATATATATATATATACATATATATATTAAATAATGCAAGTAGGTTTTAAAGTTAAAAAAGAGGCTGATTAGAAATTTTAAAAATAGTAAAACATATTAAAAAAATATATGGTGCAGTAGAGGACAGAATCCTCTTCAAAAGGGTATCATTTGTTTTTTGAAAATGATTAAAAAAGTAGGCAGTCATTGACATCAAATGAAAACTACCAAATTCTGGTAAGTTTGACTTTAGAACATTATAACAAGAAAAATACATCAAAATTTGAATTTTTTTCCATGCATTAGATATTGAAGTTACCTATTTGGAGAAAAAAATCAAGAGAAAATAAAGATTTTTTCAATTTGCTTCTTAGCATCAAGTAAACTTCACTTTTTCCTGAAATTTTCAGCATTTCAAAATATGTTCTTAAATTGATAAAAAGAATAATGAAAATATTTTTTTAAAAATCTGCAAAATTATAGGAATAAACTTCATCAAGAGTTCTATATTTTAATAGTTTACATCATTTTGAAATTCAAAACATAAAGACCACTTTTATGTGGTCGAAGTTCAGAATTTTTTTTGTCAGTTGGCCAATTCCTTTATGAAGTGTGACACAGGTTTGTGCTTTTACCCATTAGGGATTGGGGCCTTTTTCCTTTAGATTATGTGGTGACTTTGGAAAAGGTTATTTTGGAGGATAGGAATATATAACTAGCTCTTTTTGGGGCTCCCTTTGGGAACCCTTGTTGTATCCTGGATTTTTATATACTTCTTGATTTTTCCATAAAAAAATTTACCCCCTTTTTTATCGAAAAAAATAGAACTTAACAATTTACATGGATTTCCAAAATTGGAAAAGCTTTTATTTTTTAATTATGGTTAATTTCCAAGTAAAAAATGATTTATAAAAAATGGGACATTGATAGTTTAGAAGAACACATCTAAAACATAATAATTATACAAAATATCAAGACATGTCATAAGCATCTAATCCCCAACAAAGGATTATTCCATTCATCTTGGATAGCAATCTCCAACCCATTCGCATACCTTGCAACCTATTCTTCAACATGCCTGGAATGTTTAATCAGTCTATAAAAATCTTATGTGTATTCTATGACACTCAAATCCTTTTATTTAAGGTTCTACAACTTTTTTATTAAATTAATGTGATAATCCACAAGCAATAATTTTTCTTTCATTTTTGCAACCATCTTCTCCCATGATTCTATCTTCTCTTTTTCTTTCCTCTATCTTTCAATTTTCACTTGTTCGCAACATAAGGATGCATGTCCCTTCAACCTTGTGCCAGCATATTTCACCTTCTTCTCTTCAATGGTTTCCAAATCAAAATTTTATCCATTTTTGCAATCCAATCAATGAGCTCTTTTGGATTCATACTTCCATTGTAACTTGATGGCTCCATCCTTGGTTTACTCCCAAGATTAGCCAACACTTGTAAGAATCTCTCTAAATGTGCATCTTCTCCTTGCACTGCTGCAACCTCTGGAACTTCCTCCTCATCCTCACTAATGTATTCAACATGAATCCCTCTTCTTTGACAAGTTTCTAAGGCCTCCAACCTTGCTAAGATTCCCCTTATCAATTCCATAAGTGTTGTTTTTTCTTCTCCATGTGGGAATCTTCCTCTACCACGTCCTCTGTGTTATTTCCTCTCCAAATATCTATAATCCTACTCTGATATGAATTGATGCAGTTCAACAATTGAGAAACCAAAGAGGTTTGTCAATTGTTGCAACCCTCTTTCACAAAGAAAATTAACACAAGCAACATTTAAACAAAATCTTCTGTACAAGAGTATTTATTTGCATTCAAAAAATATTGGAAGTCTACAAATCAAATAAAAATCATAATTAATCCTCCATGTAAGCTCCATCTACAACAACAATCTTCTACGGGCAAGATTAAGAATCAAATTTGTAAAGTTTCACCACAAGCCTATCACTTATGTCCATCATTGCTCCTTGATTATCACAAATCTTTCAAAACGCCTTCTAGGTTTTATGCTCCTCCTTCCCATCTTTCTAGAGCTTTTTGAATTTTTCAATTTTTTTACTGTATGAGAAATTTATGCCCAAATTACTAAAATTGGGTCTCACAGTCATGACCCAGACAATCTCCTCCCCAAAAATGCCAGTCAAACATCCAAAATCTTCATTACTCCTTCTTGGGCATGGTTATCATGCATTCAGCTCCTTAATTGTTTTTACTGGAAAAATTTAAATATTTTTCCCAAATTGACATCCACTAGCTCCTTCCTGCACCTCCACTCCCCACTGCCAAGCACCATTGGAAAACATTTATTCCAATTCTTTAATTTAATCCTAGGAGTTACAAAAAAAATCATTCTTTAATTTGTTTCCAAGATGTAATTTAAATTTACATCAAATACATAAACATTGTATCTAAATTTCATGCCAAACAAAAGTGAAATAGCTAAAGGAAGGGAGAAGAATAATTATTTCATTCTTGCAAGACCAACAACACACCAAAATTGAGAAAAGGAAAAATAAAATAAAATACATTTTTTGGTTGTGTAGAATTGCTCATGCACCCAGATGCTCTTGCATCAGTTGGTCACCTTAATTTTCATAATCATCAAACAAATATACATTTTTAAATCAAATTCCATATAAATAATATCAAGACCACCCTTTCACATCATAGTGTCATAGTCGTCAATCAACATGCTTGGTACAATGATTTTGTATCATCTATTTTAGCACAAATTAGAAAAAATATCACATAGTTAGCTACATTATGCAAAGTGTAGTCGATTGGTGGTAAGGATTATGAATTTTAAATGAGTTATGATATCCTTCATAATTAGAATATAGATTTGGTATCAATTGCTAACCATCTAGTTGATTATCTTTATTGAACTATTTAGGCTAGAAGAAAATATGTTGAAAGGATTGTGAACATGGATTTATATGGTCTTACATACTAAATGACTATAAATTCTTAAATTTAACCTCTATAGTTGGTTGTGTGAATGGCTAAAAATTCATGCATGTTAAGTGTAAAGGTGATATTATGATTAATACAAAATTTTAAGAGTAAAACCCAACTAGGGAGAATAAAATAATAACTACAATTTACAACCCTTACAATTAGTATATATATCTCAAGTACATTGAGCCTATTGTGATGCCTTTTCCTAACCTCATGGTCATCTATGCAATACCTCATGGTCATCTATGCAATCTTCCCAAAAATATTCAATGTGAGGCTAATTTTTCATGGAGGATACTACCCATTTCTTCATTCTCCCATATGGGTAATTGTTGGTTTAAATATGGTGTTTTACCTAACTAGGTCACCTAGTAGGTCCTATTCACATGTTAAGTTTACTTAGGTCCTAAGAATATTTCTAGAAGTCTTAGTTGGCATTTGATATTATCTCATCTTATGCCATTTGATTCTTGTATTTGAGGTCATTTAATGTTTGTTGTATCATGACATAGGATTAAGACACTTGTCATGATCTTATCTAATCCTATGTCCCACCTTGACTTTATAACCAAGGGGTTCTCATGTGTAAATAAATGATCATAATAAATTATAATCTATCATTTGCATCCTTGGATAAAATAGCATTATTCTTTCATAGTTGATCTCTCTTGCACTTTCATAGAAGTTCCTGGATCTTGGGTGGCTACAATCTTCAGCCAAATCTTGCACATGGTATAAAGAATTCTATACCAACACTTGCATAGTATTAGAGCTTATGGGATTGCTTCTTCGTAGTCTTAATTGAGAGATTTAGGTTGCAGATCTTGGTGGAAAAATTTAAAAGAAATACCAGATTTAGGGGTTTCCTCTTTATGTTTGTTTATTAAAAGTTCATTTTGGGGCTTGTTGATGTAGATCTAAGCTCACCATTAAATTCAAAGGTTCCAAGAGAGTCATTTTTCCCTTTTTTGTTCAAATTGGACATCTGAGGCAAGATCTATGAGGGTTTGAAGAGGGAGGTTTGTTGCCAAATCCATCAAAGAGCCATCATTTCAGAGCATTTTGGGTCAAATTTGACCTTGTCATTGCACTCAAAAGGCCCAAAACCCTTATTCTCATATATAATACTTCATTTTTATAAAAAAGGAATATTTTGGTAATTTTTTAATATTGTTGTTATTGTCTTAAATTTGATGGCCAAACAACCATTAAAGATTGTCTTAAATTTGACTTTTAAATGACCATGAGAAGTATTGTCTTAAATGTGTCATTGAAATGATCATCATCTTTGTCAATATTAAATTTGGCAGACAAATGATTGTCAACAACTCGCTCCAATTTGTCCCCCACTTCATCAATAGTTTTGAATTTGCAATTCAACTTCAAACGGCCATAACTCAATCATGTGACCTCCTTTTTTTCGAAATTTTTTTTAGGTGGTAGAATTTCATGTTCTTTGTAGTGGTGCAATCATTTTTTTATTTTTTGTGCCTATTTTTTTCTAGAATTTATAGATTCTCACAAGCGTTGTTGAGTCATTCTCATTTTGGAGACCTTTGAAGCTTTATTCTCACTCCTATATTAACATTTTTAAGTGATTTTTTTGTAAGTGCATAATTTTTTATGTACCTTGCAGTGATAATGATCATTTTAATCTCATTTTGTGTAAAATGGTACTTTGATTTTATGGAAAAATTTAGCATTTGTAAGCACTAAGATCAAGTCCACTTTGTTGTTTTTGGAAAATGACACCTATAATTGCATTGAGCATAAGATTCCAAATCATATATTGCTAGGGGGGTTCTTGATTAAGTAATTTGGGGAGGGGGTTAATCTTGTGGTGGTTAATTTATTTCTTTTGCTAATTGTTTGTTTATGCAATAGAGAAATCTCAAGTTGAAATCCTATCTCAATCTATCTATACTTAATGGAGAAAACTAATATGGAATTATCTCATTGAAAATGGTTGTCTAGGCCATCTAAAAGAAACCATTTCTCAACCTATTGATGTTAAAGAATTAGAAAATTGAGAGATTGATCATGAGAAAACACTTGGATGCATATGTTCATTAGTCTCTTTTGATTTATAGTTTCATATTGAATCGTAAAAAAACCTAAGGAGGCTTGGGAGACTTTTGAAAAAATATATGGTAAAACTAATAAGATTAGGGGATATTAAATTGACAATGATTTGAAGAATTTCGATCCTAAGGGTTTTGACCACATCTGAGACTACATCTCCAAGATTAAGCAACTAAGAACACAACTAAAAGATTGTAACATTGAAAAGGAGTATTTACAGTAGATTCTAAATGTGTTATCCAAGCGTGGCCTTGAGTATTCAGTGCTTATTTTTTCTTTCATACACATCGGCTTTCTATCGAGCATCATATGTTGATTGTAAGTATGATGAACTTGTAAATATTCTAATCCAATAGGAAGAAAATTTAATTCATATGAGCCTAATCAAGTATTTTAAACCACAAGCATCAAGGAATCTTGAAAAGAAGAAAAAGAATAAAAAGAACAAGCTACACAAAGAATCTAAATCCTCTCCCTCTCAAGGGGAATCATCTAAGTGTAATGTTGTAAAATTGCACCCCTTACAATTTCATATACATTCTTGTATCCACTTTAGTGTCCACTCCCTTAGTATTTGTGTAGGCTCATTTTATCCTATGCATTATCCTTTTCCACTCTCTGGATGCTTAGGATCCCTTTTCAACAACTACCTTTATGTGTCATCTTTACGTCGAATCTTGTGCTTTTCTCGTTCTCATTATTTTGTAGTATGATTTTTCTGAACACTAGCACGTCATGTGGACATTCACGCACCACGTTAGCATCTCGCAACATTTCAATGCTCAAACAATTGTTTCCAAATGCCTTGCCACTTGTCAGCTACTTTTGTTGGTGGTAACAACTTGGGATGTCTGGTAAGGGCTCAAGAACCTTCTTTTCCCCCTCTTTTATCTCTTAAATCCATCTCTTTCATTCTATCGCTCTCTCTATCTCTTTCTCTTTGGACCTCTCCTCATTCTCTCTTGAAAGTCTCTCTCTTTCTATCTTGCTTGCACAGCTCTCTATAGCAACACTCTCACATTCTCACAATGCTCTATACTACTCTCTTGTCTCTTGCAGTTGTCTGTCTCCTATTCTCTCTTTGGTTTCCTCAAGCCTTGTAGGTGATATCTACTTATCTTATGTCTTTGAGAATCTTGGTATTTCTCACATACCCTTTCTATGCATTTTTCCATCTTGTCTATTTATCTTTCTATCAATCTATCTCATGATACGAGTTCTCCTCCTTGAGTGGGATTTGATTTTATCACTCATTGTGTCTATATTTCTTTGTTTTTCTATATTCTCTATCTATTTGGTTGTCTATGGAGGTAGGAACACTGAAATGGGGGTTTGATTGTGGCAAGCACCTAAACAACCCCAACAATCTTCCTTGATCTTATGTGTGTAGGTGTCGAAGAAATTTATTTGCTAGAGGCTTCATTCCTTGGGTTGTTGTGAGCACTTTCTTTATCGTCTTTAGCTTTATCATTTACTTTACTTTATTTTAGTTATGTTATATTTTGTTACTTTCTCACATTCTAGGAATTCTTAGTGGTCAAAATAGAAGTAGGAACTTTGCTATTTTTTATGGTATTCTTAGTTCTTAGACCGTGCGAGATGCCAACATGCCTCAAGGGTGCAGCATGCCACACTGACATCCATATTCCACACTGTCATCCTTGGCCAAAAACTTTCTATTCTATTTGGAAGATGTTTGTGACCTACTCATTCTAACTTTGAAACTCTCGCTCTATTCCTTGAGGTAGTTTGAGGTAGTTTAAGGTAGTTCATTCCCTGAGAATCTCTTGAAAATAAAGAGACTTGTGAGCAGCAAATCCCCCTTCTCTATATTTTGGTGAACCTGATGTGAACACTCCTTCATATATTAAAAAAAAGGACAAATCCACGATTTATCCTGCAAGAAAAAAATTTGGAGCATTGTCCTAAACCCCATTCCATGTCATTAATAGTGATATATGTCAGCCTTTAGCTGACTTGTCTATAGCTCTATTTCAAAATGCACTTTCTATCTTTCTTCCTTCTATCTCTTTCCAAATTTGTTATGAAACTTCAAGAATTCCTTTTACAAACATGTGAAAGTGAGTTCTTTTCTCCTTTCTTATTATTCTTTGTTGATCCCTCTCTTGAAATCCTTCCTAAGGATATTTTGGCGGAAGAGGATGAAACCGTTGATGCTTTTATTAACATTACTCTACCTTCTCTTTATTCCAATACACTCTCTTCTAGATACATTGTGATGAGAGCATTAGAATACTTTCATTTAAAGCATTTTATGTTTAAAAGACTTGTTATTTTTGTTAATTGACATGACTGGCAGTAGATTATATATTAACATATTTACTTATTTTGCTTTAAGTTTAGGTAAATTAGTGGATATATTCAAAGTAATGGTTTATGTTAATTATGTTACTTTATGATGATATTTGCTAAGATAATTATGTTACATTGATCTTTACTACCATAAATGTTATCCTTTTCTTAAGGGTTTTGAACAGGGTATTTTAAAGATTGATGATGTGGTTAAACTCTTTGTTTAATCATGATGGATGAATACACCATAGATGGGCCCTGCTAGATGATGAGTCACTAAAGTCTAAATCAACTTCTTTATAAGTCGGTTATGGAACTTCTACTTCCAGTACCAATCTGACATAGTTCTCTTTAGTCCAATTCAGTTCTATTTTAGTTTGATTGTAATTTTTAGTTTGATCACCTTAAGTCTTGGCTGTTAATGCCATGTTTGAAGCTAATAAGGATATTATTATAAATATCCATGTTTCATCTTTAGTTAGGAGTTAGATAATTTTCAATTAGATTTTTGTAATTCAATAGCAATACTTTGTTTTTCATTCTACTTTTAATCAATGGAAATAAAAGCAAGGATTTAATTCAATCATTGTGTTAAGGGATCTTACCTAAGGAAGAACAGGGCTCACTCAAACTTTGGAATGATCTTGTGTTGGTATTTTGTTAAGTTATGCTATTTTTGATTCATTCGTATTAAATATGAAGTAGATGTTAATTTTGAATTGTTAAATTGTTAAATCATTGTCCAACTTAGTGAATGATAAATCTGGATAGTTACTTCTGCGAATTGTGTTTCAAGTTTTAGTTTATTATGGTTAGATTAAGTTGTTAGAATTGTTAGATTAAGTAGTTAGAATCATTATAAGGTGATGCAGACAAGGGTTATAATCTCCTTACCAACACAAAATAAGCACAACTAAATCACCTTCAAATCCTTATCACTCAATCTCATCAATTTTTCATTCTTCAAGCCTTCATGGCTAGTAGCCCTCCAAACTAGGTTTTTGAACCTCAAATCACAAATGGCTCATCAAACCCACAAACTATTATACTTTCTAGACATCCATGTGGACATTCCATCACATATCCAAAAATAAGATATTGTTGTTTTGTAACAACCTGCTGATCCAACCTTTTTCTACACTGTTTCTAGGCCTAATTAGGCCACTTTTCCAAAGGAAGTGCCTTCAAAACCTACCAAAAACCAAAAAACTCATTTGGGCAGCAGTTTCCATATATCAAAACCCCCAAATCCACAACTTTCATATTGAGAATCACCTTGCACAAGACACCTACAAAAACCCTCATTTTTCAGCACGTTTCTTAGGGGTTTATTGAACAGGTATACTACAGGCTTCTAAAACCCTTACCAACTATTCAAAAACCTTCCTATACACTTAAAAATTCTCCAAAAACTCACCCACATCCTCTACCAATGCTGCACCATCATATTCCTTCTTTGAGCCATCATCTTGCAATGGAAATTCACACTTTTCCACCTAGGGCATCACACCTTGACACTCAAATGAACACACCTGCAAAAATTAGAACCCTACACACCTAATAATACATATTTTGGTCCATTCCACTGAGATACATCAACTACAGAAGGTGGAATGGACCTTTTTCACATTTTAGGTGCCCTCAAAAACCTTATACAAAAGATACACAGGCAGTTTTAGTAAAACGTTTGTAAAATGTGCAAAACTCAATATTTTTCACTCAAACCAGAAGCATTGGAAAGATAATTCATTTATCTATTCACCCATATAATAAATTTTCAAAAGGAATTCCGTACAATTCCGTACCATTCCTGAAAATAGTGAAAAATATGCAAAATCTGGAAAACACAATTGTTCTTTTATTGAAATTTCTCTCCAGATGCCTCCAACCTTCATTACAAACATGGATAAATGTTTTTAAAGACATATTGAACCTTCCCAACCGAGAATAACTGACTTTTGAACTTCATTTTCACTAAATAACCTTTAAACTCTCTAATTTGCACTTTTCAGCATTTTTGCCTTGACAACTTTTACACATTTTGTATTTTTTATATTTTTTTGACTCAAATGACCCCAAACCAACTTGAATACATTTAAATAGTTTAAATCAACCTTATTAAACATAAAATGACACAAAACCACCTAAAACCTAACATTTGACTTTCTTTGTAAAATTCAAGCTTGGTGCTCCTGCACCATAAGGTTTATCAAATTAATCAAATTTAGATGTTGTTCAAAGTAGTTAAATTTAGTGTTTATTTAATAAGTTTCATTAGACGCGATGATAAGAACTTATGGAAAAATGAAGTTGGAGTTTGTTGAAAATATATTCATGGAGATTAGTCTTTATGTTTTCTAGAATAATCATCATTTCTCTACAATTCATTTATGTTCTTAAAATAGTGTTTAAATTCTAGCAATTAATTATGGATTTCTTTTAAAAAGAAAAATAGAATTAATTTGGATTTCGTGTTTTAGATTAAGGGTTAAAATAATCATTAGTTTCCTCCATGAATCGGTCTAAATCAAGTTCAATAAAGTCAAAAGGATTTTAAATTTGAAAATAAGATAGAATTAAACCTTAGGAATCAGTCGCTACAGTTCAACTCCTAAGAGCTCCTGACAGCTCTTGAAAGCTCCTGAAATAGGAAAAACGATACCTGAAGTTGTTTAAAGTGCAAAAATCCCCCCAAAGAATCTATGACAATTATCCTTATCGCATATTGCTCTGAGACACACCCGGTTCGATATATAATTGACTAAATGATGCAAGTTGTGACATTAATGACCTTTCCCATCACATTGCATTCGTGAATGATGAATCTTGTCTTCATTCCAATGCACTATCTTCTAGAGACATTGCATTAGTGAATATTGAAGCTCCTCTCACATAAAATCCTATAAGGATAGATGTTGAACATATTTCTTTGAATGATTCCTCTATAATTTGTAAGGAATCTGTAAATATCATTTGTCTTTGTCGGCCCCCAAAGGCCTAAGAGATCGGTCATTTATCTGACTTCGACTAGTCATTCTCTTAAAATAATTTTCTATTAATGGTGTTCCATTTAATAGTGACTCTCCTAATCTTTCTAAGGATCCCTCTTATAGAGAGGTAACCCATACTTATATGCTAGAAAGAATAAATTAAATATTAATCAACCTAATTCTTTACCACCTTCTCAACCAAGTCTTCCTTTAACACCTGAACCCATGACTAAAGCAATTGGTGATTACAATATTGTCGAGCAACTCCATGTTACTCCGGCCAAGATCTCACTCTAGGATTTGATTCAGTCTATGTTGGTTTATCAAGGTATGCTTCAGGAAGCCTTGTAAAAGATTTTCTTTCCTTGTTTCACTAGGCCGGTGGATTTTAATGCATTGATAGCTCATATTCGTGCGGATTCTCCAAATATTACATTCTATCCATAAGAACTCTCGCCCCTAGAAGTATAGAATCAAGCGGACCCTCTAATGATCATAGTTTAAAACATTAGTAACATTGGCATTAGACATAATCTCATTGATGTCAGTTCAGCACTCAACATATGCAACATCGATCTATTTCCTAAAATCAAAATTGATTCAACTTCTCTTGCAACTTCTTCTCTTGTCATTTGTGGGTTTCATAATGTTAGGTGATAAGCTATAGGTACAATAGTACTACCTTTACAGCTTGGACCCATTACCATACTCACCCTAGTATATGTTATGCTAGGAAAATTACCATATAATATGCTTCTCAATAGGTCGTGGATTCATGTTGTGGGTGTAGTCTCATCTACCTGACATAAATCTATTAAGTTCATTCATAACATTCAAGTAGTCACAATGGGCTGACCTTGATGATGTACACTTATGTGAGATGGAACCTACTGGCCATGATTCAATTGAATCCACCCTTACAAATTTCATTCATTCATTATCTTTTGATGCATTGACATCTACTCGAGCAATAAATTGCTACAAAGGATACTCTTGATGCAAATTTCCTTGAAGAAGATCCTTCTGAAGTGTGAGATCTTGAGTCTACTCCTTCTACCTCTTCTCAAGAGAATGCATGTCTTGATGATGAGTGGTGTTCCTTATACTTTACATCATCCTTCATTAGGGAATATAAAG
Organism: Sequoia sempervirens; assembly: GCA_007258455.2. Classification (NCBI taxonomy): domain Eukaryota; kingdom Viridiplantae; phylum Streptophyta; class Pinopsida; order Cupressales; family Cupressaceae; genus Sequoia; species Sequoia sempervirens. The sequence goes on along the minus strand of VDFB02058242.1, from coordinate 540,561,556 downwards.
TTGACCCAATCCACTTAGACATCCCAATAACATCATCTAAACTTGCTATCAAAGATGGTTATTCTTCTGCGTCATGGGATAATGTGAACACAAATTGTAATGTTCTTAATGTTGATCCTCCCCCTTATGAGGAAGATGATCATGCTTTTGTTAAAGAGGCTAATGTTGGCAGTCTTGTCAAGAAGGCTAATGGTGATCCCATGGAGGAGTATAATCCCCATTGCTAGAATAATGCTCTCTATGAAGATCTTCCTCCTTAAGATTTGAAAACACATTGTGGCCTTGGCTTTAAACTCGTCTCTAAATATGGCTATGGGTGTAAAGGTTGTGGGCATAACAAACAATGCATTTAGGTCCCTTTAGAATGTGTGCCTCATAAATGTAATTTGGGGCTTGGTTGCTTGTATGAATAGTCTAAATGGAAACCATGGTTGAATGTTAACATGATTTCTGCTCAACCTCATTCTCTTGAATTGATTCATCCTCCATTGTGTGCTATCTTCATGTCTTCTTCTTCTGAGTATTCAAACTCTTCTTCACAAGAGAAAGGGTTGCTTCCTCATCCTCATCCTCTATCTAAGCAAGAGTGTATCTTGTTGAGGCTTCTCAAAACCCACTTGATTACTCTTCCTCTTCTTACACTTAAGAAATTTTACAAGCATGATAAAGAAAAATGTTCTTTATGCACATATCATCAAGCACCTATCCATTCCACTAGTGAATGTAAGGCCTTGAAGGATAAAATACAATAAATTCAAGATGTTGATGGCATCACTCTTCCAATTATTGATATACCTATATTTTTTTCACATAGTAAGGGATATTGACATCTACCTCTATCCTATCCATTCTAAGCGTCTTCTCATAAGGTTCTTACACCTATCTTCTATTGTGTTGTTTCCCATTACGTGGTAGTTGTATCTTTACTTGCGCATTGTCATTCATGGTCATACATAATTGTGTGCAAACATACTCTTTTTGTGGTAACAACACAATAGTATCTTACATGGTTCTCATCTCTTGTATGCTAAGGTGCAATGATAACTTGTTTTGGAGATGTGCATCCTTCTTAAGGACCCCCTCTCTTCTCTATGTCTTTCAATTGGAGTGTTCCTTATAATGGTCCCCTTGGTGTCTTGAAGGGTTCCCTGCCAAAGGAACCCCTTTGAAAACCTTCTTCTTAAGAGAATTCTTAAGTATCTTGCAATATCTGATATTTGATTTCATTGTGTCTAGCTTGGGTGCAACCTAAATAGACCTATCTTTTCTATGACTATCCTACAACGTAGTTTACAAAATCCACAGGCTTATTTGATTAGTCTTGCTTTGTAGGACCAAGAACCTGTAGAGCTCCTTTGCATCAAGCTTTCCTAGCAAGACCAAGCACCTTGTTAAGCTTGTCTTATATGACTGGGAACCTATAAGGATCTTTCACATCAAACTCTGCAAGATCAAGAACCTATAGAGATCTTTCATGTCAGGATTTTATAGGACTAAGAATCCATGAAGCTCCCTCTCTATAGGACTAAGAACCTATGAAACTCCCTCTTTGTAAGACTAAGAACCTATAGATCCCATCTCAAATTTTGTAGGATCGAGAACCTGAAGAATGCATGTCAAAATTTGCAAGATCGAGAACTTCTAAAGCCTTCTCTCTTCTCTCTTCTCTCTTCTCTCTTCTCTCTTCTCTCTTAGCTCAATTCCATGTACATATACCATATTAAAGACCTATATATTCTTCATCCTAAGTATATACTTATTTCTCTTTTCAGCATTGGTTGTGTCCCTATCTTTTATATGCATTTTTCTCTTGAAGCAATCAATCCTTACATTCTTCTCTCTGTTTAAGAATTATTCTGTGTTATTTCTTAATTTGGGGATGATGCATAGTACTAAGACAACCTTCTACATAAAGTTCTTTTTTACTTTGCTAACTCAAATCCTTTAGTTTGTTATGTGCCTTTGTGTGTGTGTTATTCATGTATATGTTCTAACCCCATGGTGTAATGACTTTTTATGATCTAATGTATTGTTGTCTTATGTAGATCTTTCTTATCTAATGCATTTTTTTGTAGTTCTTAAACCTGGGGGCATGTTTCCTTGGTTCAAAGGGTTATATGCTTCCTCTACAATATCCTTTTGGTATCATGATGTTATTTATGTTTAGTAGATTTCCTTTAGCATGCATATTAGTGTAGATTCATATGCCCACTAAAGTGGGCGTAAAATGTAATGTCAAAAAATTGCACCCCTTGCAATTTCACAAACATTCTTGTACCCACTTTAATGTCCACTCCCTTAGCATTTTTGTAGGCTCATTTTAGCCCATGCATTAGCCTTTTCCCCTCTCAAGATGTTGAGGACCTATTTTTAGCAGCTACGTTTGCACGTTAGCTTTGTGTCAAACCTTATGGTTTTCTTGTTCCCATTATTTTGTAGTGTCATTTTCTAGACACTAGCGCACTGCATGGATGTTCTCATGTCGTGCTAGCATCCCATGACATTTCTACATTCAAATAGTTTTTTTTTAGTGTATTTCCACTTGTCGGCTACTTTTTTTGGTGGTAATCACTTGTGACGCCTGGTAACGGCTCAAGAACCTTCTTTTCCCCCATATTTTCTCTTTTAAATCCATCTCTTTCATTTTATTTCTCTCTACGGCTCTTTCTCTTTGAACCTCTCCTTCTCATTCTCTCTTAGAATCCTCTCTCTCTTGCTATCTTGCTTGCACAACTCTCTACAATAGCACTCTCATGTTCTCACAATGCTCTATACTGCTCTCTTGGCTCTTGCAACTGTCTTTGTCTCTCATTCTCTCTTAGACTTCCTCAAGCCTTGCAAGTGATATCTTGCTTATCTTGTGTCTTTGAGCATCTTGGGATTTCTCACATCCCCTTTCTATGCATTTTTCCATCTTGTCTATTTATCTTTCTATCCATCTCATGATACAGGTTCTCCTCCTTGAGCAATGTTTTCTTTTATCACTCATTGTGTCTATATTTCTTTGTTTCTTTATATTCTCTATCTATCTGGTTGCCCGTGGAGGTGGGAACACCAAAATGGGGGTTTGACTATGACAAGCGCCTAAACAGCCCCAACAATTTTCCTTGATCTTATGTGTGCAGGTGTCGAATATATTTCTTTGTTGGAGGCTTCATTGCTTGGGTTTTTGTGAGCACTTTCTTTATCCTCTTTAGCTTTATCATTTACTTTACTTTATTTCAATTATGTTATATTTTGTTACTTTCTTGCATTCCAGGAATTCTTAGTAGTCAAAATAGAAGTAGGCACTTTGTTGTTTTTTGTGGTGTTCTCAGTTCTTAGTCCATATGAGATGCCTATGTGCCTCGGGGATGCCAGTGCATCGTGTTGACATCTGTATTTTGTGCCATTCTCCTTGGCCAAAAAATTGCTATAGTATGTCCAAAAGACACTTGTGACCTACTCATTCTGACTCTAAAACTCTCACTTTGTTCCTTGAGGTAGTCTAAGGTAGTTAAGGGAAGTTCATTCCTTGGGACTCTCTTGAGAATAAAGAGATTCGTGAGTAGTGAATCCCCCCTCTCTACACTAAGATGGAGAAACTTAAATGTGTATATTGCAAGAAAACAAGGAATGATGAGCATCAGTGTCATTCAAAATAGATTGATGAGTTGAAGCATCTTCTTAAGAAGAATCAAATCAATTTTCCTTCAACAATGTTATGAGGTCCATCTTCTTCTTCTTTATCAAAGTTTAAGAGACATAAGAGGCCAAAACTTATTTTAATTGCAAATTCTAAGTCTGAGAGGTGGATACTCGATTGAGGAGCTTCACATCACATGTCTTCATTAAAGAGTATGTTCTCTTCATTTGATTCTTGTTCATCACCACACATCTTGATGGCCAACAACACATATGTGTGTTTTTGTGGGAAGGGATCTATTGACATGGATGATGATGCATTTAATGATGTTTTTTGTGTGCCTTCATTTTCAACCAATATCCTTTCTATTTACTCAATCATACATCATGGATCATGAAAGAGTGTTGAGTTCACACAAAATTATGTCATAGTTCAATATTTTTATAGGAATGATATAGTTGTAGTTGGGGAGGTTGATCATCAATCTCATGTCTACACCTTCTCACATTTTGCTCCTATTATTCCTTCAAATGATGTCACATTCAGGAATCTAGTGTGGACATAGTCATTTGAATCTTGGTATCCTTCCATCTACTAAGTTTCTAGAGACATGTTTTCACATTCCATATCCTTCATCTACTATTTTTTTTATTATTCTTGTGTTTCCATATTTTTGGCTTCTTGTGATTCAATGTAGTGGGACATTCATTGTCTACTAGATACATCTTTTTGGGATGAGTACTTGACATGCATTGTAATTTTGTTTGTAGAGTCCCACATTTTAGATTTGGGAGACAACATTGATTGCATACATATTTTCTTTGATGGGCATGATCCTTCTTCAGTTGTTGTGAGGGATTACTCTGGCCCTCTTGTTTATTCTCTATATGATCATTCTTTGTCATTTGACATAAGTGTGGATATTTTTTAGCAGCATATTGAGGAGGCTTATTTATATTTAGAGGGGATATATTTGTCTCTGGATTGTGTTCTACAATCATATCTACTATATTTTAGATTTTCCTCTTCATCAATATAGCCTAGAATGCCTATTTGGAGTGACAATTTTCAGCATTGACATGGAGACACTTGAGCTTAATTTAGAGACATCACATATCATCTTTCTTTCCTCATTTTCCTTTCGGGAATGGGAATACATCTTTCATACCATCTATGTTTTGTTTCTTCGGGGAGGAATGTTGTTCGATGGGATTGGATTATCTTCAACTTTCAATGTCAAGTATCTACCATTATTGCAAGAGACTCTACATTGAGTGGGGGTTTCGTGGTATCTCTTCTTCTATCTTATTGGGGGACTTTTTTCTCACATGGGGTTTTGTCCTTCTCATCCTTTAGTGAGAGCATTTTATTCTCATTTATCTTTTGGAGAGGGGTTTTGTCCCACTAGGTTTTATCCTTTTCTTTGTTTGTGAGAGATTGTATTTGTACATGAGTACCTAACATGGACTCTTAGTTGGGACCCATCTTTGCATCATTTGATTTGGTTTTTTCCTATGTAAGTTTCACTTAAGGGGGTGTTTGTGTGAATATGGTGTTTTACCTAACTAGTTCACCTAGTAGGTCCTATTCACATGTTAAGTTTACTTAGGTCTTAGGAATCTTTCTATAAGTCTTAGTTGGCATTAGATCTTATCTTATCTTATCTTATTTACTTCTTGTGTCTTAAGTCATTTAATTTTTGTTGTCTCATGACATAGGATTAAGACACTTGTCACTATCTTGTCTAATCATATGTCTCGCCATGGCTATATAACTATTATCTCCTAGATTTTCACCTTATTGAATCTAAAACTCAACAATCCAGTGAAAACATGGGAATGATCCCAAGGTGTGGGTACCTCAAATGAGACCAAACCTCTGGAGAAGTTTGGCTTCCTAGCTGGTTATCACCTAAATTACTTCACTATGTTACTGATTGATAAGGAAAAGAGAAGAGAAATATGCATAACTGAGAAACTGGAAATGAATAAAAAGACTAAAAGGTGATACACCAAACCGAACTTGGACATAAACTCAGATAATCAACACTTGCTTAAAATGACTCAAAATAAACTTGCACAACTTATTTGTGTATGTCTTTGCATAAGTATTTCATAACGAGGTCCTGATGCTCAGACTTCTAGAAGGAAGGTGACTTCATAGCTATAAGCCATTCATAAAAACTCGACACATATTATGACCTGCATAAACAAACTCTTGCATAAAGGTGTTGAACATGAGACAAAGCTATAAGGAAATAACAATACCTCACAAATAACTTGATCAAATCATTTGAATGCACACAATGAAGCAAGGAAAAAGAAGGAAAAACTCCAAAATCATTGATATTCAAGGTCTCCTTTGTTATTCATGTCCAAAATGTGAGTTACAGAAATATGCCATAATCTGACAAAGGATTGAAAAGTCACTAAGTTCAAAAATTGTATAAAGAAGAATTGAGTACAATGAGTCAAATGAATGACTATATCATCAACTCTCAAGCAGTTGCACCAAAATAGGAACTAAAAACTACCTTCAGTTGGATGCCCCCAAAAAGCCTAAAATCTAGCAACTAGATTTTCAAAAAATGAGCTCACAAAGGTGGGAAAATTCAAATTTGACTTAATAAAACCATAAGGCATAAATAAAAGGTGCCTAAATACTCTCCAACTCACCAAAAAAGTGAGTAAAATCCCCCCTATATGCTCTCCTTATGTTTTCAAACTTCTCTCAACTCTCCTATATTCTTGCAAAGCATAAAGACCTAACTAAGTCGTTCAAAGCATTTACAAAGCCTACACTTCATTTTTTGCATTAAAAATAGCAATTTTGATTTAATGATTTATAACAATACCATTTAATTCAAAAGATTTACAATTCAAAATAATGCAAAAATGAGGCACATATGCAACCATACATGAGTCAAAGAAAAAATATAAGTCATAAAGACTCTTATGAAAACTCACTAAGGTATAAAAATTCACTAAGGCACAAAGGGACCATGGGAATATTAGTTTCATTTACAAAAAATAAAATGAAAAGGAAAAATCCTTAGTCACCTATCAAGGAAAAAATTAGGGTTGAAACCTTAAAACAAAACCGATGCAAAACATTGCAAAGGCATTTCATTTTATCTTTGAGCTTTCTGGAGACCTTCATGTGCCCTAGAGTTTTTTCTAAGCTTTCATGGTGGATTCTACAATCTCAAGGGCATTTTTGCTTGCATTTTCTGATAAAAGAGAGTGTTGAAAATTAGGGTAAAAATTTCTAAAAAACATTTTGTCTTTTTCCTCATTTTTTGAAAGTAAAAAAAATGCTCGAAATCGAGCCATTCTTGCAGACTTTGAAGATTCTATGCATTGAATGTATTAAAAATGTATTCTCTCTATATTTCATTGTTCGGACCCTTACATATATTCTAGGTTTAGAAAACCCGCATTCCATTTCACTTCTCAATGGTTGTGTTTGCATCTTCTGTATATTTCATGGCTCGGCCTCCTACATATATTCTACTTCATGTTGTTTTATGATTTTGGGTTTTAAATTTTGCATTATGGGAATAAAACATCTCTCCTAGGCCATGGCCATGAGACCCACAATGTAATGTGATATATGCATTTCCTCTTTGATTTGTTGAAGAAAAGCTCCACTTGAACTCAACCCACAACACAGAATAATGAAAATCTTGTAAAAAGGAGAGCTTCTTTCACTTTGATTTACCAATTTCTCGGTTTTAATAAACCCTTTGCATTTTATTATTTTCTAGCCATGGTATTAATACCCTGTTTTGAGGTCTTCATTGTTGCATAAGAAAACTCAACTCATCTAGGTTTCCTAAAATATGTGCCTTCCATTCACTATTTCATTTCTTTAGGAATGGCTATGGCTCCATCACTTGAGTTTATTTCCTCACTATGGGAAATAATGTTATTTCAAGCTCTTTGTGTATACATTTTTCATGCTCAACTTTAGCTCTTCCTGTAACTAAAGAGCAGCATTTTTGGTTCTTAATGTACTTGAAGCCCTAAACTTTGAAGCTCTATTTTTGTACTTTTCCCTTTTGAGGGCCTAAAACTCTAGCATCCACATTCTGCATTGCCTTCAACATACTCAAACTTGTCTTCATCAATGAGTAAATGAACAACAACTGCTCGTTCATTTGGATCATGACTCATGACTGATCACTATTTCTTGTTCTGACACAACCATGCCTTGACAACACTTGAGTCACTTGTATTCTGTATTTTATTTTGTGAAGAAAAAAACAAAGGCTTCTTCTTGTAAGTGCACATTTTGATCTTTCTGCTTTATGAACATGTTCACTATCAAAACCTTTTTCCTTAATGTGTTTTCCTTGCTTTTCACTCAACACCTACAACTACTCCATGTGGCTCATGGCAACTGTAGCATGGAACTATCCACTATCCCTAACTTATATTACAGTCATTTATGTTTTTTGATAAGACTTGTCATTGAAAGGATGCATTACTCATTATGATTATGATTGTTTATCTCATATTGTGATTTTATTAAGCAAGTATTTCACATTGATAACATTGAACTGGTATTAGAACTTAAGCTTTGTTTTCATCTATGGTTTCGACATCAAGCCAGTATTGAAATCCTTTATTTCTGTAAATTCCTATCAACTCATTGCTATAAGTGATAGGTACTTGCTTAATGTAACCACCATGCGAGACTGTCAACCAGCTTTTTGCATCTTCTATCTAATTATTTTTAGTCTTACCCCTCTCAAAGACTGAGAGAGCAGCATGTTGGGCTCAACCCTTGTGGGAGCCACATTTTATCCCACATGCTTTAATTAGATGAATCAAAACAAAAACAAGGATTTCACCTATACCTGCACAAGAAGCAAACATGTTAGATAAAAACTAAGCATATGATGGATGTTTATGTTAATCCCTTTGTTTTCCTGGACAACTGTGGTATGCAAGCTATTTTAATGCAGATGAAGGTTAAGCTATATGTTTTCAAATGTTTGAAAATATATAGATTGGCGATCTTTCATTGCTCTAACCAAACCTCATCTCACTCATGCAGGAAACCTAGGAGCAACAAGGAGCAACAACTAAAGACTGGACAAACGTGAAGGACTGAAGCTGATGTAGGACAGACAACTGGGATTCTTCATTCAACCAATGATGGGTCCCCTATCTTTATATGTGCATTTCTTTTATCTGTAAATGTATAGTTTTTCTTTTATTTGTATTAAAACAGTCAGTCTCACGGCTTGTGTGAGACATTATCCATTTAAATTATCAATAAAGATTACTTTTCTGAAAAGATTATGCACTCTCTTCTATGTTATATGCATCTGCATAGAACAATGTAGTAATGTAATCTTCTAATTTTCCTTTAATGCATATGAATGTAATGTAGCATAAATAAAAATATACCTTACTCTTCATTTGAAAATCACAAAATCTCTACCTGATTGAGCTATTAGCGAAAATAGGTAACAATAACTAAGGGGTTCTCGTGTGTAAATAAATGATCATAATCAATTGCAATCTATCATTTGCATCCTTTTATATAATAGCATTATTCTTTCATAGTTGATATCTCTTGTGCTTTCATAGAAGTTCTTAAATCTTGGGTGGCTATAATCTTCAACCAAATCTTGCATGGCATAGAGCAATCTATACCAACTGACAATCATAATTAAGCCTAACAAGGTCAAATCACTACAAATTGTATTGCTACAAATTTATTTTAGATGCTTGGGACATGCAAGATTATAACACTCATATCCTCCAATATGAATGGGGAGATTAACTCCTGCTATGTGTTTAACTTCTATACGGGTATGAAAAGTTATCAACTACCTAGACATTTCAAGTAACATTGTCTTATCTATAGGGTATCTTTGAAATTTGAATGTATTTCTTACAAAAGCTTCTATTTTGATATAAGGAAACTTGGGAATTGGATATACTAGCTTCCCCAAAGACTTACAGCTTCTCGTGCTTCAACAAAGTCCTTTTTCTTTGTCTTCCTCCATGGCTCTTATTAACCACATAGAAAAGACATCATTAACTCTTCTATAGTGTTGAATTGATGATTTGTGTTCTAATTATGGATAGTAATTGTGAATAATATATTTCCCTCATCTTGTTCCAAGGACACCAAATCTGTCAAGTTCAATAAATGTTAGACTTATTGCTATTGAATAGACCAAGTATGAGGTCGTGTATAATTTGTGTTTTGAGCTAAAATTGGTGATCTACTTATCTATATTATCACTGATGAATTTGGATCAATGTAACATATTTTTTCCTCTCAAAAAAATTTCCACATAGGTATACATCCAAGGCTCAAATGCAGCAGCTTTTGGAAGTCCAAATACCATGCTAAGTAAGGTGACTATATCACCTATCACATTGTGGAAATTACTCCTATACAACATTGGGAATTTTTTATATCAACTTTTTTAATTATTTCATCCATTTCATATTTATTAAATTTTTACACCTTTCTATAGCATCATTGAATTCTTTCTCTACTACTTCCTTCTTAACTATTTGGACCTTTGGATAGTAAGGGATATTAAATGTGCTAATAATAGCCTCAATACTTAGGTATACAAATAATCTTCTACTAGAAACCACTTGTCTTATATTTATGCCATAATTTATTATGCATTAAAGTACAAGTTCTAGACATTCCATGGATACTAGGAATGTTGTAGCCTTGTCCAATCCATTTGACACAATATTTTTTATATAAATGGTAGGATATTCAACATTCATTCTTCTATGAAATTCATCCAAACTTATGTTCCCTATATCTATGTCAGAGACAAATCCCCATGTAGAGTTGATATGGGATGGTATGAATAACCCCTTAAATTTGTATTCCATCTCCTTAGCCCTCTTACTTACTCAGCCTACATGACACATAAAAACCTATGTTACTTATTTTAGAAATGGAGGTTGTAAATTCATTTTAGGGAGATTGTTTGTTAACTAGTTTTGATTACTGAGGGTATGTTTCCCTAGGAATTTCTAATTTTACCTTCTCATAATTTTTTTTTGATCGGTGATCACTTTTGACTGGAGCTTTGAACCAGTGAGGCAACAATTTATGGGGGACCTCATCCCCATGTTTGTCTGGTATAAACACCAGTCCATTCTCCTTCATCACCTCCTTCCTTTGTTACCCCTCCTTCTTTCATGTCTCTCCACTTCTTCCTTGGTCTTCCCTCCTCCATCTTCCACCGTCATTCCTTTCTTTCTTCCTCCTTCCTCACGTTTCTCCACTCCCTCCTCGAGCTCACCCCACCTTCCTATCTCCTTCCTCCTATCCTTCGCTTTCTCCTTGGGCCTATCCCTTATCTTCTACCCATACTTTGTCTCATTTTTTTCTTCCTTCACTCCTTATCTCTCCACCTTGGTACCTTCCTTATCTCTCCACCACTCGTCCACCCTCCAGCTGGCTCCATCACCAAACTTTGCACGTTGTATCCTACTGCCTTCACCTAGCATCAGATTTTCTTTGACCTTTGAAGCTCCCAACGCCCTCCAGCTAGCACTACACCACACAACTCCTTCTCTCTAGCTCCTCCGGCTTCACCTGGCAACTGTTGCCATCTGTTGGCTTCTCCACATCCTCCCTTCAGCACGAACACCTCATTCTACTACCGTTGTCGGGTGATCCATTCTACTGTCAATCGGTCCCACCTTAGATCCTTGGCCTACCTTTCCTTCTCGCAACCTTCCTTACCGTCTGTGCCTACTCTTCTGGTCACGGTGAGACTCGAACCCTGATCACCGTATCAACAACTACCGTTGCACTACGGGGTGAACCTTGCCTTCTCATAGTTATTATTTTCATGCTCGTAATCCAATTATCTTGATTGAATTACATAGTTTTTAAAGGAAAAATTATAAATAATTTGAAATATGGCATTGCGGGGTACATACTTGAATTTGTAGAAACCTACTTTTTAAAATGTAGAGGATTTTGATGTTGTTTCTAAATTTATCTCTATAACACCTTTGATACCTTCTTCTCCTACTTCTCTAATGATCACTTATTTTAATTAGCCGATAGGCTTTTATTGTGGACTTACCAGTCCACAAGCCATCGACATACCTGTCTCACACAACCCTGCAAACCATTTGACAGTCGTATGTTTTAGCCTTAAACCCCTCTCTCTAGCCAGAAACAGCTTGTTGATAAATAATTTGTTGGGGGTTGGTTGCAGTGATGGAGTGAGTAAATGCAGATCAACATAGTCTAGATCGATCTTGTACACCTGTAAGGTTTCCAGATTTCATAGATCTTGGCTTTTAATGCCTTCATAATTACATGCCTTGTTGGACCACTGTCCTCACATCTTGCAAATCTGGAAGAAGAGCCATCAATTTACTTACCAGTTGGTTTGTCAAAAGCCGAGAGTAAACCAGAGAGGACATGCCAATAAATAGTGTGCCAAACTAAAAAACAAGGGAGAAGACAAATTTATAATTGGGGTGGACTGGGAAGCGATTTTTTTTGTCTTTTAAATAAAAGCAGTTTTATTTGTTTGTTAGAAACTTTTATGAGGTGGTTTGCAGTTTTCAAAAATCTGGGAACGGAGCTTCCTTGTATGTGGCATCCAAATGTCCTTTCCGGCCTTCACGTCGTGTAAAGTGAATGACGAGCCAAAGAACAGGTTTGTCTTGTCACTGATTGCAATTTTCATTTTCCTCTTTACTTACTGCACTGCGTATAAATTTTGCTTGTGTACATTTTCTTGTATCTGTTTTATTGTTTTTGTAATGTGGTTTTTATGGACATAATTTTTGGGGTTGTTAGGTATGAGTATTTTTTTTAGGATTTGAGCATCGAGGTTTAAAAAATATAGGGCTTAAAACTGAGGATTTGCAAATGTTTGTGGCTGGTTTACAATTGGGGCAGGGCAACATGGGCGACCATTCCAACAATCTACGTAGTGGCAAGGCTTATTACCGCCTCAGCGTCCACGGTAATATGTTAGTCATAATGGTGGGGCTTCTGTTACCAAGGTTAATAAGTCAGTTGTAGAGGATTGGGAGCCTGAAAATCAAACTTGTTCTAAAGAGAAATGCCAAAGTGTAAACTCATCTGCTTCTCTCAGAAGATCTAATTATGGGAACTTGGATCGCTTCCTAGAGTCCACAACTCCAACTATCCTTGCACAATAAGTATTTATTCTTGCAAAGTTTCTTCTCTTTTAGATGTCTGCAATGAAAGGGTCGAAAATTATGTTGAATCTTGATCCTTTTCTTAATGTTATCTATTCATCATGTTCACAATTTTAAACTCACTTGCTAATATAGTTCTATTTAACATCTCTGAGTTTGCTTCTGCTAGGTTTTGGTTCTTTTAAACCCTCTTTTCCTTACATATGATAGACCATAGATTTATAGGTTGAGATTATGAACTCTGGTGAATCAGCGTTTTGGAAATTTGCTCTTTTTGCTTACTTCAATCTTGTTTTAAGGAGCTTTTAAATTTGCTAATTGCATTTTTCCGAATTAGTATTGAGCTGAAGAACCCCTTGTTTTTCTATCTTGTGCCCTATTATTGTTCTTTTATTTCTGTCACATTTCTGATTATTTTACAAGGCCTAAAGTTTATTTCATGGGACTGTTATCACACATGGTTTATAAAGTGTAAAGAGCATTTAAATTAGCTAATTGAATTTTTGTCAAATGATTTTTCCACCGAAACAACTCCATATTTCTTCTTTTTATCTTGTGATTTTTGTAGCATTGTAACATATTTTTGAATTCTTTCAAGGTCTATAGTTGTTTTATACTTAAGGCTTGCAATTGTGCTTCTCAAACTATTATCTTGTTTATTATTGCTGCTCCGTTTTCTTTGTTCTTCATTTATTTATGTTTATATAGAAGATTAGATAAAACTAAGCTCATAAGCAAGGGTTGGGTAGGTCATTTGTATCAAGCCAAAAGCAAGGGTTGCGTAGGTCATTTTTTAAAACTTATGCCTTAAAACTTGTAGATAAAAAAATGGTTATGCCAGTTAAACCTTTGGTGCCTGTGGATCATATAGGAATATAGGCTGAGTATTCCAGCAGCACTGCTTTTTTAGTTGGATCCTAAAAATGTTGCAGCTTATGTTCTTCTCTAAAACATCTATGCAGAAGCGGGCAAGTGTGGTGAGGTTCAAATGGTAAGGAGATTGATGAAAGATAGAGGAATTAAAAAGATACCTGGATTTAGTTGGATTGAAGGCCGTAAAATGGTACATGCTTTTTGTGTAAGAGACAGATCACACCACAAACATGGGAGAGCTATGCAAAATTGGAGAAATTGGCTTGGCAAATGAAGGCAGCAGGGTATTTCCAGATTCAAGACTTTTACTTAATGCTGTGGAATAGAAGAAAAAAGAATCATTTATCTGCCACCATAGTGAAAAGTTAGAAATTGCATTTGGTTTGTTAAACATGGCCCCAGGTACAACTATTAGAGTTGTTAAGAACCTTCGAGTATGTTCTGATTTTCACACTGCATCTAAATTCATCTCCAAGATTGTTGCAAGAGAAATTGTTCTGAGAGATGTGAACCATTTCCATCATTTTAAACAGTGACAATATTCTTGTGGAGAATATTAGTGATGCTAAATGAAACAATCTGAGACAATATTTTTGTGGAGAATATTAGTGATGCTAAATGAAACAATCTGAAAAATAGGCTTGCACTATAATAATGTGCACCGTATCAGATATCCCAATAATAACAAAGGGACATCCATCAAAGCATAACAACAGGGAATTTGTTGTCATAAGTTCTAGTTAGAAGTGCCCTGGTAGACATACATGAAAATGTGGAAGCATAGATAAGGCAAGCGAACTGTGCAACCAGTGGGTGTAAAGGCCAACTCCTCAACCTTTGAAAGTGTCTCTCCTACCTAAACTATCAAAGTTTCCAGAACTTAGACCTTTGCATCATTTTCATGCCACTCTCCTGAATCTAGATCTTTACATTACTGGTTCCATAAATAATTAGATTACATTCCTAGATAATATAGTAGTATAATTTTTTACTTTTTTCAAACAAGATATCATCAAACAACTCATTTTGTGTATTTTAATAAAATGATGGAGCCACAAAATAAATGTAAAGAGCACCAAGCTTTTGGATAGGTTTTAAAATCAGAAACATTTAAGCATGACTCTCCAAATCCATGAAACAGGTTCAGCATGCCAAGCCTTCTAAAACAATTAAAAATTATATACACTTCCAAGCACAACTTCTCGCACTCATGTAAACACAACTCTTGAACACTTAACTCAAGAACATAACCAAAAACCTACATACAATATCGTTGGACAGGAAAACATAGTCATAAATTGTAACAGGCAATAAAAAGTTGGAACTAGGCCTCTCACAGAAAACATGAGATGAAGCCACACCAACACCACTAACTAGCAAGTGATGTTTTGTGAATTGTAGTCTTTGCCTTTGGACTGTTTCGCTTGTTGCCCATAATAGGGAGACTTGCAGATGAATTTATTTCTGAAGATGCAACATTGCCACCCAATGCATCAAATGGTTGCACCTTTGGTTCTATCTTCTCTAATCTGGAATTTATCTCCTTCAGCTGCACTAAAATAATATTAATATGACAGCAAGACAAATATTCACTTTAATTTTCTCTTGCACAAATATGAATTTTAAGAACATCCATAATAATGGTATCTTGATCTGTCTCCGGCCAAATTAAGCACCAGAAAAGGGAAGCCCAACATATGTGCCTAGCAAGAAAGGAAAAAATTACAAATATCTTATGTAAAAAGCCTGGCTAGGGCGAAGACTATGCTGATACATTTCTTGAAGAAAGATGATATCAGTATATCAATAGAATAAAAAGCAATAAATCATAGATACAACCTATTCTGATCAAACTTCCAAAAAATGAACTTCAGTATAAAATAATAAATACGGTTTGATGTACATGATGCTTAAAATCCAAAAATGTGCAACCCTACCTCAAAACATAATATAGCTGCTTCCCGGGCATTGCTGATTGAGTCATCAAGTAATTGTAAAACCTGTAATACTGATAAGTATTAAGACATAGAATGTTGATACACCAAGGTTTGCTGACAATAAACAATAATCATATGACATCATATTGATGAGGCCACTGAAGACTTTCCTATTGAAGCACAAGAAGCATGATTCTAAAAGAGAAAATTGCAGACTGTGATTTCAAAGGCAATGATGGAGAATTTTATGCTTGATGGAGTAATTGATATTGGGGATTATATTCCCTGGTTGAAATGGTTTGGTTTGCAAGGGTGTAAGAAGGCTATGAAGAAGATACATGAGAAATGAGATTCGTATATGTAGAGAATTGTGGAGAATCACAAGGAGAAAAGATTAAAATATGCGGGAGAAGCACAGGAATTCTACATCAGAAGTTCACCATCCTTTCATACAATACACCATTAAAACATTAAAACATTTCTTATCAATATATATAGAAATTAAAAAGTCATATCTAACATTTATCATTGGCGTAAGCAACAAGATTAAAGCATTAGCATTCATGTGTAGTTGGTTAATTTTATCACTTTGATTCTTGGCACTTATTCAAAGGAGCTTCAAGACTTGTGGAAATAAGACACCACATATATGAAGGGGTATGCCACAAATTTCTAACCAATTTGGTGTAGTTTGCATGATTATTTTCTCAAAATCTAGATTAAGATCCCATGACAAAATCCTAAATAATGTTTTCTCCATATCCAAAATCCTCTAATTACCACTATTTTATAGTTAAGAATGCTAAATTTAAATATAATTTGTAATGAATTTTTTTATTTTTTTTTTAAATAAAAGATATAAACCCATAATATATTAAATTTCACAAGTATTTGGCATAATTTAACTTAACAAAGGCACAACTTGCTTGTTGACACCATGCTTTGGCCACAGAATAGAATATTTCCAGTTGTATAGAAGTCTACCTTTTTTAAATCTACCAGATTTAGAATTTGTAAAATTTTACCTCAAATTGATAAAAGAGAGATTGCCCACATAAATATGATGTTTTAAAACTAATTGAATTGATTTGTTCAAGAATTGGAAAAATTTATACTTGCAAAGGATAAAACACGAGCTTGGGATTTAGCAAGATTTCATCACTAAACTTGTGAGAACAACCATAATAGTTTCATTCGGAATTAAAATCCTTATTCATTTTTATATAATTCCTTGCAAAAACAATTTGAATGTTTTTGATAAGGAAAAGTAGGTTTTGAAGGGACCTCGAAACCCTTTACAAAGGAAAAATGTTGCAAGAAAGATAAAACCTAAAGAGCCCCAACCCAAAAAAAACCAAAATGCTAACAACAGAAATTAACAATGAGACCCGTCAGCAACCTTAAAGCAAAACATCAGTAACAAGGCAGAACAAGCAAAAGAAACAACATAGCTACAACATCTTATCCAGAACATTAACTGAGGCCAAATTTTCCTCAATGACCCCCTCGTGCATCTCCGAAAAACAATTTGAATGTTTATCGTCAACAATTCCAATATATAAAATTCAATGTTAATATAACCAACTATAGTTGTATTGACATCTTGTGTTTCACTACAGACAAATTCTAGGGCTTAAAAAGAGGACCTTCAAAAAAGACATAGTGAAGCTCTTATGCTACTTTGAGTGATGCAAACTTGATACTAATTGTTCAAAGCAATCTAATCAACATTGTTCTTCACTATATAGAAATTCCATGGTTTGAAAAGAGAAGCTTCAAAAAATACAAAGAGATGCTCTTATGTAACTTTGACTAATGCAAATTGGATATAAATTGTTCAAAGGGATCTCACTATTTCGAAAAAAAAAAACAAATCCAACAAAATTATGTACCTACTTATATTATATCATGCATAATGTATACAAATATAATTTTATACAATCAATTATATATTGTTACAATTCATTTATATTTTCCCTTTAATTTCCTATTGGCATCTCCCTTGAACCTCCTATAGGTGCAAGTGCTAGTAATATCCCTTATGTAAAAAAATTCTTATGGGCGCTTTGTGCATTCTTGGATGCTCAAAATGGTATTTGTGACAAAATGTTGAGAAAAAATATATTTAAATATTGTGAAAATATGAGGAATTAAGGTGCATTCAATGTCTAAGGAGAGTAGGTGAGAATTTAATGTGTAGGTGATATTTTTACTTGCTAGAGATCAAATTGGAAGTGCACCTTTTCTTTTTGATGTTTTCAAAGTATTGGGTTCAATTAAGAAGTCATTCTCCCCATGAAACCTTTTACCACTTTTTAGTGATCTTTTGTCAAGAAAAAAGCAATTTAATTGGCCAATTTAAGCCTTCATATCTTACACACATAAATGTAAGTATTACAAGCATGCATATTTGATTGTTTGTTGATTTTATCTTAGAATTTTCATGCTTAAGTTTATCATGGTTATGCTTCATTCTCACTTCAACATGTGTATGTTCACTTTTTCTATACACATCATGTTATATTATTCCATGTTTATCCAATATTTCTCTCTCATTGATTTGTTTACATGTCTTAAGGGGCATAAATAAAATCAAGGGAAAATAATCCTTACTAAGAACTCTTAAAGTTTGCATGTAGTTTATAGACCTGGACTCTAGATCACTACTCCAACTATCTTGTTTCTCATTATTTTTGTTTTTTCATTTATTTTATTTTATTTTGGTATGCTTTCTCATGCACATTAACATGCAAACTAAAGTGATGGAAAAATATAATGGTGAAAAGTGCATACCTTGTACTTTTACATTCATCTTATGCCACATAATGTGGATATCCTAGGTAATTGGTCTTCAAGCATGCTTTTCATTGATTTGGTTCAAATGTGTGACTACAAATTTGATCTAGTTCATTTTTTAATGTATATTTAACCTTCAAAGTTCCAAATTTAAATCTAATTAGAGGTCTTGTTTGAACTCTTTCAACTAGCTATTATGTGCATATTCTCATGTCGAAACTTTCAAATTTTGTTTATAACTCAAGTATAAAAGGACATCATCCCTAGGCTATTTTGATGTTCATATAGAATCCATCACCCATCTATCATGTGTTTATGTATGTGTTTTTCCTAAACTAAGGTAGGCTTTAGTATTTGAAAGGTAACTTTAAATAAATATATATCATGATTTTTTTTCTTGACAAGTAGGTTCAATTATTAAATTTAGGCCTTCCTTCCAAGGGTAGAGAATGTAGACCAATTTCACATACATCTCATTGAGTTCATGTGTTGACTTCATGTTAGTTCAATTCTTGATTTTTTTGGTTCTCATTCATGACATAATTGGGTAGGTAATTTATACTTGTTGCAACAAAATCGAATTTCATAATGTACACACTTATCTTTCCACTATTTCTTGAATCAACATATGAACCCAAGTATTTATTTTAGTCACTAAATTTGTAATTATTGTTGATATTTACTTCTACCCACAATTTGGGTTGCAAATATTGATTCAATTGAGCTATTTTCACTATATTTTATATGATCCAAGTCTGACATTAAAACTAAAAGATTATTTTTAATCGTGTTTTGTAGTCATAGCATAACCAAGCTTATTTAATTTTACTTAAAAACAGATATATACCTTAATTTTATTTTAAAAACATGCATGAATCTTAATTTTATTATTTAGAAATTAATTTTCATATCATATATATTTGGACATTGGAAAGGTCATTGACAAATTACTCTTATTGTTGTTTGGAATTCCTTTAATTATTTATTTAATACAAGGATTAGTGTGTAAATTGATGTATTCTTGTGGAAAATGTGACAAAGTGCAACAAGTGATCCAATAGAAAATGGTTATAGATTTATGTATTTTATGTAGAATTTTTAATGTTAAATTGTTAATCTAATTGTAAATATACTTCTAATGGGTTCTCTAAATTGGTTATTTTTATTGCCCCTTAATAACATGTTTAAAATCAATACATTTTATAAAAAATAGAATGATTTGAGAATCATGCTAAATAGTCATCACATCTCACCTAAATAATTCAACTTGATGCTAGACACATGGAACCAACTATACTAGATAATTAAAAATATTTTCTCTTATTATTCAGTTAGTGCAAGTGAGTTGGTGCACTCTCTCTCTGTCCATTCATTTATGGGTTGGTTTTTCTCCCCTCACTTGGTCCATCCTTTGTAAGTAGGCTAGGTTTTTTTGTAGTAATAATCGAGCAAACAACAAGAATTACAAATCAGATGCAACAAACAGTCCACCATCCTAAAAACTACTGCTAAAAAGTTATAGCATACTTATTGCTGCATAGAGAAATCTGTACAGTTGTTTACATATTTTTGTATTGTTGATTACACATTTCCTATACAGCTGCTTACACGTTAAAAACATATAGGTATAAGGAACATCATGTACATCGGTACACATTGACCACATGGTTACAAGATGATAGGTTAAGTAACACTGCTTTGACTAGCATAGAAACAACTAATGCCAACAGATCCTACGTTGGGTGCCATGCATGACTATGCTTCATTTCCTCCTTGTTCACTACCACTACGCCATCACAACATAACTTAGCCGTGGAGCTCTTCTTTAAGTTTTTCCAGGGCCTACATAAAGACAACAATATTGGGTTGATCCTGCTGCCATGAGCGGCCTTGTATGACTTCTTTCTGATGGAAAGGTGTCCTCTCATTCTTGAGCAGCTTTAGGAATTTGCTTTCCACAACCTCCATGATGGCAATGACCTGCAAGGAAACATTGTAGAATGTGAGCCCTTTATTCAACTTAGTAAGTAACCTCTGTACCCCACTGTATTTGTCCTCATTCCTTGCTTTCCATATCACCCACAAAAAAAAATTAGTAAGAAAAAACCATAAGAGATGCAACTCTTTGCTTAATTTACTATCAAAACCCATTAAAATTTCTTTCCAATTGAAATTCCTACTTGAATACCAAGTAGTTTGACCATTCCAAAGAAAATTCCAAATCTCCTTAGCATACAAGCAATCAAAAAATATATGAGATACAGATTCAGGAACCCTGCAAATATCACAAATAACATCATAAACTTTCAACTTGAAGGGAACTTTTTGAAGCAAAACAAGCCATCTAAAACAAGTATTTTTAGCATCTATCCCATTATGCCATAGATACTTAAAAACTTTTTGCCAATCTTTACTTTCAAGGTTAGCCCTCCAGGCCCTATTGAGATAGTCAACAGGAGTGCATGAGTTAATCAATTCTTTATAAATGTACTTAGTTTTGACTTCTTGCAAGGGTAGGGTACGCTTCCATAATATTTTAAGTAGATCACCCTCCCAACTTCCTACTTGGAGACTTGGGTTCCACCTTTTACAGGCCTCCCTTAGTACAAAGTAAGTCCTAAAGTTACAGGGAGGCATCCCATAATCCTCCCTCAACTGATCCCAACTAACTAGAGCTCCATCCCTAAAGATATCACTGAATGTTTTAATGCTAATCGGATTCCAATTCTTAGCTAAGCAGCCTTGCAATAATGCTAAAGGATTTCCATTATTTTCAAGATTCCACCAAATGGATCTACCTGGATGGATTAGGTTGTTGTTAGGATCAATTAGGAGAGGGCTAGTGAAACTGCCCCTTATGGATTCCCAGGCCTTCCAAATACTTTTGAAAACTGATGATCCTACAAGCATTATTGGGTACTTGGTGATGAGGAGATCACTAGAAGGCAGAGCCTTCCAAGACTTAGCCAATTTTGGAACAACTTGAGAGATGTTATTCCTAATAAGAATCTTCCACAGTTCATTCCCATCAAGGGCCTTGATGACCCACTTCGCAGCCAGTGCCATACCATGCTTTTTGAGATCCTTGAGGCCCAAGCCCCCATTAGTTTTTTCCATACAACACCATTCCCACCTGATAGCGTGCAACTTCTTTTTGTCTTTCCCATTGGACCAAAGAAAACCTTTTATTCTCTTTTGCACCTTGTTGACTTGATAATTGAGGAAGAACCAAACTGAAGTAAAGTATAAGGTGTATCAGGAAAGAATCTTTTGGCACACATGCACCCTCCCAGCAAGAGATAGATAATGTCTATTCCAACTATCCATCTTTTTATCAATCTTGGCCTTAAGCCAATGCCACATTTCCTTCAAATTGGGTGAGACAGTGAATGGGATCCCCAGGTACCTTACTTATTTTTTGGGGCCCCCCCATTGAAGATCAAACTTCTGCAACCAGTCAAGAGGGGTGTCAAGCCAACCTAATAGAATGGACTTAGCTTTTGAAATCCTAGCTCCTGAAGCCTTACAAAACAGATCAAGCTTGTCCATTAATCTTCCAAATTTTTCCTCTTCTAACTCCACAAAAATGGAAGTGTCATTAGCAAATTGAATGTTTAGGAGCTCACCATTGTCAGAAAGTTTCAGCCCATTCACTTTAGGAGAAACACACTTCTCCCTTAGTAGGTAATGAAGAGCATCTGAGGCAATAACAAACAAGGCCAGGGCAATGGGGCATCCCTGTCTAATTGACCTCTCCAATTGGATTGGTTCAGACCTGGACCCATTCGCCTCAACCACAGCAGAAGCATCACTTAAGAGAGTGTTGATCATTTTGGTAAAACCCTGTGGAAACCCAAAAGGTTCCAGTGCCATCATCAAGAAGGACCACTCCACTCTGTCGTAAGCCTTCTCAAAATCTAGTAAAAGCATTGCCACATTCTGTTGAGATCTTTTGGCCCAATCTAAAGCCTCCTAGCTAGTAATCAAGTTTTCAAGGATGTACCTTCCTTTAATAAACCTAGTTTGAGTGGTATTTATAAACTTGGGCAGGATATTTGTAAGCCTTAAGGCTAGGACTTTTGCAAGCACCTTGTAAGAAACATTCAACAAGGTTATTGGCCTCCAATTTTTAATCAAGGTTTTGTCTCCCTCCTTTGGTAATAACTTAATAAGACCTTGATTGATGTGGGTTCCCAAGGACCCTTTTTCAAGGGCTTCCATATAGACTTGGAGCAAATCCTCACAAATCCAATCAATGAAGGTCTTGTAAAATTCAATAGGGAGCCCATCTAACCTAGGAGATTTATCGTTGCTCATGGCAAGGATTGCTCTTTTGATCTCCTCTTTGGTTATGTCAGCAGAGAGTTGAGCACAGTCTTCCTTAGAGATTTTTTTTGGCATCAAACCCTTGAGAATGTTTCTCGCCCCCATGCACTCTTCTCCATTATCTTCATATTTAAAAAGTTCCTTGTAGAACAGAGTGAATTGTTGCAGGATGTCTTCCTGTTTGACAGCGTCACACCATTATGACAAATCTAGTCTATTTGCTCTTTTAGGCCTTTTTCCTTAATATATCTGAAGAAAAATTTTGATCCTTTATCCCCACTGCTCAGCCAATTGAGCTTAGCCCTCACCTTAAGCCCTTGAATCTTATTAGCCTATAATTTCCTCAAAGAGTTTTTTGCTTTGTTAAGCTCTTCATAGAGTTGCTCATCCTTGTGATCCTATTGGATCCTAGCCTCAGCAACCAACAACTCATCCTGGAGGTGATTCTCCTCCCTCCTCCTATCCAATGTTTTCTTTTTACCAATTGTCTGAAAAATGCACCTCCAAGACTTAACATTCTGATTCCATCTTTCTATACGACTAGACCCTCTTAACATCCACTTGTTTATACCCCTCAAGGTACTTACAGCTTCAATACAATCCTTGTCTAGCAATAAACTGGTGTTGAGAATGAAGTTATCCTTGTTTTTGGGGCTAATATTAATGCCATTGTTGATGGTTATCCTGGCTTTAATTGGGTGATGGTCTAAAAGAGTGTAAGGATAGACCACCACTTTGTTACCCCCGTTGAGTGGCTCAAAACTGTAAAGATCTTTGTTGGCATAAAATCTATCAAGCCTACTATAAATCCTTTTGTTTCCCTTCTGGGCATTACACCAAGTAGGCTAGGTTTTTGCTAATGATGCAACACTTAATGTGGATCATGTTAGCCTTGTTTTGACACCACAAAATTTAAACTTTTTGTGTCAAAATGATAAATACATTGCAATGCATTGAACACATTCGACGAGTCGATTCTAGTTGCAAATTTATAGTATTATGTGTTTTCCACATCATTCATTATCTTCATCTATCTTTTAAGTGTCATACCTTATTTGGTTTATGCAAAAAGGTACATCAATTTGAAGGAGAATCATCCTTGGTTTCATCTAAAAATTCTTCACAACAACCACACAATGCAACAAATCATGAAAACAATTAAACTTGAAAATCTATAAGAGTTGATGCAAATTCCTTTTACAACAGTGTTTATAACTTTAATTGCCTAATTTCGTAAGTTTGCAGGTCAAGAAGACTTTTGGTTTAGGAAATTTTAAAACTTCAATTTTCTACAAGGTGATTTACGAAAATAAGTAAATCTGAAGTTTCATAATAGCTAGAGGAAAATGGTTTGCTAGAAGATTTATAGAATCATTATTGACAATGTGACAAAATTTCATGAGAAAAATATTAATCCAAGAATAAGTTATACATCATTCTCTATTTGCACTGTCGACAGATTTATTGGACAAATTTTATAAAGTTTTCAAAATAATAGTCTTGTTCTACAAGTTGAAAAATAAAATGATAGACCCTAAATCACTTTCATTGAAAGTTAACTTATGAAGTCGTCATTATTATGGAACAAAGTATATACATCTATTAAAGAAAAAGTCGAATAAGGCGAATTAATGATAGATATAAGTGCTCTGGTAGACATGCATAAAAACGAGGAAACATAGATAACACCTGCAAAATATTTGACATACTTCAAAGGGATTTCATTCCATGGAATGTAATGATTGCAGGATATATTGAAAATTCTTTGGAAACTCTCAAGCAAATGCATATGACAATTATAAAGAAAAAAACTACAATATTTCCCAACGTCCTCACTACCTGCGCCAAGATGAAATGCTCTTGATTGGAGTATAGACATCGATCAAAGCATGAAAGAGAGTGGAATGTTATCAGAGTTTATAGTTGGGACTGTAAACATGTATGTAAAAATACAAGCACGGACAAGGCATGCGACCTGCTCTTGATCAAAATGCCTTCTTATCAATGCCATAGCCATACACCAAGATGGGACCTTTGAAATTGTGTATGGACATTCATTGAAGCGGTATCTGGAAAATTCACCGTCAATAATTCATTGCAGGAAAATTCACTGTTATGACAAATTCACTTCAAGAAAAATTAATCGCATTATCATTTTTTAATATATATTTCCAAAACTTTGAAATATTTTCTTTCCAAAAGAATAATTGGTTTATTAGAATAAAATAAAATAATTGAAATATGTTTTCATTTTTATCATCATAAATCGAATATTCTAATTGTATATGTGATGAATTTTCCTCGAGGTGAATTTTCCTTGAAGTGAATTTGTCATGGTTTTCCACGGTGAAGCACTGGCGGTGAATTTTCCTAGAGTCCATTGAAGCATAATAGAATGGATATTTTTGAAATTGCATATGAGCATTCATCAAAGCATAATAGAATGGATATTTTTTTTACACGTAGTTGCCATCTCATGGCTCACAATGATTGAAAAATATGCACAAAATGGATCTGTTGAAGATGCTTTAAAAACTTTCCAGCAAATGCAATTAGTAGGCATAAAACCTTGACTGTGTCAAATTGTCCATTGGAAAAGGCTCTAGGAAAATTCACCGCCAGCAATTTATTGCAGGAAAATTCACCATCATGACAAATTCACCTCATGAAAAATTCACCACCAACAATCCATGACAGCGAATTTTTCATGAATTGAATTTGTCATGGCGGTGAATTTTCCCATGGTAAATTGTTAATGATGAATTTTCCAACGATGAACTGTTGACAGTGAATTTGCCTGATGCCATTGAAAAAGTATATGAACATCCACTATAACATAATGGGTTTGGGATTTTTGTCAAATATTTTGGTTGATAGTGATGAAGCAGCAACTTATGAAAAATATGGAAGCATGCACAAGGTACATGAACTGTTGGGCAAAATGTCAGAAAGAAATCTTGTTCCATGGAATGCAAATATGGAGTTATTGAATATGTCGAAGCATAGACAAGGCCTGTAGATTGTTTAATGACAAAGTTATTCAAAGAAATATGATCTCATGGAACGATTTAAAGGATATTCACATATTGGATTTGTCAAAAATTCTTTAGAAGGCAATGCACAAGATACGTTTAAAATGGGCACGTTGAAAAGGATATACAAATTTTCAAATAAATGTGTATGCCAAAAATGAGCAGGTAAGGTAAGATTCAAATGATAAGAATATTGATGAAAGATAGAGGAATTAAGAAGATACTCGCACACCAATGAATTGAAGGTCATAAAATGGCACATACATTTTGAGGAGGAGACAAATCATATCCACGAACACAAAAGATCTATGTAAAGTTGGAGAAATTATCTTACAAAATGAAGATGAAGGGTATTTTCCAGATTCAAGATATTCAATTAATAATACTTGCTCTTAGACCCTAGAGTATGGATGATGACGTCCTCATGTTTGGTATTAATTCGAGTGTAAGAGAATTTTCCTATCAATGGATTGACTACTGCAATTCTATTTAGAGCTATTTGGACTTACAAATCAATTTAGTCACTGCATGAACTCAGAACAACCACCATCAATGTGAAAAATAACTATTCAATGATTTGGTCTAAGCCATATTTCTAGTTGCAAGATATGGAACTGATCTCTTAAAGTGAATCTATTGAAAAGCTCTTAAAATTTTCAAAATGATTGCAATTGGCTCTAGTGTAAAGCCAATCCCACAACCTTTATTAGCATCTCAATGCCAATGTCAAAATACGTACTTTGGAGCAGTGTATGAATATCTATTGAAGCATAAAGAAGAAGGAAATTTCTTTAATTCAAAGTTTGCAAAAGGAATGATCATTGGGTTCCATAGGAGGAAAGGATGGTAATTTTTTAAAATACAATTGAGGTACCTTATCCTTGAAGGTTAATTTGCTAGTGAATGAATGATTTTTTGATTAGGAAAGATTCAATGCCCGCCTCAGTAAGATTAATTATTTGATCTTTTTCTCAAAATTTATAGGTTGTTAGTTATATTTTGCAAGAGTGACTTGTGATACTTATTGTAACTAAAGGTTGGAAAATGAATCTTATTTCTAGAAAAGTGATGAAAATCCAAATCAAATAAGGTTTATTATTTTCAAAACATTGTATTTCAAAAATGTAGTTATTAGGTAGTTATAAGATAGCTATCCAAGGAAGCCTATAAATATAAGGTTTTTTTATTGGAACAAGAGACTCTTACATAGGAAAATTTTTTGAGAAGAACTTTTTGGGAGAAATTTATATGAGTATTTTTGGTTTGACACTATGCATAGAAGGTGTAAACACTGAAATTTGGTCTAAGCTTGTGACTTCAATTTCTTCATAATTCGTATCTTCATGGTCATGATTAAATAATGTTAATTATTTAATTATTCTCTAAAGTCTTTAATTCTTCTATTAATTAAATAAACTTAATTATTTAGTTAATTCACATTAACATTTATTCAACTATTAATTAAATAATCTTAATTATTTAATTAATTCACTTTATCTTTATTCTATTTTGATTAATAAAATAAACGTTATTTATTTAATTACGTTACTAATTAACTTTATCCTCCTTGAATTAAATAAATTCTTATTTAATTTATCTTTATCGTATTTTCAACTATAAAATTAAATAAATACTTTAATTATTTAATTATTCATTTAACCTTTTCACCACTCAATATTTATTTAATTAATCCTTTTATGTTGAATCTTGAATTAAATAAATCATTTAATTCATAAAAGTCTATTTTGAACACATTCTTCTATATTTGGATAAATGCTTAAGTTATCTAATTATTCATTCTTACTCAACTTGAGATCTATTTAAATCAGTTAGTTATCCCCTGGTTTGATGTTTGAGTGTCTTTCGCGAATGAACTCTCTGTCAAAACCAATCAGTTATCTAGTTCTAACTCATATGCATGCACATGCTTATTAATTAAATATTGTTCAAACAAAATGTTGGTTTTAATCTATCTTTATCTTTGTCATGCAAAAATAATTCTTCTATTTTAGAATACCAAACTTGAAGATTAAATCATAATTTAATCTTTATCTCTATTCTTAGTTTTTATCACTCATGCCAGTACTAACAGTTATCTCAATGCATGTCCAATCTTTTGATCTCAACCATCTGTTTATCTTTTAATCCTGGCCTCTTGTTCGAATGATCAATTTTCTATAAATTGATCTATCTCTTATCATTTCAATCTCTCCTGAAATCTTGTGACTTTTGGAGCAATTATCTTAAATCTTCGATGTTTTGTTATTATCACAATCCTTAAGCTATGCTTGCACACAAATACTAAAAATTTGAGGGCAACTACACTACAGAAGATGAAATGGAGAAGGGCAATTGAGGTTAGACATTGAACTACGTAGATATTGGGTGAGATTGTTTATTTTATTTATGTTTTAGCTTTCCTTTGTTCTTTTTTGTTTAACTTATATTGCATTAGAGCTTAAATTGCATTGTGTTGTGTGCTTTTAACCTTTCATTGTATTTCTTGATGTTACAAAAGGGTTTTTGGAATTGTATAATTTCATAAAGATAGCGAAGAATGCATTTTGGTTCGTATGTTCTAAATGTGTTAATGTGTTATTATCACATATTTATCATATGTTCCTTAATGTGTTGGTCCATAAAGAGAGAAGTGGTGTTCCCTTTATTAGTTATTTGGGTTGTAACTCCTAAATTCATAAGGTTGGGTATTCTTCCAAGTGTTAGGGGTGGAAAACTTGGGAAGAGTACCACAACACCTCTAATCAAATTGGGAAACTTAGGGCCAAATTTTGAGGTGGGTAAGACATCCTTCACTTTTGGTTTTACAAGACCAAGGGTGGTTTCCCTAAGGTGCTAAAATATATGATATTACAAGGATTAAAAATTTACCTTACTACAAACATACCCACTACATAGTGTATCCCTATATTGGTGTCATAATATAGGTATGTGTGTTGGTTTGTAGATGCAAGGCCATGCACCTTTATACAACAAAAAATATTACTAAGAAAAGTGTTCTAAAATATAGATATAATGACTCCTACTTCTATTGCATGTGCACTTGTATGTGGAAGTTGGAAGAACAACATAACTAAAAGAAGTTGATTATGATTGAATTTTTTTAATATGTTGGATTGATGAGAAATGGAGTTAATAACATACCAGTGCCAATTTTGGGCAATAGAATAGTGAGCTAATTCAAAATATACAATGATTGAAACCTTGGTGCACAATACCTTAAGTAAGGTTTCACTAAAGAATATACCTCTTCGAATATACAAGTAAACTAGGTCCTACACATTCATTCAAGTAAATAACATAATTTTTAGAATAGTAGATTAGTATACTTACTAATCCATAGATTGACTTGAACATTTCCTATATTATTGAGAAAAGACACCACATGTGTAAAAGATTTATAGGGTTTTTATGTAGTCATTTGGCTAGCCAATTGATCACATATACATCCATAAATAAACACAATACCAATGGAGAAACTCAATAAAGGTTGATTCTATATACTACAATCATTCTTTAGATATTATGATGAATTAATTATACATTTAGGATGAACCCAATATATCAAAATACAACAAAATATCTTTATCTTCATTGGAGCTAAAATCCTAGTTGTTTGAAAGTGTCTTCTTCTTAGTCCTCAAAATTAAGTTTTCCATCCTTTGAATAATGAAAAATAAAGTTTATATACCCCATTGCAACTCATGCTAGAATTTTAGAATCTTGCACACCTATATGAAAACCATAAAAATATGTGATATCAACCACTATAAAGGATACCCATACCTCCACACCATGTTTTTTTATCATTCTTACACCTAAAAATTGCTTCAATCATGTCCTTGTGTACCTACAAAGCATGGGATCATCCATCTTCCTAGTAATTGCAAGTTGCAATGAAAATAAACACAATCCCACTTTGATTGGAATTCAAAAACCTTTTATGCTTAACACCGATACGGGTTCCCTTGGTATCTATTTTTCCCTTGTAAATTGATCCCATCATATTTCTTTTTGCTTTATTTATCTCTAAATAATTGTCAACCATATAGGATCTTTGAGCACTCCTCATGTCTCTATGTCATCCATATCATCAACACTCAAAACAACTTCCCAAATGTCAAGGATTCGCCACTCTATGGGAACCTCTTCAAAAGCCTCATTTATCTCATCATGTAACACTTGATCCCTTTTGTTGCTTGTTAAGAAAAAGTTGGGAACTCAAAACCTAAATTTCCTCATAAAGCTTTGAGGGACCCTTCTTTCTTATGTTACCCCATGTCAAAGGTTTGTCACCCATCAAGAACTCATTGAGAGCTTCAATGTTGAATGCCTTATTCTAGGAACTCACTTCTCATCAAGAACTAGGCATAGTTCCAAAACCATCACACAAATCCACCACATATAAGATACTTAGTGATTTTTCCTCTATTTAAGTCAAATTGGGAACCTATAACCTTGGTGGAGGTTCATGGATCTTGGTTCCTAAGAAAGTTTTGATGACCGGGTATGTGCAAGATCATGATGGGCCAAAAAGTGGCGATATGATGGGTGTGTGTAGGGTATGTGGCTGATGACTTTTTCTTTACCCAAAATTGATGAAACAAAAAGGGTTTTTAAAGGATATTCTTAGATTTCCACCAATATAAATTATGCTTTACTTTGAATGTAATAAATAATTATTATTCATTTTCTATTTGAATTATGAATAAAATCTTGATTGATAGGTCGATTGAAAATATGTATAACTTCAAACAAGATCACATTTTTTGAATCTAAAATGTGTGTCACATTCTATACTTCACATACTATAGGATTAAAAAAAGAATTGAATTTCATGAAGTTTTGACCAAGTTAAGGTGGTCAGACACACGAGTTTTTATATTTTTTAAAAGTTGTAATAAAAAAAATCATAATTAATTATTTGCTTGGAAAAAAATTACAAAAAAAAATGCATCACATCTGAACATAAGTCCTTAAAATCTTATTAAAAAATATTATCATGTTATTGTGGTTAGGGTGATTAGACAGACACCCACTTCTTATTTTTTCCCTGAAATTTAAGTACTACTACATTGAAATTTCAAATTTTTACCAAATAGATTTTTTAAAAAGAAAATAAACCTAGTAGTTTAGAAACTACATTCAATTTGCTACAAATTATATGCTTACATATTTTTGAAATAATATAGGTAACTTATTCAATTTTTATGTCAAGTTGCCTAACTCTAATTTTTTTGAATTTTTTGCCACTTAAGGGCCTATTTTTTCCATTATGATCCTGCACATACCTGACCCCCAAATATCCTTTGCATCTCCATGTCGATGCTTTCACTCCTTCCTAGAACAACTTCTCAATGGTTGAAGGTTCATTTCCCTTTGAGGACTCATTGAGATACTCCATCCAAATTTATGTGAGGGGTTACCTTAGAATAGTGGTTTACACTTTCTAAGAGGAAGGAAAATTTGGATTTTTTCCATTCCTCAAATCAAATGGGTTCGGCTGAACCCAATGGTTCGACCGAACCAATGAACTGGTTCAGTCGAACCATTGGGTTCGGCCGAACCAGTGAATGCCCGCATTAAAAAATCATATCCAAGTGGGTTCGGTCAAACCCAGGTTCGACCGAACCCCTTCAATATGACAAAAACAAAAAAATGTTTCATTTTCACACTTTTACTGTGTTCTTTTACCAGTCACTGTCTCCCTAGTGCGCGCGGCGAACAGAGTCCGTGACGGCGACCAAACAAGGTTTCTCTCACCGGCGAAAGCAAATTTCCATTCCTCTCTTCAAAGTTCATCATTCCAGTTTGCATATCGACCACTATTGAACATGAGGTATTTAAAATTCAATTTTTTTAGAGTTCAAAATGCATGTATTTGTTTAATTTTGAAACCCTAAATGCAAATTTTTTTAAATTTTTTGAATTCAAATTGCACTTGTTTGAAAGTTTTTAAAGCATTTTCAATATAGTATTTTGCTTCCCCGTTTTGCATATATTTTTGTCTTGTTAAACACCTTTCAAGAGAAAAATGAATATCAAAACTATCAACTATATGTTAGGGGATGAGAGGTCTATAATTCAAAACTACACCCATTGAACTTGCATTTATATTTGGCATGTATTTTAACTTGTTCAATTTTTTTAAATCAATCCAAGGGTTTGAGTAAGGAAAAATGAGTTTCCTCCCAAAGTTAGTGCAAAAAAACATTATAATGGCTCTCAACATAGTCTAAAAAATGGAGATAAATAAATTCCTAAAGACTAGAAGTGTAGGGGTCAAGGTCACAAAATAATTTTAAAACTACAAATTTAGGGTCAAACTTGTAGATGAAAATGTAAATTTCATACATGTAGGAGTGAACCATGAAAGTCATAGCTTGGTTTGTTAAGGTGTCATAATATTAAATCTTATAAAAAATCAAGAATCATATCATTGATTATGTACATTACAATAAAATATCTCCATATAACAAATGAAGCTAAAAACCCTAACCTTCTTTGTCAATTCTATAGTGTGCTTGCTACATGAGTAATTTTTTTTATGAAAACCATGTTTAGGAATGAAAATATCCAATCCCTTATGCTTCTAAACTAAAGTTTGCAATGCTTATGGTTCTTTTGGCCTTATAGATTCTTGAATCATTTTATAATATAAAACCTACATATAACCTACTTTGGCTCTAATAATTGTAAACCCTTTGGGAATTCTAAATTGTTGCATCTTGTCTTGATTTTCCCACCATTGTTATTCCTTTTGAAATTTTTACAAATTAGGCAAACAATCCTTGCACTTATATAGAGGATCCTTATGTATGTTCTTAAAATTATTTAAGGTTAAATGACTTAATCTAAAATAAAGGCATATACGGATCTCTTGCAATTGTAACCTCTTTACTAGTGTTCAAACATATTTGATACCTTGATGGCATGACATAGATGATGTTGCTTGATATTGCTTTATCCATGGATACCCAAGTAAAATATGAGATACATCTAAAGAAGAAATAATATGACATAGAATAAGAACTTCCCTCATCTTTTAGACCAAAAAATTAAGGTAAAATAATGTATCCTATAGTTTCAATCAACATATCATTAGTCAATTTTAAATAAACCCTCAAATATGCATATGCTTGTTGATAAAATGATGATAAAACAAAAATTATTCAATGCATACATTTTATTGGTGAGTAAGATCAATAAACACACCCTTACATGGTTCATGATCCACACAAAACCAAAGGACCATTATAATTATTTGGTAATATCTCACAATGTGAAAAAGGTGTCGAAAAAATTAGCATACCTAAATCGTAAATTGACTTGTCATAAAGTGGGTGGGTAGCTTAGTGGTGGAGATTTGCATCCTAACTAGTTCATGGAAATTTCAACATGGTATTAGAGCCAAGCTAGGTGCATTTGACACCTATGTTGTGGCTCAAGGGAGTGTGTTGGAGAAATGATACACACCTAAGCCATAAAAGACTCATCACAATGTGAGCCATTAGCTCAATAGTAGAGCATCCTAACACCAAATGGGAGGTCCTAAGTTTGAATATTGGTTAGTCCATAGAAATTTCTATAAAATTCAATCACTAGTACATAAGAAGAAGAATAAGTACCCTTATAATTTTTATTAATACCAACAAATCATTCCTCACATACATTAGGTGAATCAATGATTTCAAGCTCGTCAACATGTATATGTACCTCAATCTCATGACCCTCATATAAAACCATTTTATTAGATTTATTTAGTGTAAAATATTTAAATTTTCATTAGGAGGAACAATTGAAGGATTGACCCCAATATTAACCCCCTCAACCTAATTTTTTATCAATCAAACCTTAATCAATTATTCCTTAATCCCATAAAATGTTGAGTATAATTACAATTAACTCTACAATTTAATAACAAAAATTCTTTCTCATTATATATTTTGGGAATAACTTTAGATTTATCTAATGGCCTAATAGGAGGAAGTGTAATCATGCAAGCACTAAGTAAAGCTTTCTAAGTAAATTTTGAAGCACATTTTACAAAGGAAAAAGTTGGAGGCTTTAGAGACATAATTATATTAGAAACATTTATAATGTATAGTTTTTACAATGGTCATTTCCATTATTTTTTACTATCCTTTTGGAAATAATTTTTCTTTTCAAATTTACAAGGGTAGGATGATGTAGATGAAGCATTAGAAGATCCATAATTAAGTGTGGTAGCCTCTAACAACTTTAGTTCTTAACATTCATCTCAATTTGCACATGCAAATGTTAAGAATGTATATACTTTGTAGATCCTTGTTTACCAAAAAATCTAAAATAATAAACTTCAATCCAACATTCCCTACTATTGCACCACCACCCCCAATATTAAAAAATAGACCCAAAATGGAAGATAATATTTTAAATTTCATGGGAAGAACTTTGCCAATAACTTATCATCATACACAAAATCCAAATATGTAGCACTAAAGAACCTTGAATGTGTCATGGGATCTCCTTTAACATTGTGCATCTCAAATTTAGGATCCAAAAATCCAACAAAAAATGGATATGTAAAATTTTCAATAGAAATTGAATTGTGTTTGATTTTTATATGTATGTCTTTTTTTGTTTCCATTAGGTAAGGAATCAACATTACTTTTCATCTCAACAAGCCTTTAAACATTAATGTCAAGGGTAGATAGAGACACACTAGGATTAAGGACATGAATGAAAGTGGCAAGATGAGAAATGGAAGGTGGTGTATAAATTTGTCGTGACATAATAAATGAGTGTGGAGTGACAAAGACTTGCGTAGGAATATAACAATGAGGGGAACATGGGAAGTGTAAAAAAAACTAATGAGAACTAATGTGGAGACAAGAGAACTATGTGCATCATAATAAGTAAGCATGAGATGAGATCTAGGAAAAAGGAGAGGATAAATTTGGGGAGATTTGGTGGAAGGAGAAATAAACTGCATAAGATAGATAGGAGTAAAACAATAAGGAAGAATACATGAAGAAGAAGCTTGGGATGGAGGGAAAATGGCACATCACTCAAAAGGATTGTTGAGCTTATCCTTTTACCTATTTAACTTTAAGTACTTTCTTTCCACATGGCTTATTAATCAACATAGTATATGAAGGAGATCAATCATTGTACTAGGGTTAATATTACTAGCCAAATTTGCAAGATCCAAAGAAAGGTTGTGTGCATCAAAGCTATATCTTGATTACCATTTTCTCAACAAGGGCCTCATGGTCAAATGATTCTTCTCCATTATGATAAATTTAGTATCATGCATATTCCCAATCATACCAATTTTAGCTTGATTCACAACCATGGTGGGATTGAACTATGACTTCTTATAGTTAGGAAAAGAGGATGATTTTGGTATTAGAAGGAAATAAGGATCGAACAATGTTTAGATTT
>VDFB02058242.1:540489218-540526235 GCA_007258455.2 Sequoia sempervirens | reverse complement strand
AAAAAAGTTATGCGTTATACGGTGTGCGTCACTTTTTAAAAATGTTGTTTTTTGAAAAAAAACAATTTTCATGGGAGATAGAAAAATAAGTGCAATCTGATTCCAAAAAAATTGAAAAAAATATTTTTAGAATCTACAGACAAAATATGACAAGACTCTAGTTTGCATCATCTTCAAATTCCTTATGGTTTAATCGCTATAGGTGCCCGAATGTGGAGATTGTGTTAAAAAAAAAATATCAGTGTCCAGTTTGGCCAAAAATTGTAAACCACTATTGTGGGATCACCCTTAGCACTTAAAGTTATGTTGGAAAATAAAATCTCAAGATGTAGACTCATGTCAAGAACCCAATAGAGACTAGGAACTTTTCAAAGGTTTTGGGTTCCTTAGTTACACATTCTATTGCTCTATTAGAATTTCTAAGTGTTAACCTAAGTTAAAGGGACTAATAGAAGGAGAAAAAAGGTAGGATTTTATGGTACTTGACACCATAGGAACCCTTGACAATAGATGCATGATACCTAGAAAATTGAGCTTTTCATACAAACACAATAAAAAACATGAATTCATAGTATAATCTTTGAAAAAGGAAGACTTTAGAGACTAGACCAAAATGGGATGGCAACATTGGCTCTTGTTGGGGATGTGTATCTCTTTAGGCGTAACAAGAATCTAGATCTTTGAGAGAAGACCACAAATTTGGACAAAAGAGAGACTTGGAAAACACGCTTTATCTTGATCAAACTAGGATCATTAATACACATAATAACAATATATTCGGAGATAAATTGAGAAGAATTGGATTTGGGAATTGGTCCCAAGACTAGCAAACAAGAATGTGATAGGAGGGAACGAAGGATGAAGGATGGCGTTTGCAACTTTGAGCTAAGCTAGGGCACCTGAGCCCTAGCCAGTGACTGTTCTTTGTCTGCTTTGTGCACTGTGAGGTGGGTTCTTGGTGAAGTTAGGGGGCAGAGTCTACATTTTTTTCTTTTCTTCCTTCATATGGGGGTTGCGTTCTCCATCTTGGAAGAGATTCCTTTTGGCATTGGGATCTCTACTGCCTATTTTTTGTGGTTACACATTCAGGGCTATTGCTATGGTGTGGGCTCGAGCCTGCAGTGGTTTGGAGGTGGTGTGTTTGAAGGTTTTTGGGGGTCTTGTGTGTAGGGCGGACTCTTTCTTTGGGTTGCGAAGTGTTCCTTTCACGTGTGGGGTTTAGCTTTTTAAGTTGCCCTTCTTCAGTTTTGTGTGGGGTGCGATTGGTGAGTGGGATTGTTGTCCACACTCCACACTTTGGAGCTTTGGTTTGTGTGCCTGTCTTGGGCCCTTTAGTTTTAATGGATCTTGGAAAATTGTCTGGGGTTTTTCCCACAATGGATTTTCGCTCCACGGTTGGTGCCAAGTCATCTTCCCAAGCTGCGAAGACTTTTGATAATAATTTATTTTCTCATGAATTAGGAGTTGGTAGAATGGGACCGTCTAGTGGTTCATGCATAATGAAGATCAATGGGTGTCTGGAACACTATAAAGAGAGACTAAAGTTAGTTATCTCATTGGAGATGGTTGTGGAATACATTGATTATTACTCGGGTCACTCTTTATTGTGCAAGTTTATGGGGATGTGTATCTTGCTCCAGTTCCTAGAGTCATGGGCCCAACGGACTTGGATACCAGAGGGTGAGATGGAGCTCATGTTGCTGGAAAATAATTATTTCATGGTAACTTTTAATTGCATGGCGGATCGTATTAGGGTCTTTGAAGGAGGCCCTTATTTTTACAACCTAATTGAGCTTTTTATTAAACCTTGGCATGCGGGTTTTGATCCTACTGAGGAGATTCCAACTCGCGTTCCAATGTGGGTTCGGCTCCCTCATCCTATGGAATGTTGGCGAGATGATGTTCTGCAACTGTTGGCCTTGATGCTTGGAAAGCTAGTTGGTTTTGCACAACAGACTCAAGTTAAAAAGGTGATGAATTTTGTTCATATTTGTGTTGAAATTGATTTCAATAAGCAATTACTAGATTATGTGGATATGTGTGCAAATCCTTATTCATGGGTGCAACAATTGGATTATGAGACTCTTCCTTTTCATTGTCATCTCTATCATGAATATGGACACCTGTTGTGACAATGTTAAAGGGCTAGGCCTATAGAACCATAGTCTTCTTAGCCCCCTTGAAAACCCCCTAGGGTTGACAAGGGGAAGGATCCCATTTCGAGTGATGTGGTTGGTGCAGATGGTTTCATTCCTGTCAAGGATCGTAATAGGAACTGAGGTCAAAAGAATACCTTGATGGAGAGACAGGATGAAGACATTTTTAATAGATTTGAGTTAGATGATCTCAGCCAGCAGGAAATGAATCTAGGCTTGGTGAATCTGAATCAGGGTGCTTTGGTTTTAGGGCAGGAGGGTCTCTTGTTTGAAGTTACTTAGGTTATGCGGGATGTAGGTACTTTGCAAATGGACACCAACCTTCAAATGGAGGTTAGAATGGAGTCAGTTCCTATGACAGAAGGGGAGAAGGGTGTGGGGGATGGATCTCCTCTTATGGTGAAAGCAGGTATTGAAATGGTTAAGAATAGCAAGTCTCCTTCTCATTTGGGTCTCCTTCAAAAGGATCCAAAAAAAGGGTTCGGGGAGAAGTCCTCCAAGCTTGGTAGAAAAAAGGATTTGGAAAAGATTAAATTAATAGGGAATACTTTGGTGGAGTCAAGGTCAATAAAGACTCTCAATTCTCATTTTTCAAGCCCCTTGAAATGATTGTTTTATCTTGGAATGTAAGGGGCTTGAACAATGGCCCTAGACAAAAAGTTGTTCGAGCATTGATTAGAAGTCATTCTCTTGATGTTCTTTTCCTTTAGGAGACTAAGTTATCCATTGAGTGTATGGTGGGGTTGGTGCCTAAGTTGTGGGGGAGTGGTGAATGCTAGTGCATTGACCTCATGGATTGGTTGGGGGAGTGGCTTCTCTATGGAACCCTCAGAAGGTCCGCCCTCTTTAGTGGATGTCCTTTAAATCTTCTTTATCTATGATTGCCTCTTGTTTTGAGATAGGGGAGTCTATTCTCTTCTCTAATCTCTATGCGCCTATAGAGATTCAGGGTAAGCAACTTTTGTGGTCCCATATCAGGTTTGTCTAAAGCATGGTTCCTTACCTTCCTTGGATTTTGGCTAGGGATTTTAATGCCATTTCTAAGCTACCTGAGAAGTGGGGTGGTATTGCAAGATTGGAGGCTTCTGCGTTGCTTCTTCAACATAATATCTAGGCTTTAAATCTTGTTGACATCAAGCCCACCAATGGTCATTTTACTTGGAACAATCAAAGGGTTGGGGAGAGTTGCATTGTGGAGCATCTTGATCATTTTCTGGTTTCCTATTTTTGGGTTGGTGGTTTGTGGTCCTCTAGCTCAGAAATTTTGGATTGGTGGGGCTCAGACCATTGGCCTATCAAGCTATCCATTACTTCTTCTCATGAGCCCCAGTCTCCTTCTTTCAAGTTTCAGCTTATGTGGTTGTGTGACCCCTCTTTGCATGACCATGTTGTTGACTGGTGGAGGTATGGTAGACCTACTTATGGTATGAAAATGTATACTTTTGCTAAGTTATTGCAATTTGTGAAGTACCAACTTAAACATTGGAACCGTTGGTGCTTTGGAAACATTTTTCATGATAAGAGTGTTGCTCAAGCTGAGTTGGATGGTATTACAAGGGTGATCAGGGAGGATGGGGTAACTAAAGATTTGCTTGAGGAGGAGGCCAGGGCTTTGAAGGCACTAGAGGAGTGTGAGCTATGAGAGGAAGTTTTTTGGAAACAAAAGGCTCAAATTGAGTGGCTGCAAGAAGGCGATAAGAATACAAACTTCTTTAATTCAGTGAAATCCAGGAGACATGGAAATTCTATTTCATTTCTGGTGAATGACAGGGGGGAGAATATCTCCTCTTTTTAGGAAATCTCGAGTGAGGTTGTGTGGTATTTTGCTTCTTTATTCAAGGAAGACTCATAGGGAGGGTCACCTGAGGAAGCTCAAGTTCTTTCTTGCATTCCACCTATGGTTTCTAGGGAGATGCAGGAGCATATTATGGGTGACATCTCTTTGGAAGAGCTAGCTCGAGGACTATGTTCCAGATGAAGAAGGGGAAAGCTCCTAGCCTTGATGACTTCCCAATTGAGTTCTTTCAAGAATTCAGGGATATTATCAAGTTGGACTTATTGGCTATTATTCAAGATTCATATAAGAATAAGCAAATTTTATGTGCTATGAACTCTACCTTCCTTGCTCTCATCCCCAAGTGTGATGGGGTGGATAGGTTAACTCAATTTCACCCTATTTCCCTTTGCAATGTGATTTATAAAATTATATCTAAATTGATTGTTGATAGGTTGAAAAAGTGGCTTACAATGCTAATCTCTAAGGAACATAGTGGTTTTGTGGCGAGTAGGAAAATTCTAGATGGGGTGGTTATTGCAACTGAGACCATTCACTCTATGGCTATCTCCAAAGATAAGGCGATGTTCATCAAGCTAGATATGTCTAAGGCTTATGATAGATTTTGGTGGTCCTTCCTACGGAAGGTGCTTGGTGCTTTTGGTTTTGGGGAAGATTGGATTCAATGGGTTATGAGTTGTGTTACCTTGATCTCGTTCTATGTGTTTATCAATGGTGAGAATTCTAAGCTTTTTGATGCCTCTCAGGGCTTGCATCAAGGAGACCCCCTCTCTCCTTATTTATTTCTTCTCCTTGTTGAAGGTCTAAGACACTTGATGAGAAGGAATGTGGAGTTGGGTCTCATTTAGGGGTGGAGGTGGGGAGGGGATCTACCTCTATAGTCTCATTTATAGTCTGTGGACAACACTGCTTTAATGGGTTTAGCTACTATTAGGGAAGCTTCAAATTTGCACAAGGTGTTAGATGTTTATCTTGTTGCATCGGGATAGTTGATTAATGAGGATAAGTCCTCCATCTTCTTCTTCAATACTCTGAAGCCCATTCAGAGGAGGATTGCTCATATCTTGAGATTTCATATTGGGGCTCTCCCTTTGACCTACCTTAGTATTCCTATTTTGGTGGGAAGGTTGCCTAGGGGTTTTGGGCAGAATATTCTAGACAAATTTTGTGTGAAAGTGAATTATTGGACCCATAGGTGGCTATATTTTGCTGGTCATGTTCAGTTACTAAAGTCTATGGTGCAGGCCCTCCCCATCTATCGTTGCATGATCCAAGTGGCTCCTATGGGTTTTGTTAATTAATTAGATTCTTTAGCAAGATAGTTTTTATGGGCTGGTAGTTTGATATCCTCTAAATGAAGTCTTGTTAGATGGGATGTTGTTTGTAGCCCGAAGCAGTTGGGTGGTCTTGAATTAAGGTAGTCTTATGTGTCTGGGGTGGCATTGACTGCTAAATTGTATTGGCAGTGGTGTGTGGAACATGATTAGATCTAGGCCAGGATTTTATCTCATAAGTATTTCCCTGGGATCCCATGGATGGATATTCCTCATTATCCCCTTGTGGGAAAGGTTCGATGATTTGGGGTACACTCAAAAAAGGGGTTGAGCTAATCAAGGATGGCTTATTTTGGATTTGCAAAAGAGGGATAGAGGCACATTTTTGGTCTAATTCTTGGATGGTTTCCCTCCCATTGTTTCTCAATTTCCTAATTTTTTGACTCTATGTCAGAAGTTCCTTAAGGCTAGTTGGTCGAGGGTGAGTGACTTTACGTCCCTTTTGTCTCATGGTCAATTGGAGGAGGCAAGATGGAAGAACCTTGAGGAGTGGCCTGATGTTGGTATGGAGGAAGAATATGTTGAGCTTCAGAATATCCTTGTTAGTAGACATTGTAGTTCCCTCTAGGATGGGGATGTTTTGGCCTGGTCTCCTAATCCTACTAAGGGTGTCTATATTGTCTCTTCAGG
This sequence comes from Sequoia sempervirens, assembly GCA_007258455.2. Taxonomy (NCBI): domain Eukaryota; kingdom Viridiplantae; phylum Streptophyta; class Pinopsida; order Cupressales; family Cupressaceae; genus Sequoia; species Sequoia sempervirens. The sequence continues at coordinate 540,520,320 of VDFB02058242.1, read as the reverse complement.
ATATCAGGGGTTATTATCACAAAGGTTGGATGCAATGGAGGTTCACTGGTGGAAGAATGTGTGGAACAAGTTCTCTTGGCCAAAGTGCAATTGCTTTATTTGGACTTTGGTGTGGAATAGATGCTTGACTTGTGATAATATTAGGAAGAGGAGGTTGTAGGGCCCTTCTATCTTCTCACTTGTTTTTTTTTTGTCCCTTTGTTGTGCATCTTTGGCATTTTTGGTGGGGTGTCTGGAAAATCCCTTATGTTCATGCTTCCTCCCTGGTGGATTTTTGGAGTAGCTTAGGTAGACCTCCTGCTTCAGATTCTTTCTTGTAGGTTTTGTGGTATGTTGGGCCTACCTTCCTATTATGGCAAATCTGGTTGGAACAAAATCATAAACTTTTCCATGGTGAAAATATGTTAGTTCAACAAGTTTGGCAAAGAATTTTGGGAATAATTTGGGAGACTATGGAGGCTAAGTGTGAAGTGGAGTTCCCTTTGGAGATAAGGGATGCTGAGATGCTGGATAGACTTGGGATTCAGGGATTGTCTTTGGCATCTGCTTGTGTTAGGAGAGGAAGGAGGGTGAAAAAGAAAGTTCAAAGGGTGGGAAGATGGCTTCCCCCTCTGATTGGCATTTTGAAGATCAATACTGATGGTTCCTAAAGAGGCAATCCTGGGCCTACTAGGATTGGTGGTGTTGGTAGGGATTTTTTAGGCTCAGTGATTTTCTTCTTTTCTACTCATGAAGGGATGCAAACTGTCAACCTTATGGAAGGTTCAATGGCAATCCTCTACACTTTGGAAAGGGCTTATGCTTTGAGGTGGCTCAAGGTTATTTGTGAATTTGATTGACAGGTTTTGGTTAATTTGATCAATGAACGAAAGGTGTATGATGTTAGTTGGCAGTTGGCTATGATGGTGCAGCAGGTCCTACAGATTAGCACTTTGATGGAGTTGGTGTCTTTCGTCCATATTTTGAGGGAGTGGAATGGGGAAGTTGATTGTTTGGCCAAGTGGGCCTCTAAGCATTTAGATGATTGGAAGGTTGAGGAGTGGGAGCAGGTTTCCCCTAAGCTCTGTCATGACTTGGAGAGGATTCTTGTTGAAGATGAAATTGGTTATGGCCTAGGTTGATGTGGTTCTTGCTTTGTTTGGTTGTTTCTTGTTGGCTCTTGGGGCTCTAGCCCTTTAATTTCATGTAATGCTATTTCTTGATTTTTAATAAATTTTTTACCCCTTTGTTTTAAAAAAAAAAAAATAACAATATATTCAAGACAAGAAAATATATACAAGGATAAACAACAAACTATATCCAATGGCATGGAGACACATATACACACAAAAATTATCACATAATTTTGTAGGTTTGACCTTGCATGAATACCCATGTGGCACATGTTCATGAACAAGCTATTGCATCCACTTGCCCCTATCAAATACAAGTCCAATAAAGGAGTTGATCTCCCGCCAACTATAGTTGTATTTTTCATCCAAGTGCAACGAATTAAGCCTTCCATCTACATGCATCAACTAACCAATATTTCCTAAAATTTTAAGGAAAATTCCACCTTCAACATCACCACTATAGGGAAACCATAAATAATAGATATTATACCTATTCCATGGCATATCATGCATGCACACAATAATATGGGTAAGTGAACTTCCCTCACACATGAATTCATTGTTTCCATACCCATCAACCATCCTAAATTTGAATTAAGGATAAAATTAAATACCTTTGGAATTCACATGATAAATAATTTTTTTCCCAAGTATATTTTTTTATATGTGCAAAGAAAATCTCCCTCTTCCAAATCAAACTGAAAGAATTGGGGCTTTGACACACTATCAAGCTAAACAACATGTTGATCTTCCTTTTGAAAAATGTGTTGTTGATCAAAATTATTGTCATATGTATTTTGAAACCATAAGAATGATTTTAATTTAGGCACATCATCATCCACAATAATAAAAGCAAATCCTCAAAAAGGAAATTCTCATAATCAACATTATCTTCATCAAGCCCCTAGGTAATAGATGGCTAACATACATCACTATCACACATGTTGATTGCCCCATGCCTATATTGTTGGAGAATGCCAAGATCAAGGAGAGCATGAAACAACTTCCACAAGTAAATAAAATATGTATAATTGTATGTCTAGATGAAAATATGAAATGAAAGTGTATGATACAATGGTCAAACCTTGCATATATAAGCAAGGATGATGAGGTTGGAAGGTAGAAATAAACTACTGACTACCCCTCTATAGGTGACACTTGCGAGCTCACTTGAAAAATGGGTGAGAAAGTGTCAATAGGTGTCTCAAGTCATGTGGACACATATCTCAATGCTATGAAGTGAGACAAAAGCAAAAGAAACCTAAGTAAGCTTAAGCTAGGTGTGAATAGGTCAATCCTAGATAGGTGATTAGCTAACTAGGTGGAGACTGAAATGATGCCAATGATTCCTTCAAATGATGTTAAAAGATATCCAAGCCAATGCTAATGTGTGACAGATGTTGATATGTTGGATTAGGTACCATAGATGATTCTAGAATAGGAACCATGACTGTATAGTAATAATTGGACCAATGTGAATATGATACTGCTACAGATGATGATAACTCATGAATGTCTGCACAATTTGTCATGGTAGAAGCCAATGTAGGCGAGATAAGAGCAATATCCAAAGATGGCAATGATGATGTAACTTCATCGAAGATATCATCAAATAGAAGACAAATGTTCTCAATAGTGTCATCCAAATTTGTAATCTAGGATTCTACAAACAAACATCTGATGTATGGTAGATATGCATCCCTATGTGATGGATCTGAAATGGAAAAAGAAAAGTTTTGATGCAAAGAATCATAAGAAATCACGAAGGAGTAACACCACATTTAGATGTAGCAATAGGTGATATTAGAGATGAGATATCAATGCAAGTCATCAAACTACATTATTCATCTCCAAATTTGAAGATGTCTCACAAGATGACTGAGTGAGACTAGATGATGATTATGCATGTGTTGAAACTAGAGGATCAGGTAAGACAATACCATGACTAAGAAGAATTTTTTCGAGTTCCTCAATTTGACAAAACTGACATTCTTCTATTGTGTGCATTTACTTTCCACAATATCCACATTTATTTTTTCATTTATTAGGAGGATTATGAAGAATACTTAATGGAAGGGATTTAGTGTGAGAGACATGATCACATGAACCAACAAACTAAAAAGCAAAAACACCTAGATTTCCCTCCAAGAAATATCAGTGTTGATTGAAGCCCTCTAGAATAATGTGCAAGAAAATTTTACAAGTTGTGAAGATTGGATGCTAAAATCTTCCATTTATAACTCAAAGATTTTTACAAATTTGAAAAAAATGGAAACCCAAATCTTAAAATTACATGCAAAATTAGATTCCTTACGAAATTGTAATAAAAATAAAAATAAAAAGTTTGCAAAATTTTGATAATCAAGGTGAAACTTATGCCTCATCAAAATTTGTTTATAAATATGACTTCAAAGGATAAAATTTACGATTAAACTTGACACAATTTAAAAAACATCTCGATGTGAAAACATCAACGTCGAAACCAACTTTCCAATGACTATTTACAATCAAAAATTTGACTCCTCATTTGTAAATTATGCAAAAACGAAAAAAAGTTTGTTTTAAAAGTTATGGCATAAATAAACAAAAAAACAAAAAACCCCCCTTTTGTTAGTTTATTTGAAAAAATAAAAAATAAAAATATTGACAATCCACTTTACAAAAAAATTGAATAACATTGTCCAAGTTAATGGACTGAAAGGATGGAGGGATACGTGATCTTTGCCTAGGCAATCTGGCTGGCATGTGGATGGTAGAAGTCGATTTGATTTAACTTGCTGTGAACCATAGTGGAGGAAGGTCCCTTACGCCTCTGACATGCCACAAAAGGCACGGTCCTTTTGTAATCTACAAATTTCAAGTCAATTGGAGGTGCTATCGCATTGGGTGCACGTTAACTGCCTGCAAATTTCAGCGTGCAAAAATGATATGAAGGTGGTTGGAGAAATCTGCAACGTAGTCATTGAAACTATTGGTGAAGAGTTGTCCTGTGTAGCTGGAGGATTATGCGTTGCTTGGATGAATGAAAAAAGTTGATTGGAAGCGCTTGTGAATAATGCTTCAATATTTGACACCATAAATCATATGCCATCCCATCTTCTCTGAGCTTAATGATCTTGGTGCAATGGGCAGGTCGAATGGGCTTATGGAGGATGCTGATTCTTTGAGGATCAACGGAGCCTTAAAAGGTAGTGAGGGCAATGTCCAGTTGCTACTGTAGTAGGCCACGTAGAAAATCAAATAACTCGAGAAGAAAACTTTAATTTGAATCTCAAAATTTCAGATCTGTATGAAAGGAGGTTTGGCATGTACATTTGTAAGCACAATGGCAGGTTCGTATTGCCCTGCTAATACTTGGCCTTTCTGGTCCTGGGGGAGTTACTGTGTGTGGGGCCCCATTACCTGTTCCCCTTGCTGATCCGCGTTTCCGTTTCCGTTTCCCCCGTTCACCGTTAGCATTCAAATTGTTCCACCGCAGTCTCACCGTTTCAGCACATTCAAAACCATGGTTCCCACGCGATTGGTTTTCATTTGTCACTCGCGGCCTATGCAAAAATGGCAGTTTTGGAACAAAGTATTGACGTCCATTAAAGCATAACGGACTGGGGATTATTCAATATGCTCTGGTAGACATGTATGCAAACTGTGGAAACATAGACAAGGTACGCGTCAACTGTTTGAAGGATACCACAAAGAAATCTGGTCTCGTGGAATGCTATGCTTGCAGGATATGGACAGAATGCGTTTGCTGAAAAGGATTTACAGACTTCCAATCAAATTTAATCGACAGGTGTAAATCAGAACTCAGCAATCTTTGCCAACATCCTCCCTGCCTGTGCCAAAATGGGAGCTTTGGAACGAGATATGGGCATCCATCACAGCATAAAGGAAAGCATTTTTTTGTCAGATGGTGTAGCTGCAACTGCCCTGTAGACATGTACGCAAAATGTGGAAGCATAGACAAGGCACGTGAACTGTTTGACCAAATGCCTCAAAAAAATGTGATCTCATGGAATACCATGATTGCAGGGTATGCACAAAAGGGGTTTGTTGAAAAGGCTTCAGAAACTTTCAAGCAAATGCAATTGGCAGGTGTACAGCCAGACTCCCAACCTTTGCCAGCATCCTCCTAGCCTGTGCCAAAATGGGAGCTTTGGAACAGGGTATGGACATCCATCAAAGCATAAAAGGATAGAGCAATTTTGTAAGTTAAACCTGTGGTGGATGTGTGGATGTATTTTCTTGCTGCCTGCTGATCATATATGAATACAGGCTTAGGATTATTTACAGCAATGCTATTTTTTATTTGAATCTTAAAAAAATTGACTTGTGTTCTTTCAAGCATCTATGAAGTAGCAGACAGGTGGTGTGAGCGAATGGTAAGGAGATTGATGAAGGATAAGGAATTAACAAACTCTCTGGATGTATTGAATGCCATGTGTTTATTTTGTAGGAGACAAACGACATCCACAAACACAGTAAATCTATTAATGATAATAAGTTTCCACAATCCATCTTATTCATCTGTATAGTTTTTCTGGATTTGATTGTGTGCAAAATTTTTTGAACATCATTAATAGTAAATCAAAAAAATTTGCACACAATCAAATCCAGAAAAACTATACAGATGAACAGTAAATCTATGCAAAGTTGGAGAAATTGGCTTGGGAGATGAAGGCAATTGGGTATTTTCTTGATGCAAGACACTTAGTCATGTGGAAAAAGAGTGAAAAAAATTATTTCTCTACAACCATAGTGAAAATATGTCAATTTATTTTGGTTTTCTTAACATGCCTATTGCAACAATTATTAGTCTTGTTAAGAACCTTTGAATATGTGTTAATTGTCACAATGAAATGAAATTTATCTCCAAGACTATTGCAATTCCTACTTTTAACGATTAGTTTAGTTGATTTCATGAAGAGGAAATGAAATCAATTGCATAGACATTTTGCCATAGATCAATCAAAGGCCTTGTAATTCATGAGGATTAATTTCATTAATGAAGTTATTTTGAAAAGCTTTACTTATGATAAACCTTAATATATGGGTTCCTAAGTTGGTTTGATTATCCTAGAATGCTTATGAACATTCTCCAATAAAGTTTCCACTTATTTATGCCTTGCAACACCATTTCTAGTTTAAGATAAAATCAAAGAACTCCTTTATTGATGTTTGTCCTTTTGAGCCTTTATCTTAACATATTATTTTTAATGAAAGGACCCTATTGTGCTTCTAATTCTTTTTTAGTTTGATTTTGTTACCTATAGAGTCCTTCATTGATATTTGATCAAAGATTTATATTTTTTTCCCTATAGTTTTTATGTGATATCTTTGTCTTGCCCCTTTCTAGGTGATGTTGGGGCCTATATTAGTGAGTGCAAATTTATCCAAGTTGAGTGCTTCCTTTCCTAATATGACAATGTTTTGGCCACCATCTATAACCAATCCAAGAATTCATTCAGTAGACCCCCTTATTAAAAATATTCTTGTTGTAGTGTTTTGTCTTTCAATATACTCCTCACATGCCTAAATATCTGAAACTATAGAAATTTCTAAGTGCTAGGGGTGATTATGTCTATTTGTAGCTTTTATTAGGTTTGTTGGTTTCCTCTTGCTAATATTTTTTCCCTCCATTTCTTGAAACCTAGCGTTTCCATTTCTTATTGAGACCTTTGGCTACTTCTCATTACCTAGGTACTTTATCATGGCTTTACCCACCCTTGCACTCCCTACTTTGTCTTTGCCTTTGGCCTTAGGATTTTAGGTCTCCATATAATGATGTACTTAAGCTATAAGACTAATCAATGAACCTCAATTATTCTCCACCTACAATTTTCCATGTTTCCTCTTCTTTTGCATTGAGCATTCACCATCCTTAATTCCTAATATGAAGATTTACTTTTCCTTTAAGTCTCAAAATCATGGGATTTTAGTATTTTCCCTACTCATTTCCCTCAACCCGCTTCCCATCTCCCTTCCTCCTTGTGGAACCCATACTTGTAGGATTACTCAGACCATCATATCCAAAAGGTAAAATGTATGTGGCAAAACTAATCTCTAAAGCTTGAAAGGCTTCCACCCTATTTCCCTCACTCTTTTTTCCTTCTAGCATTTGACACACCACATTAATGATCCTTAATCTATTTCTCTTGAGTCATATAGTTTTGGACTTCAATATTTTCCTTGATCAAAAAGTACATCTAGCACTCTATATGCCTAATCCTTGTTCCCTTTCCTTTATCCTTTTGTCCATATTATTTAGTGATATCATAATTTCCCTCACCTTGATCCAACTTCTTCTTCCATCAATATTGAATATCCCTTTCCTTCATCCTCACTCTTCCTTGCATATTTTACTTTCAAACTCCTAACATTCTTTATACAACCTTCCCTAAAAGTAAGCTTGCGGTAAACCTAAAACCCTAGTTAACAAAATTGCTCAATGCAACCTAGATTTCTTTAGATTTTACCAACCAATTAAAACCCACCACAAGATAATCCCTTAATGACCAAGCCAATGCCATATGTGGATATGAATATTTTCCTATGTCACCTGGTCACTCTCTTGGACTAATCACAACATGACACACATTTTACATGCACTTAACCATCCAAAGCAAGTGGGAAGGTGCATTTGATGTGATTAAATTTTACAATATCCTTATCCAAGCAATGATTTACCTATGAATTCCTTTCTAAAAATTAAAAGAGTGACAGATCAAAAGGCCTATGTATCTAAGTAACCTATATGCCTAGCCAAGCAATCTCTACCCATATCCAAGCAACCTCTATTCCTTTTCACACCCCTCACATTGTAAATAGCTTTAGAGTTAGCCTTAGTTAGATAGGAAATATACCCTCAATTATTAGAGATTATCTTGCAAGGACCACCTTCACTAATGATCTATATATCTACCAATAAAATTTCCCAAATTTCCTTAGTCCTATGCAATGATCTAGCCCTTGAAAAAGGATTTTAGACTAAGGCATGATGTCCGTATAAATGAATTTCTAGAAATTCTAAACAGTAGTTGGATATATTACTATTAAATTGGAAAATAAAAAGAGCAGCCTAATGGAGACTAGTGATGAAAACCCATAAGTGCATTAGAAGGCAAGTCCTCTAAAATTAACCTAGTAGAATACAAAATAAGAGATCATTGTAGGTATTGAAAAAACAAATGTGGTAATATTGTGTGTCTTGTAGTACCTCTTGATAAATTAAGGTATTAAAAATAAAAGTTGAGGATGGATAAATTAAATCAATTAAATATTTATGAAAAAAATTGATAATAAGAGAGAAATAATCTATTGGTGAGATCAAGATACATTTTGAAGAGAATTTAATTATCATGATAGAAAAGAAGAAGGAAGAATGTTGAAACAATCCTAGGATTGAGACAAAAGATAATGGACAAGAGAAGAATCACAAGAGTGTATCAAGAGGGATGCACTTGAAATAGAGTGGTTTATAACCTAAATTAGATCTATATAGAAAAATATAACTAAAATGATAAGGAAATTGAAATAATATAAGAAAACAATGAGGTTAGAGAAGTTTAACCCTATTTGTTGGGGTACTATAGATATGGTTGCTATTGGCTAGAAGAGAAAATAAATAATCGATGAAATAAACCTAAGTTAATTGGTGAAGAAGAGGAGAGAATATTTAGCAATAGAGTAAAATCTAGTCACAAAAAAAGTAGAATTTTACAAGGAAACTTTGGAGATGATACAAAGAGTAATTCCTAGGTTGAGGAAGAAAACAACTCAAAGAAAATTAAAGATAAATCAATTAATAAATGATGTGTTATCAACCAACGCATTCCCCAAGCTAAAGAGACACTATGAGGAGATGAACCTCATGGAATAAGAGTCACATCTCATGCTATCAAAATGAAGATGAATTTCTAAATATTACATTAAATAGTGAATCCTTAATTGGGTTAGAAAAAGCAATATCAAGAGGAAATTGTGCTTGAGATTTACATGGCAGATATTAGGATGTTTCTTAGATGCTCAATTTCCAAGAGATAATGGTAGATAAAGAACTTTGGTCAAGTAGAAAATGAGTGAAACTAGGTAAAGAATCCATGATAGCAAGAGATAAAGAGATCCAAAAGTAGATAATAGATTAGGAGAAAGGATAATCCAAATATGGATGCACATAAAATTAAGTTCCCTATTTTTGGTAAATACACCAAGGATGCTAGTGAACATGTCTTTACCTTGAAATTTCATTGGAGTGGGGTTGGCATTTTAGATGATGACTAAACCCAATTATACAATTTTGTGGAGAACCTCAATGATGAGGCACTAATATGGTGCATTAAAGAATGCTTTAAGTATGATAAAACATGGAAAGAATTGAGTGAATTATTTATGGAAACTTTCCACTCACCTAATGTATGAACAAAAAATAAATAAAATATGGAAGATGATAAAAACTAAGGAGGAATCAATAAAATATCAAGAATAGTGATTTAAAAGTGTGGTTAGAAAGCTAGAAGAAAAGTTGACATAAAATAAATGAATTGAGTGTTTTATTTTAGGTTTAACCTCTCACATTGTAGAAGAAGTAGATGAGAAAATTTCCTCTTCATATAACGATGTAATAGAATTGATCAATAGAATATACTCCTAATCAAATATATAGGATAATGATTTAATGAGAAAGTGAAATTGATAATTTCAAATTAGAGTTAGAAAATTATGTAATGTTGGAGTAATAAATTATAATGAAAGGTGAGACGGTTGACACTTCTCCCCCACCTAGAAGAAGTAAATTTTGGTTTAAAAATTATAGTAGGGAGGAACATCTAAGAAATGAATACATGTTTGATAATCAAAGGCATGAATCTGAGGGCTTCCACACTAAGAGGGGAACTTGATGAATTCCATAGAACGATAGTACATATATATTATGAAGTATAAAGTGGGACAAACATGAGAAAAATAGGTGTCAAATGTTAATTCATGAAGAAGATTAATATGAACCAATTGTTCACGGATTGGTCCTAGGGAAACATTTTTGGATTTGGGTATGGAGAGAGCATATGGTTTAGCTATAATAGCATTCAATGTTTGTTTGGCAAATGGATAGTGGGAACTTCAATTGAGAAAAAGTATAAGACCGCCTAACAATATACACTATATGGTACCACAAATTCAAGATATAGGTTGCTCCATGATTTATCATAATAGCTATTGAAAATGAGGTGGTAGGGGAGGCTGCAACAACAATAATAATATAGGTACTAGAGAAAGAGGAAGGACCAAAAGGACAAAATGTTATAATTATGGTAAACTCTAGGATATTAGGGTGATGAGTGTAGAAAAAAAAAGGAGGAAAATCCACATGTGATTTTTGTGGTGATTAATTACATGATATTTATATTTGTCCCAAATGTAATAGTTATATAAGAATGTGTTGGCACCATGTCTAGAAAATGAATAATTGTCTAGTTCAAATGTAACCTATGATGCTAAAGTAGTAATGAATAAGTAAAGTAGAGGAGCAAGTGTTAGACAATGTAAGAAATCAAATGTAAAAAAAAAGTGTAGAATTGGAGAATCCCCATTGACAAAAGAGAAATTGGAAAACTAATACAAAGGAAAAAAGGAAAAACTCAAGGAAAAGGCCATGTAGAAACGTAAGAAAAAGAGAAAAATAACTTTAGTAATCACTAGTGTTGGATTAGCAGAAGGATATCTTAGGAGAATTTATGAAAATGAAGATGAAAAAAAATAGGTAAAGGGAATATGATTTGGTGATAAGGTAGTCCAAAGAGCTAATTAAGAAAATAAAAAGGAGAGGATAATAGTTAGGCACATTTCATAGCAAAATAGGTCTATATATAGTAAAAAGATTTGGAAAGTTTGGTAGAATAAGAAAAGGTTGGGGTTCAAGGGTTGAATAGGATGAAATTGGCTAAGGTTATTGGAAAGAATCTCATGAAAGATAGAATTGGGATTTTTTTCTAGCTTTATCCACTTAGAGTTAGCTTGTGAATGAAGGGAGATTGTAAGTTCAAATGACGAAGAGGAGAAAGGTATATTCAATTAGTTTAGTTAATTATTAGGGTTGGATTAAGGATAAAATCATAAGTTATTGGTGTTATTCTTTGTATAATTGTTGGTTTCTAGAGAAGATGATAGGGTTATTTACAAGTAGAGGCATAAAGGTCAAAGAGGAGATGGCCTTAAACTGATTGTCACCTATGTATAATCCTAGAAGGTGGTGTAACGTGTTATAAAAGTTGGATATTTATGCAAGAAATTTTGATTTCAAAGGTTTGGGAACATATTCTTAATAACTTCCCTCTTGATATTAAATTTAAGAAGTTATAGGAGATCTATGAAATAGTGCATTAATAATAGAGGATAAAATTCATCACCTTCGCATTTGTGCCTTGATTAGAAATAAAAGTGGTTGAAAAAGAACCTAAAATGATAAAAGTAGAATTTATTTTTTGAAGAATAAGAAGACACAATGGATGTCCACTTGTTGTATAGGTCATGTTTTTTACAATAGGAATGCCTACACAAGAAAAATATATATACACAACAATCCAACAAAAATAAATGAATTATTTTAAAAGTAATGTTAGAGTAAACATGGAGTCCTCATATGATGCACTACAAATCATCAAGAATTTTCTTGAAGAATTCATAAACATATTTAAGAAAAAAGAGAAGAGATAGTACACATGAAATAAATAATAAGGATATATGTCTTAGAAAAGATAGTTAATGATCTCTTATAAATAGTAGAGACAAACTAGCAAAAAATATACAGTTATCTAAATAGAGAGTAAATACTCTCTTGTCAAAAGATATAGAAGTCAATAAGAGTGTCGGTAATGAAAAATAGAAGCTACAAAGAAGGCATAGAACACCTTATTAAAAAATAGATATAATAAATAAGAATAATTTAGGTCAAGTATAATATCTATTTTATGATATGGGATATATAGTTTGGATGAATTGGTGAAATATTTACATGATGAAATTGCACAATGAGAATAGGAAACAAATTTATGTCAAATAGAGTAAGAAAAATACCACTCATATAGAAGAAATGAGAATACAATAAAGATGGATTGAGAAAGAAACACAAATATTTCTAAAGATGGAACTATTTAACAAAATGAATAAAGGAGACTACCAACATATTAATGATACACCACATGGTAGGAGGTTGGATAAAAAATAGGAAGTAAAGGCTTAAAAAATAAAATAAAAAGAGTGGACAAATTTATTAGTCTTATATAATATAAAATTTTGGAACTTATGAGAAAATTTGAGTTTATTGTCCAACAGAAGTAATTAGAACCTCCCAACTACAACACTTTTTGCATTTACACCATAATATCAATAAGTGAATTTAATATAAATCTCTCTATCCAACAATTTTAAATATGATATATCATACATATATAACAATGTTAGGGAAAAACTACTAAATTAATGAATCCCTAGAGAAAACACTAGTAAATATTGAAGAATATCTACTACAAATATCTATAGAATGCTCCCTACCTAAACAAAATAGTTGAAATAGGTTATTACAAGTGTTATTGTATAATTTTAGACTTGGAAGCTACACAAAGATAAATTGAATTAAGAATTCTAAGATGAACAAGAAAAAGATAATTAGAGGAGGTTAGACTAAAATGTGTACCACTATCCTAAACTTAAATAATAATGTGAAAAATATGAAACATATATATATATATATATAAAATCTCATATCAATACAATCTTTGAATTTTTACATAAACAAATTATAATTTTAAATAGTATAAGATTAGTCTCATACAATAAATTACATTACATAAGAATTATATAAAACTATAATAATAGAAATTGAAAATATCCATAATCAATTACACTAAGTATATGAGAAATAAGCAATTTCTATCAAAACAATTGACAAAAATAAGGATTATACTCAACATGCATCATTTTTTTAAATAGATAGCTACATGCTAAATAATAGATTCTACCAGGGTGGTTGCAGCTACATCTGACAAAAAAATTATTTCCTCTATGCTGTGATGGATGTCCATACCCCGTTCCAAAGCTCCCATTTTAGCATAGGCAGGGAGGATGTTGGCAAAGATTGCGGAGTTTTGATTTACACTTGCCAATTAAATTTGATTGAAAGTCTGTAAATCCTTTTCAACAAACACATTTTGTCCATATCCTGCAAGCATAGCATTTCACGAGACCAGATTTCTTTGTGGTATCTTGTCAAACAATTGACGTGCCTTGTCCATGATTCCAGAGTTTGCATACATGTCTACCAGAGCATATTGAATAGTCCCTAGTCTGTTATGATTTAATGGTCGTCCATACTTATTTCCAAAGCTGCCATTTTGCACAAATCACGAGTGACAAATGAAAACTAATCACATGGGAAACCTGGTTTTGAATGTGCTGAAATAGTGAGACTGTGCAAGAACAATTTGAATGCTAACGGTGAATGGGAGAAATAGAAATGACAATCAGCAAGTGGGACAGGTAATTGGGCCCCACACTAGCCACCTAAGTGTGGTCAATGCTTAGAGTGTGTTGGTTAAGCCCAGCTCTCCCAGAGTTATCTCACAAGTCCCTCAACATGAAGGCATCATGAATCCGCCTATGGGAGTACGAGCAAGATGGAGGCCAAGGCCTCGATCTCCATCCATTAAAATTGCAGTGATTACAAATGATCTTAGGAAACTAATCCCTTTGTTGATGTGGAAATCTAAGCCAAGCTCAGACCCTCCAAACAGATTGAACACCTACAACAATAAGCAAAATAGGCTGAAATATTGCACAATAGACTGAAATGGCCAACTTTTGTGCAAAATACAATTATCTATCCAATGGGAAGATTGGTAGAGAGTAGATTATCCCTTTGCTAAAAAAAATGATCTTTTTACTTTTCGTAAAATAGGCATAGAGGTCAAAAAAGTGAAAAAAAAAATAATAATCAAAATTAATGAAACGAGAGGTATTTTTTCATTTCTCAAGCCTCTTGAACACTATTGCTCTATTTGTTTGGTTCTACAATGCTCTATTGATAGGGCTATGTGTGGTATTCTCCTTCATCTAGGAAGGAGCATGCTCTCATGGCTCTAATACAATGTTGGAGAATGCCAAGATCAAGAAGAGCATGAAACAACTTTCATAAGTGAATAGAATTTGCACAATAGTATATCTATCAAATATGAAATGAAGAGTATTATATAATGATCAAGCCTTGCATATATAGGCAAGGATGAGGAGGTAGGAAGGTAGGGATGAACTACTAACCACCCCTCTATAGGTGGGACACTTGTGAGCTCACTTGACAAGTGAGTAAGGAAGTGTCAATAGGAATCTCAAGTCATGAGAACACATGTCGCAATGCTATGAAGTGAGACAAAAGCAAAAAAACCTAAGTAAACTTAAACTAGGTGTGAATAGGTCAATCCTAGACAGGTGATTATCTAACTAGGTGGATAAAGACACTATTTACACTAACATATCACACATGGGATATACACATTTATTACCACCATCAACATAAAAATATGTATTTTGAGACACCTCACATGAAGAACTAAATTCTTCAAATTCTCTTTGTAGACATGCAAAATTGGAAACATGCATTTAATTAATTCATATTCATCCATTCATCAAATATTAAATCAAGTTTATTTGATTAATCTCTGAAGTCCTCCATTTAAATTAAATAAATTCATCTTTAAAACTAACATCATCCCCTTTAACTAAATAAATCAAAAATATTTATTTAACTAAGTCTAAATCATTTTTCATCTCCTTTTAATTTATTTTAATCCATAAATCTAAGTCAAAAAGTCAAATCACCTAACCTCCTCTTATTTAATCAAATCATGATTAAATCTAATCTTAATCCATGTCACATCCTCTAGCTTTTCCCACTTGCACAAATAAATCAATTAATTCATTTATTAAATCTTCATTTTCTCTCAACAAGGCATAAAAGTGGAATATTCCTCCATTTCAAATCTCCCTCCAAGTGGGATGAGTCCTTCCAACAAGGCATTTATTTCACCTTACAAGTCCTTTTGCTTTGAGCCAAGTGGCCATTACTCCATTTGACTCTCCCTCCACCTTGTCATTTCAACATTTTCAAATTTCAAATTTATACATTTATGGGCACATTCATCAAAATGTGCACATCCTTGGCCCATTCACATGGTGACAAGTGGCTTCTTCCTATTGGTTGGGTTTTTATCCCACATTCATCCCTTTTGCCTCTTCTCTCATCAAATTCTTCTATAAATGGAGAGGTTATCCTTCATTTTGATCATCCACAACTTCATGCAAAGTTACTCTCTTCACATTGAGAGCTAATTTTGTCCATTGTCATAGCATTGCATCTTCAAAGCAGTTTCATCATTTAGCTTATCAAAAGGGGTTGGGAAAGGGATAATTTCCACATCAAAGTAGCACCAATCCCCCTATGAGATGATGTTTGAGTAGTTTAGGAATAGATTTCATGCCTATCTTGCTTGTAATTTCATGTTAGTTTGATAATGTTATTGTTTCCTTTACATTTTCTCAACAATTTCATGGGGAGGGCTATTATCTCATCTGTTCAATATTGACCGATTTATTCATATTTTTCAATCTTTGATAAATGTAGATTTTGGTCTTCACATTTTGGCGCCCACCATGGGGCAAAAATATAGTCTTTATTTCTGTTCACATCTGTTTATTGTTTTCGTTGGTTTAAAACCTTCTTTCTGCTTCTTTTTTCTTCCTCCTTTATTGTTGCAACATGGTCTTTTTCTTTGATTTTGTATATGACTTCAAATGATATATTATCTTGTTATGTTGAGAACTAAACAATATGAAATCAAGCAGTCAAAGTTCCACATATTAGCGCACCATGTAGCAGGGATTAGTATAACTTGTATTGCTTAATCTTTTCAATAGTTCTCATCTCTACAAGAAATTCATGGTTATCCTGTTCAAGCCCATTGTTTAGCTTTTTTATGGCTACATTCCCATCTTCTAGAAGAAAATCTTTGTAGACAGTGCCATCTTCGATAATGTTGTCTTGTTGAAGTTATTAGTTGTTGAGAGGATATCTTCTGGGCTAAGGTGCAATAGAAGCCATTCAATTATTGCAACTCCGATGCTAGGTGGTTCCTTAATCTTTTATTTGAAATTGTATAATCAATGGGTTCAAATATAGTTGATAGCTTTTTTTCTCTAAATGTTCTCTTTGGCATACTCATGGTTGTAAATCACTTTTTGTTTGTCAGAGATAGCTTTGGGAGGATTTTCTTATTTCAATTTCAAGCTCTAACGCCTATATCCAACAAAAAATTTGTATGTTTTTGCAATTTGATGGATGCTTGTACCCTTCTACAAAGCTTGGTTCTTAGCACAGGGAGGTCGTGGTCAAAGAGCAATGGAAATTAGTTTTACACCTGCCAAGTACATTTTCTTAAAAGCATTTCTAATGCCCTTCTAATAGATCCATTATTCAGCGCATATCGTGCAAATCCTTGCATTACTTAAAAGCACATTTTTTAAGAGGATTTTTTATCAGAATAATAACATGCTTTGTTTATGATTCTCTTATTAATATATTTGCTCTTATCAGCAATATCGCTTTCTTCCGCATTAAATATGGTTGTTCTCATTTTAATTTCCCAAGGCAAAATTACGTTCTAATTTCTTTGTCAAACTATGCCTTGAGCTCTGGGTACTCTACAAAGTACTTATTGGCAATCATGGTCATAATTTTCTTCTTCAGTTCCTAAATCTTGGCAATTTCTTTGTCTAGCCTCTCTAACTCTTGCAATGATTTTTGTTCTACTTCTTTAGCCTCCTTGTGCAAGGCATCAAATTTTGGCTTGTACTATGGAGTGACTTTATCCACATATTTGGGGATTTCAATACTATCATAAACTTGTTTGTACATGTCAACTATACTTGAACCTAGCCCCTTTCTGTAGTATTCCCAGTCAATTTTTTGTGGTCCCTAATTAAAATTTGTGTCAAGAGTGCACTTAACATATTCATAAGTGTTACGAAGGTTGTTGAACTCCTTGTGTGTGGCATCAGTCACAAGAAGCCATGTCAATGCCATTCGAACCTTCAAATCCAATGGTCGTAATAGTGCTTGAATGAAACCAGATGGAAATAAAAAAAGAAGTCCACTATTGATATGGGTAAAATAGACATGTTTTAAAATCTGGGTGACTAGGTTCATCTCGTTTGAACTTAAGTTTTTCTATTTTTAAAACAAAAAAATTAATTTCTCTTAACCATCAACAGTAGATGCTCTAAACGTTTAATGCTTTGGACCCGTTCATTTTCTCTCACGAAGCTTAATAACTTGCAAAGAGTAAGGAAAGAGAATATTTGTTTGTATGGCCAATAAAATCTATGTGCTTAAATCGCAAATATTAGACTTATTATTGTGTTAATGTTGACTTTGGTTTGCATTCCTGTTATGATGATGGTAATAAGATTATCGTATATTAAGTTGCTATTTTGTTTTGTTAGGCATAAGGGCTATCACTATTGACCTCCTTGCCCTACATAATACTAAAGACTTCCACAGTTTTACACGGAATATCTTAGCCTATGGCTTGCAGAGTTTATGAGATCAGGAGGGCACAATTTCTGGAGGATCTTAGAGTCTTCATGCATGATTTAAAGTCCAACCACTTTCTAGCTATCATACGTTCTTGCCATAAAAGCAACTCATTTCACCCCTTCGCCAAATCTTGAAAGATCCTAAAACCTTCGTGCATGATAGCTATCAATGGCTTTGAATTTAATTAGCTTTCGATGGGATTGACCCGTACTAATCTCTTCTCTGTGAGCAAACTTTGAATTTTAAGTTTGATTGATCTCTTCAATGTAATAGGTCATACTTGTATCTTAAAGTATGGTTTTTCAATACTAGAATCATCATTTTATTTATTATAAAAACTTTGCATGACAAGTTTGCATATAGAATCAATGATGATCTTTTTCACACAGGAATCAAGTCCAAGCAAAGCTTTGTTGTAAATTGAAATTAGGCATTACCTGTCAAATCCAAAGGGGAGTTGTAGATCTTTATTTATCATAAGATCATTTTCTTGTCTTGACAAGTTTTAAAAAAATTATTGGTTTGAAGCTATAGTTATTATGAGGTTATCATTGATTCCTTGAAAATCATAATTCTTATTAGTGATAACTTTGTATTGTTTGATGGAATAGGAAAATGGAGGAAGGATTTTCGTTTGCACGAAGAACTCACAACATTGGAGCATAAAAAGCAATCTTTGGAAGAATCTAGGAGATAAAGAGAATTGAGCATTAAATTTGGAGTTGATAAAGTTTTTTTAAATGCTTTAAAGGGCTTCCATTCTATGCTTTAGTTTTCTATTTTAGATCAACTCACATATTTTTGGGCTCTTAAAAAGAACATTTCAATTTTTGCTATAAGGAACTTAAAAAGAACTTTAGGAAAAACTTACTAGAGTTGGTTTTTGGATTTAACAATTGAACAAGGCAACTTTCATATCTCATTTTGGTGTTTTAAAACGAATCAAATTCATTGCTCTGTGGACTTAAAATGAACAAGTGTTTCTTTGTTTTGTAATTGCTTAATCAAAGTAATACCATCAAAAGGGCATATGCACTTCTCTTGTGCCTCACGACAATCTTGAGAATCAAAAGGCCTTTTGGTGATCTTAAGTTGGGTAAAGTAATTACCTCCACATTTCATTTTGGGATTAAAATTGAATAAAACATTTTGTGAGTGTGAGTGGAACATGTTGTATGTGTTCTCCCTTTGTTTCTAAACGAAGGTTGATCGAACTAAGAATATGTTTGCTTGCTTTTTTTTATCTTAGAGGGCCTACCTTGTGGGAAAAAGTACTCACCCAAGGGAACGACCCAACCGGCAACACACTAAATCCAATTGTATTTCCAGCCAGTATATAAGAGTGGGTACTGGAATAAAGGCAAGTATCACGTGGTTGGTCCTGATGAGAAGGGAAACAATGGTCTCTCACCGCATGGGTCAATCTCCACGAATGGAAAGTCCAAATTAAAACCCTTGTGTAGAAAGGCCAAAATCCCTATCTATTTGTTGGTGCAAGAATGGTTGTTCTGAAGTTTCCCCACACTTTTACGGATTTTAGTAGAGATGGAAAGTATTCCATGGGAGATTCAATGGTACTGATGCTTGGCTACCCTAAAAGAAGTGTTGAGCCATGGAGGGGAGCCAGTGGGGTCAAGCATCTAACCATCTGCTGAAAGTAAGCATAACTAGACTTGTCCAAGTGGGGACTCAACAAATATTGTCTAAAATATCCATAGGGTTGTACATGTTCTTGAAATAAAAATGCATTGCTTGATTGAAAACAATGGAAAACAAACATTAAACATGAGCATCAAATCTCAAACCCTTTAGGAGAAGCAAATATCCTTAAAAAAATTCACATGCTATTACTTGCCCTTGGGATTTGTATCCTTAGAGGCTTCTAAGAATTTGGATTTCATCTCAATTTGCTCCTACTAAAGTCGACATTAGGGAACCTTTTCCTTGGTTTCCTTGATTTCCACATAATACACCTTGTGGGATGAGAAGTTAGGACATTGGACATCTAGTTTCAAAATCTAATCAAGAGTGTTTTTTGTGGTAAAGCAAAGCCATTAAGAAAAGTTAAGAAAAAATTGGAACCTACACATGTGTTTGACATCTTTTGGGTCATATTGTTTTCATTCATACATTGGTCTTTTGGTTTTGAACTACTCTTAGAGAAAAGCATGTTCTTCACTATCTTGGTCTTGTAAACAAGGTTCTCCTTAGGTTCATTTAGATCAAATCAAACACTTCATCCATCCCAAACATTTATCATTTTCATCCCACAAAAAAATTTATAGCTTTGAAAACATCATTTCAAACTTGGGTAAATCATCCTTAAACCAAATCAAAATCATTTGTTTAGTTAGGTGTGTGTTGATGAATCCTTCCTCACACACTTAATTAAATCAGCACACCTTTGAACGAGTTCATGCTAAGATAACATCTAACATCTTAGGGTTTACAAGTTCATTTATCCAAATCACACCAATCAAAATAAAATCCTAAATGTCTAGCATTGATCCAAAGTTCCTAAAAGTTCAACACCCATATCATTCACCCATCTCATCCTTCATCTCATCATTGGTCTTAAACACCTTAGGGGTCACTTTTGCAACAAGGTCAAAACACAAGAAGAACATGGAATATAAACTTGATCCATACATCATGAGCGTTCTAAACCAACCAAACTATCAAAGTCTTACAATGCCAATTGATTATCAACACTCACATTTATACAATCTGTACATGGGATCATTATTTCCTACAAACCTCGATGGTACAACAAATGTGATTATGCCTAGTCAAAATTTTGGAACACCTTTCCTTATGATATATTTAAATCTAAGACCAATCCTACCAATCTATCAACCAAACACCCAATGCATGAGTCTTCCACAAAACATCATCATCCCACCAAATCCATACATGCCAAGTACAAGTTTTCCAAACATGAACATTTCAAATCCACACTTGGTAAACTTTGGGATAGATATGTTTGCGAATCACATAGATGTTGTTCAAAGTCCAAACAAGATGTTAACGACTCCATGTATTAATCCAATTCAAGGTAGCACCATGCAAAATCAAAGTTACCTAAATCAAGGCAATGTGATTCCCAACCACAACAATGTTCAAATTCAACCTATCATGCCAAATCTAAGCATCATGCCCAAACCTACTTGAACAAAAACCAAAAGCTGTATCAAGGGTGGCTAAATCAAAATCAAAATCAAATTTCACTAGATCAACTTGCTTCACTTACCAATATAGTCAATTCATTGCACCAAGATCAATCATCACATATCCAAAATCAACCACTACAAGGTCAGTTCAAAGTGCAAATCTCACAAGGGAACAAACAAAAATACACCCCACTTGGAAACCAATCAAATTAGTCCTGCAACAATTGGTACAAGAAAATATCATCAAGCTCCCTATCTATGGGAACTATCAAGAACCCCTACTTAAACCACCAGGGTATAACGAGGAGCACCATTGTGATTTTCACAAAACAAAGGGACACGCAACATCAAGTTGTATTCGACTCAAAAATCTCATCCAAGACCTCATTGATCAAAAGATAATCACTATTGGGGATAACAATGAAGATTCAACCACTGGTGATAGCATTGACAATCTCCCTTCCACAATTTTGAAAAAATGATCAAGATATATCCATCAAAGAGTACATTGAAGATGTTTTTATCTCATCTGAAGATCAAATCAACATATATCAAGAGTCACTTTTCAATCATGATCAAAATCCACCAACAATACCCAAAATGATCCAATTAAAGAAATGTTGAAACATCACTTATGGTTGTAGACATTGACAATCTCTCTACCACAATTGTTGAAAACAATGTTCAAGATCTCTCCATTAATGAGCACATTGAATATTTTTCTACCCCATTTGATGATCAACTCACCATACATCAAGAGCCACTTTTTAGTGATCTATTTCAAGGAGTGTTAGAATTATTTGATCCCATTGACATAATCTACGATCCATTGACCAATGATCATATTGAAAATGTCTCTACATCACATTATGAGTTAGAGGACATATCTCAATAATTTATTCCAAAGCATGATCAACACCTTTCACCAAGGTCTAGCAATGGTCCTTTCCAAGACATATTGACACCCTTTGACCTCGTGGTTACAAATACTAAAGGAATCCTCAACTTGACACTTGAATAAAGTCCACTCAAAGATCAAGAGGATATTGAACCACTTACCATGACTAATGATGATGTCCAAGAACCCTTTGTAATAAATCCATCCTTTGAAACTAACCCATGTCAAGAACTTGATCCAAAGCATGTCACAAGCAATCCCAAAATTAATCAAGATCAAGAATTCGTATCTCCAAGATACTACAATGATCTAATGGATACTCTCCTATCTATACAAGATGATCATATCCACATAGCACTTACTCCTCCATCTACCCATGAGATGTTTTTTTGGATGGACACATAGATGATCTTCATTCAGTACAAGATCCCTTTACTCCTGATATTATTACACAAAAAGAGTAGGTTATTGATTCCTACAATCAAACTAAATTATCAACATCAAGATCAGATATATCCCAAATTCAGACTGAGGACATCATGTATGAAGATATCCAGCATTATCCACTCAAGGAAACAAGTCAAACAAGTATTCCAAAGCTAAAGAGTAGCAAATTGAAAATCACGTCATCTACAATGGTGGTCATTTATTAGAGCATGCTTATGAACAAGACATCTCAAAACAAGAAGAATCAAAGGAATAAAGGTGCTACTACCACCATACTGGGGGCAACTATGTCTCAAGCAAATGTTAACATAGGGAGCATGAAGAATCCTTATGATGAAACTGATGCCAATACTACAATAACCACATCATGAATCTTCATCCACCCATCACCCCATCCATGGGATGAACATCAAAAGAAATATTTGAATCAAAGTACAAAGAACATTCATCAAAGCAAAAGAATCTAAGAAGCATATTGGACAAATCAAATACAAATGGATACCAAAGAATACAAAGAAAGATTATCCCTATCAAACTCCATTAGTCAAAGAAACTATGGGGAAAAATAAAAAAGGTCAAAGTATCCATCAAAGATGTCCACAAAGGAAAAATCAAGCTTCTCAAGCAACATACAAAGTATATCAAGCAGTTGGTCCTAATTCCACGTTAATTCTTTGTATCCACCCCATCATTGCTCATCTTCCCAAGTTTGAGAGTCAAAGGTTCCAAACTATCAACCAATCCATCTTTTATCCTAAACACACTCCATCGACACCTCCACGCATATATCCAATTCTCACATTGACCATGTATTGGAAACAACCCTTTATCATAAGGATTCAGAAGGCACTCTATTGCGATGTGCGCACAAAGACAAAGTTAACCCTAGTATCAACAAAACAGATCAGGAATCCCAAAATTTGCATTCAAGTGCACGTATCTTGGCAAAGCAGCTTCTTCAAGCAGGATATCAATGGCACATTATGACAGAAGCATCTACATCAACCACAAGGTGATTCAACGTGAGCTTAAAATCTTTCAGAAAAGTCCAAAAAAATATAAAAAATATAAAAATCCAAAAAAAAAGAAAAAGGATTGAAAATAGTAAATAAAAAAATTGTCCTCTAGTGAAAACCGCATGGGTGGCGCTTTGGACAAGTACCATGATGAAAACCTAGCAAACAAACGTCATGTGTAGAATCGAGCATCTACGTGAGCCACTTCAGGTGAAAGCATCTCATCCCATCCATAATAAATCCAAGA
The DNA here is from genome assembly GCA_007258455.2 of Sequoia sempervirens. Classification (NCBI taxonomy): domain Eukaryota; kingdom Viridiplantae; phylum Streptophyta; class Pinopsida; order Cupressales; family Cupressaceae; genus Sequoia; species Sequoia sempervirens. The sequence continues at coordinate 540,496,794 of VDFB02058242.1, read as the reverse complement.
TTCCATCTATATTATCCGTAATAAATCCATTCATCCATGAACCATTTATCCAATCCATTTTCATCCATCTGCATCTATAGTCCAAATTATCTTGATCTTGACAAAACTTTGGTGCATACTTTACACCTACTTATGTTAAACATTTACATGGGTCATTTTCACTAATCCTATCCTACCCAACATTATTTGAGCCATGAAGCACTATCCAAATGAGCTTTCTTTATCTGAACACCTTATCTTATCACAAGATAATCTGTATCCATCCGTCCACACACCTATCGAAGCATCCACCCATGGCATTCCATACATTGCTAAACACTAGGGGTAGATATTTACATCTTGCTTTGGGAATAAATCTTGATCCATATCCTCCAACTTATGTGGTGATCCAAACATTGGCAAACGTGAAATCAAATTGGTCAAGCATTTTTAATCTGAATCCAAATCACTAGCCCATGGCATATTTTGATGAGAAGACATTCCTTATCAATCTTCATCTTCCATCGAACATCAATCCAAACAATCACTATCAGTTGCATCTAATTTTCACTTCAAACGTCACATCAAATCATCCAAAAGATCTTTTTGTCCAAACCAAGCTTCATCAATCTTGATCAAATCAAATCCAATCAATCCATCATCATCTCAGGATATCCTTCCCAGTACTTGTGTTGCTTAACACTATCCTTGCATTGTTGTGTATCCTCAACAATATCATCATCATCAGTCATGATCAATCAAATCTAATCAATCCATCATCATCTCGGGATATCCTTCCTAGTACTTGTGTTTCTTAACACTATCCTTGCATTGTTGTGTATCCTCAACAATGTTATCATAATCAATCCTGATCAATCAAATCCAATCAATCTATCATCATCTTGGGATATCCTTCACAGTCCTTGTGTTGCTCAAACACTATCCTTACATTGTTGTGTATCCTCAACACTATTATCATCATCAATCCAATCTATCAACCTTAGCTTGGTTTTTGACAAAATCACAAAACAAAGCACTAATATAGTCACACATATCCATATCCAAATTGTCAAAATCATGCAAAAATTCAAAAACATCAAAAAATTGTGAAAATCCAAAAACATCCAAATCATATCAAAATCCAAAAACACCTATATAAAAACCTAAAAGCATAAAAACATGGTAATCAACTACGCCATCTCCGAAGCTTAAATGTAGGCAATGGATCTTTGATCAATAATCGGTAGGACACAAAAACACAAAAACATCCAAAAAACACAAAATCCAAAAACATTCATAAAACCCAAAAACAACCTCAAAACATTTAAAAAAAAACTCCAAAAACATTCAAAAAACCCTAAAAAATCATCTATCTCATTTCGCTTCACCCACAATAATCAATCATTCATAATAAAACAATCATCACCTTCATCCTTTGGCAATACAAACAAAACAAAAAAAACCACAACAATCAGCGAAAAAAAACTTCAAATGCAAAATCAAAATTGAAACAACAAACTTTTAAATGCAAAATCAAACTCTTGATCATTCACAAACATGTCAATCAACCTTATATCAACAACCTTTCAAAACAACCTATCAACTTACCACCATCCACTAACATGTCCTAGGATGCATCCTTCCTACAATGGGCATTATATTTTGGCAAAACACTTTGGATAAACAAAACAACATGTTGCCATCCACTAAGATTTCGTAAGATGTATCCTTCCTACAATGGGCATTATCTATTGGCAATCGTTTCAGTTCTTATCCTTAACAAAACAAATCCCTTTGGCTAGAGATATGAAGAATATTGACTTGTTTGTGTGCTTGATTTTTTCTTTTGATTTATCTTATTGCACTCATTCCAATGACCTCTCAATGATGTCTAATCAAAAAGATTTAGAGAGAAAGGAATGGGGCAATGATCATTATCTTTTTGTTTGTTATGCTTGTTGGACATTCTTGTAATATAACTTAGAGAATACTTGCTTTGTTAGGTGCATCCTAGCAAGGTTTTCGTATGTCAAGTGCGAACAAGAAAACTCCTATATCTGTACGTCGAGTCAAAGTCCATCACACTAGGTGCAATGCCATCCTAGTTCTTTATACCTTGATGCATCATGCCTATGTGTGTTATCAAACATAACATAAGTAGCCCTTTTAAAGTCCCAATTCCTGATAAGCAAATCATCCATCTCTCATCATCATCTTTAATAAAGTTGGCTTGTTGAATCCTCTTGTCATCGTCTCATTTCTTCTTTTTCCACGCTAACATCATACCATGGTAGTTAATCATCATCAGCAATGCATCCATCTTGTATCCACGAACCATCAACATACTGCACATCATATCATATCATATCATATTGATTATCATCATAATATAGATCTGTTAGTCTAAGCATCTCATAAAACCATACATTTGTATAAAACATCCATTGCATAATCATATAGGCATCATCACATCATATCATTATTTAAGTTGTTTAGGATAATATAGATTGGTTATTCTAAGCATCTTAAAACCATCTCATTTACATCATCATCACAACCATCCACACATCCATCTTGAACCTCTTTATCACGAGATCGACCCTCAAATCAATTTTTTTCGCTCGATCTCTTGAGGTGGCAATGTACAAGTATACTTCTTTCCACTGGGGCATCCGAAAAAATCATTTTTTTTTTAAATTTAACTGCGGCAAGTTTATTCTTTGAACCAACGCAACAAGTACATTGCTTCAAAGAGGGGGAAAATGTAGACATGCAAAATTGGCATCATGCATTTAATTTATTCATATTCATCCATTCATCAAATAAATCAATTTTATTTGATTAATCTCTAAAGTCCTCCATTTAAATTAAATAAATTCATCTTTAACACTAACATCATCCCCTTTAGCTAAATAAATCAAAAATATTTATTTAACTAAGTCTAAATCATTTTCCATCTCCTTTTGATTTATTTTAATCCATAAATCTAAGTCAAAAAGTCAAATCACCTAACCTCCTCTTATTTAATCAAATCATGATTAAATCTAATCTTAATCCATGTCACATCCTCTAGCTTTTCCCACTTGCACAAATAAATCAATTAATTCATTTATTAAATCTTCATTTTCTCTCAACAAGGCATTAAAGTGGAATATTCCTCCATTTCAAATCTCCCTCCAAGTGGGATGAGTCCTTCCAACAAGGCATTTATTTCACCTTACAAGTCCTTTTGCTTTGAGCCAAGTGGCCATTACTCCATTTGACTCTCCCTCCACCTTGTCATTTCAACATTTTCAAATTTCAAATTTATACATTTATGGGCACATTCATCAAAATGTGCACATCCTTGGCCCATTCACATGGTGACAAGTGGCTTCTTCCTATTGGTTGGGTTTTTATCCCACATTCATCCCTTTTGCCTCTTCTCTCATCAAATTCTTCTATAAATGGAGAGGTTATCCTTCATTTTGATCATCCACAACTTCATGCAAAGTTACTCTCTTCACATTGAGAGCTAATTTTGTCCATTGTCATAGCATTGCATCTTCAAATAATTTTCATCATTTAGCTTATCAAAAGGGGTTGGGAAAGGGATACTTTCCACATTAAAGTAGCACCAATCCCCCTATGAGGTGATGTTTGAGTAGTTTAGGAATACATTTCATGCTTATCTTGCTTGTAATTTCATGTTAGTTTGATAATGTTATTGTTTCCTTTATATTTTCTCAACAATCTCATGGAGAGGGCTATTATCTCATATGTTCAATATTGACTAATTTATTCATATTTGTCAATCTTTGATCAATGTATATTTTGGTCTTCACACTCTTTATTTTAAATTCATTTGGGTAGTCAGTTATGTTATATATGCTACTAAAATAAGGCCTACAACACATATATTCATAAGTCATAGCAACAACACTATCTGGTGATATTATTGAAGCACACTCTACATGAGGAAAATAACAAGTCTTAAACCAAATAAACAAGTTTTCATATGCATCCACATGATCACCATATTCATAGTATTCAAGGGCAAGGTATTCAAACTAAAAAATCATTGACTACGTTAGAATTTATTCCAACAATCTCATCACTAAGTGTAACCATGTATATGGTACTCTCATGTAAACAAATATCAGTAGCTTCATTAACAATGATGAGGATAAAGGAGGGAAATACAAAAAATATAAACTAGTTTACATAAACATGTACACACACCACATAATCAATTCAATGTATTGATTCACTTGATTTCTCAATCATACACACATCTTCTTCTTTATCCAAACTTTGCATTTCTAATGGTTGGGGCATAACTAATAATGCCTCATAATTCATTTTTTCTCCATTTGGAACTTCTTGTTTGTGAGTTGTCAACACCTCCTTCTTCACTACCCACTCTTGCACTATATCCTTCTTTATCTCTAGCGCCTTCATGAGAACATTGTTGTTATTGATCTTATCTTTCTACCATCATGATTTATTACATATGACCATAAAAATACTATTTGATCTTGCAACATTATCATTGTTTAGTAAGAACATATTCAAATCTAAATTAACACACATTTATTACTTGCATTACTGTTGCATTTGTATAGGATATCATGTCTTCACATGGTATCTTTGAATGTAGGGATAGTTGGATACATTCCTTAGGGTGTTCTATGTTGTGAGCTGGCAACTCATACTATTCTACATTAGTATTATGCACATCTTGGAAACCTAAATTAGTTTCATCATAATCACTATACTTATCTTCTCCATCCATGGAGTCGTATCTTGATGCATCACACTAATCACCCTCTTATTCATAATATTGAAAATAACATTCCACATAAGCAAGATATTCCTCTCTACTCATCGAAAGGGCATTTGGATTCTTGAGGGTGAAATGTTGAGCTTCCCACAAACTAATGTTTGTAGGAATTTGTTGATGTTCTTGTTGAAGGTGACATACCACTTTATCATGTTCAACTTATTCTTAGCATGACACCTTGAGAGGAAGAGGATATTGGAAAATGTCGTATGTTTCTTGATCTAGATAACTTGTGACAAAATTTTGTACATCATATTGAATGTCCCTATTCATTCTACAAATTATAAGCACATGGTCCCTTTTTAAGTGAGCCTCCTATTGCCAAAAAATTTCCATTTGTCTTTGTTTCTCCACTCTAAACTAATCTAGTAATTAATCCAGTTCATCATTACAATAATATGATGTGATGGGGGAAGCTAAAGAATCATAAACAAAATATGTAGTACAACATGTATACATGTCCCTTCTACCAACAATAATATCATTTCTTTCTTTATAATCAAACCTACGAATTCATCTACGTGTTTTAATTATGTTGTTGATTGAATCTTCAAAAGTATACATGTGTTTATTTCTAAAATAAATGCATGAATTATTTCTAATTGTAGAATTAACTTGTAAGGTTTTTGAGGTATATTTGAGTAATTTACCATTATTTAGAGCTCCCCAAGATGGATGTCTTTGTACATTAGTTGAACCTACATTTTCTCTTTGTTGGTACTTGGCCTATCTTCTCCTTTTCTTCTCAAAGTCCACTGATCTACTTGTTCATTTAGACATTAAATGAAATAGTTGCCACTCTTCACTTAAAAGACAAAATATTTTTCAGTAGCTAAAAATCTAAATACTAGACAATAAAATTTCCTATTTTAAGTTATAGATGTTCTCAAGATGAGAACCAAGATTTTATCTCCCAGATAATGGTGCCAATTTATTGGCATAAGTTGATGGGCTACCAACTTACCTAAACTGAATTCCACTAACTAAAACTCATAATCAATTTGTAGAGGTTTACAAAATATGCATTGGCTTCCCAATTCATCGATAACTATTAATTTTAAAATATCCCCAACAACAATGCCAATTTTTTGGTGATCTTTAGAACTCTAACTCCCAAATCCCTAAGGTTGGTTAGTCTTCCAAATGTTAAGGGTGTCAAAACAAAGAATAATACCATAAATTTAGGACCAATTATTGAGGTGGGTAAGGCCTCCTTCACTTTTGGTTCTACAAGACCGGGGGGATTTTTCTAAGGTGCTAAATTAAAAGATATTACAAGGATTAAAAAATTACCTTACTACAAACCATACCCATTACACATGTATCCCTATACTAGTGTCACAATATACTTATGTGTTGGGTTAAATATTAAAGGTTATGCACCTTTATCTAATAAAACATATTACCATGCAAAGTGTTTTTAAAAATGGCTATAACAACCCCTATTTCTATTATACACTTCTATGTGGAAGCTAGAAGGACAACATAACTGAAAGAAATTGATTGTGACTGAATTATTTCAATATGTTGGGTTGATGAGAAATGGAGTTAATAGCGCACCAATGCTAATTACAATAGGGCAACAAAGTCATGATATCATTCAAAAAATGCAACAAATGAAACCTTGGTGTGATACCTTGATGAAGGTTTCACTGAAGACAATACCTCGTACAATACACAGGTAAACTAGGTTTTACACGTGCATTTAAAGAAAATATATGGTTTATAGAATATTAGATGATTATACTTAGTGAAACATGGAAAATGGGGTTAAGGGTTCAAACACATAGGGTTTTATACTAAATTTTGAATATGTAGTAATAGAAAAAGTATCCCTTTTCCTTACTTAATTCAAAATAATTAACAATAAATGAGTCTAATGTTGCCTTTGATTTAGTGTTGTAATGTGTTTTACACGTTCGCATTAAATCTAGGGCATTTTTTAACAAAATGGACTTGATGATGCCTTATTTAGGGTGTTGTAAAGTGTATCTTTACACTTTCATACTAATCCAAGGCTTTATTAATTAGAGCTTAATTGGCCCTTTAAATTCAAATCCAAGCCTAATTAATTGCATTTTCTGAGGGATAAATCCCAACACTCATTAATAATGTTTCACAACACTTAATTTGGAAAGGTTTGAGTCCTAGGCTAGTGACTTAGGACCCATTCGCCACCTGGTGATGGGTCCATCCTAGGTCTTAGGACCCCCTTTTTACATATTATTTCATATCCCTAAAGCAAGGTCCTAGTTAAGTATGCTAGGACCCATTCACCCTATGGCGAATGGGTCCTCCTTAACTTAGGACACCCCTTCTTGAATATATTCTTAGCAGGATTTTAGTGATTTCAAATCCTAGATCTGATGTCAGCTTGTGTTATTTGAATTTCAAGATTAAATCTTAAGTTAAGTATAAATATGAGGTTATTTTACATAGTTTCATCCTATATCTTCATAAGCAATCAAGAGTACTTTCACAAGAGCATTCAAGAGCATTCAAGGGAAGATTGTTAGATTTTTATTGTAGCAATCAAGGATCTCTTTCATCATGTCAAATTCATGCATGTTGTTGAGCTAATGTGATGTTGTAGCATTGGTGATCAAGTTCAAGTCTTCAAAGCCATTATCTTATGTCAAGTTCATTATTAGGATCTACATACATTGAGGCCACTTCATGCTAAGTTTCAGATTTACAATCCAAGATTCAATTTAGGATTGTTGAGTTGTTTCATATTGTTGTTCCTTCATCTTTTCTTTTATGCATTTTTTCAAT
>VDFB02058242.1:540406612-540489118 GCA_007258455.2 Sequoia sempervirens | reverse complement strand
GAAGGTATTGTGAATGGCTGCAGCCATGAAAGGTTTTCAAAACCTCAAAAATAGTAAACAAAATGCAGGAAAGTTCTCCATTCCATAAGTATTATAATTTTCTATAATGAGTCGAGCCTGAAACTAGGTTATCTTCTTTAGAAAGTGAGGAAATAAAATGGTATGGCCGCAGCCTATGTAGAGGAGCACACTTTTTCTTTTGTTTCCACACAAAGGACAAAAATTTTCTTTCAAATCATGCTCAAATTGAGCTCATTTAAGAAGAGAATACACAAGATGAAAGCATAGAAACTCACCTAGTTTTTGTGTGAAGAGAGGAACCATCAAAACCTGCATGCTTGTGGCCTTCAAAACTCAAGCCAAGTGTGTCCATGGTGGCCCGAGGTAATGAGATATCAACAGAGGAAACAAACATAGAAAAATGCATCAGAAATTCACTCATGGCCACTACCTAGAGGCCCTAAATCCTTCAAAAACGGAGTCAAAATGACCCAAAACAAAGAAGAAACGACTTACCATTAAGTTCCTAAATGAAATCGACACCAAATCAACATAGCAGTGCATAAAATGTTTGATTTTCAGGCTTGAACCCCAAGTTTCCATGGCGGTTGTGTGCCAAGTTCTCCAGAAATGGCAAAGTGAAAAATGAGGCGAGAAATGTGGAAGTTCAATGTTTTGTGGTTAGGGTTTCATGTTGCCCTAGCTTGCCCTTATCTTTTTATCACATTGATTTACAATTAAAGTGGCTTGACTAATACTTTAGCTCATCATTCCTACGTTGTTCTATGCCTTAGGTTTTCCTATGGTTTTGAATTAAAACCAAATAATTTTATGCCTTAGTTTCTTTATGATTTTTATAGAAAATCAAGATAGGTATTATACTTGGCTGAGTTCAAGTGAGTGTCGTCAACAGGACTCGACAGGCAGGGTTTGAAAAGTGCAAAAAATTACATGAAATTTAAGGTTAAAACTTGTTTTTTTTTTACTTATTGTGAATGCAAAATGATGTACGCCATGAAGGTTTGTATGGTTTTGGAGGTCTTAATTTGGGCTTGGTGGTGGGGGTTCTGCCCCTCGACTCCACCATGTATCACGACAGGGAGAATGCCCAGGGCACTGCCCTAGGACCTCGCAAGGGGCACTGCCCCTCGACACCGCTGGGGGCACTGCCCCCATACCCCCGCAAGGGGCATTTCTCCTTGACCCCACTAGGGGCTCTACCCCAAAACCCCCACGAGGGGTGCTGCCCCTTGACCCCGCTGGGGGCGCTAGCCCTAGACCCCCGCAAAGGGTGTTGCCCCTTAACCCCATTCGGGGTGTTTCCCCTTGACCCCACTGGGGCCATTGCCCCCCATCCCCCGCAAGGGGAGCTACCGCCAAACCCTTGTGAGGGGCGCTACCCCTTGACCCCACTAGAGGCATTGTGCCTAGACCCCACAAAGGGCACTGCCCCCCAAACCCATTAGGGAAATTGCTTTGATACTTGAGATTATGGCTACTGCATCATCTAGGACCTATCTTAGACACATTCATAGGAAGGATGTAGGCTCCTTTTAGCCATAGAATTCTAGTTATTTTTTTGAATCTTTTGATATTTCATTTTTTTTTGGAACATTTGATGTCATGGATTTCATATTCAATTATTTTTGTATACATTCGAGTCTTTGACTATATATCTAAGTGTGTTATTTCCTTGAGCAACTCAACTACAATTTGTGTTTATAACTTTATACTTATATGATCAATATATACTTGTCTTAGTGACGAGGACCTTGATTGGGTTGACCAGGCAGATAGAGAGGTTGAGGCTATAGCCATGACAGAGGAGGAGGCTAAAGCACGAGAAAACACATCCACAACTAATGTTGGTGAGGGTGGCATGGTGTCACAAGCAGATACTATGGTTGCAGTTGCTACATCATCTGGGACCCACCTTAGATGCCTTCGTAGGAAGGATGTAGACTCCTTTGAGCCATATAATTGTAGTTATTGTTTTGATATTTCATATTTGTTTGGAACATTCGATGTCATGCATTTCATATTTTATGAGTTTTGTATACATTTGACTATATTTATATATCTAAGCGTGTGTTATTTCCTTCAGCAACTCAACTACAATTTGTGTACTTTATACTTATGTGATCAATGTATACTTGTGTATGTGATCAAATTTGCTTCTATTTAATGATGTTATTGTGTCTTTAAGGTTTATTCAATAAAGTGTGCTTGAAACAAGTTTTAAATCCTTACAAATCTCTAAATTTCTAGTCCCAAGTCAAGTCACCCTATCCGAGTCCCGAGTCGAGTCACCATAGCCGAGTCCTAAGTTGAGTCACCCTAGCCGAGTTGAGCCGAGTCCAAGTCTCATTACTATGATTTAAATAAAACTAAAATGAATATGAATTAAATATATAATTTAATCATTAAATTATGATTTTAATTATTATAATTTTTTTAAAAATGTGTGATTGTGATTGTGATATTACATTAGATTCCTTGCACACTAAGATTTTTTTTAATTAAAATAGATCTGCCTCTTGCATTTCTTCCAAACCATTCATATTATTATTGTGAAAAATAAATTCTAAATAATGATTAATATTCAACATATAAATTTTATTATTATTTATTTATTTTATAATATTTTATAAATTAAATATTACAATTTTTAATTCAAAAGAAGATAAAAATTCCATTTAATTCAAATGATATTAAATCTCAAATTTAAGATCATACTATTATCTTCATATTATCCTTTAAAAACATTTTTTTTAATCTTTTACTCAAAAATATTAAACATGGGAAAATTTGTAGATGATTGAATGTAGAAATGAGGTGTATTATGCCATAAAATGTACAAAAGGGATATAGTTGAATTTTTATGCCCTTGCAATCACACCAAGGGTATAGGGTTGAGGGTCCAATGTATAAGGTAGAGGGTATAGGGGTTTAGGGATTAGGGTTTAAGGGTTGAGGGTTGAGTGTGGAGGGTAGAGGGTAGAGGGTTGAGGGTTTAAGGGTTGGAGGATTAAGGGTTGAGGGTTGAGGGATTAGGGTAGAGAGTTTACTTGGGTTTAAGGGCTTAAGAGTTGAGGGTTGAGGGTAGAGGGAATTGGGTTGAGGGTAGAGGGTAGAGGCCAGTTTAAGGATTTAGGGTTTAAGGGCTGAGGGACGTTGAGGGTTTAGGGTTTAGGGTTGAGTGTTTAAGGGTTGATGGTTTAGGGTTGAGGTTAGGGTAGAGAGGGAGGGTCGATGCATGGAGTGAGGGATGGAGGGAGAAGTGAGATAGAGACAAGGAGAGAAGAGGAGGGAGGAGCAGAGATATATATATGAGGGTTGAGGATCCAATATATAAGGTAGAGGATTGAGAATTGAGGGTATAGAGTTGAGAACCTATAGGGTTGATGGTTAAGGGTTGAGGGTAGAGCGTTTAGGGTATAGTTTTGAGGGTATATAGTTGAAGAATTAGGGTTGAGGGTCCAATGTATAGGGTAGAGGGTATAGGGGTTGAGGGTTTAGGGTTTAAGGTTGAGGGTTGAGGGTTGAAGGAATAGGGTTGAGGGTTGAGGGATCTTTTGATGCAAGTGAAATGTAGGCAAGCAATTGATGGCCAGTGAATATTGGGGAAGGATTTTTTGTTCTAACACCCCTAATCCCTTAACCCTTGATCCCTGCTAGATCAAAACAATTAGGCGCTAAATTAGGCACTAAATTTGGCGCTAAACCTGATGTTAAACCTAATGCAAAACCTGACGCTAAACTAAGCACTAATTAGTGCCTACTTGGCACTAAATCTGGCACTAAACCCGATGCTAAGCCCGACGTTAAACTTGGTGCTAAACCCGACGCTAAACCCAATGCTAATCCCGGTGCTAAACTTAGCGCTAAACCCAATGCTAAACCTGATGCTAAACTCGACACTAAATCCAACATTAAACTAAGCGCTAATTAGCGCCTACTTATTTTGATCGGCGCAAAAAATGCCAAAAATAGTGCCATCCCGATAAATAGCACCGACTTTTTCAAAAAATTAGAGAAAATTACATTAAAACAATGGGTGGAAGAAAAAAAGGGAGCTAATCATAGGGATTTGTTGTAGTGTTTGTACATCAAAAGGAGATTCAATCAGAATATTACTTTTTAAAGCAAATCACTATTATGGTTCATGTGTGTTATCAACATGCACAATCAGAATTGGATGGTGTTGAGAGTATGGATGAAGAACGAGCCATTAAGAAAGAATATCACTTTTATATTAGTGATGATAAAGAGCATGACACGTTTTTTGTACAACATTGCTTTACAATTTTTTTTGAGAATTTGAGAAGCAAGGGTGTAAAATTTGAAAAGAATTTTGTATGGCCAGATGGATGTGTAGCACAATTCAAATCTTCACGACCATTCTATGCACTTTGTAGATATCATAAAATCTAAAAAATACCACATGTTTGGAGTTTTTTTTAGAGTGGGCATGGAAAGGGTGAGCATGATGGAGCAGAAGCTTGCATCAAATGAGCTTTAAGAAAGCATCAAATGAGTTATTCAGAAGATCATATAAACAATGTACATGATGTTGTTGAATGGTGTAAGAAACATTTTGCATCAAATGTGGTGTTGAGGGTCAAAGTAGCACAACAACATTAAACAAAATATTACTATTCTATTTCTCCTGAAAGAGAAAGATAATACATGGTGACCTAACTCCCAAGGTCCTAGTAATTGGTTCTCAATTATGTTGATATCACTCAGTGGTTCATATAACTGTAATGTTCAAGGGGCCTTTGCTGGTAACAAGGAACAAGACTGCATAGCATCAATTAGTCTACGTTGGGGGGGGGGGGGTTTAAATAAAAGAAAAAGATGAATCAGAGCTTCAAATCAAAGAAACATGAGTAAAATTCTTACATATCCAGACATGCATATCAATAATGAGTGTTTATTCCACCTAACCACAACTATAGCAAGATGCAATCCATAGAATAAACTATGCTACTACATACATCCATAATTCTAATTCAAATACCATCAATATTCACTAAACTTGCTTCAAACAAATCACTCACTCATCATCTAAAACACATATCAAATGAATACGAAACAACTTCATCCACAGATAATCCAATGATATAATCTTGAATCCAATTCCTTTTATTGACTTTCATCAAATAAGAAACAATTAAGCACAACAAAAATCACTGGCGTATGGATTGATCATGTACCATTAACCTTATCAAAATAGATCCAAAATTTAAAACCATAACATAAAAATGTATGAAAAACTGTAAAATAACCAAGTTTTATTGAACTTTTAGAGTATCTCTCCTAAAACATAGAAATCCTAGATCTAATCTCTATTTTTTATCATCTGGTGGCTGATCTTCCTTCAATTAGCCAACCTTTTTAAAGTAGAACCCAATAATACATATATGGTGCCACACGCACAAGTTTCTCAATATTATCAATCTAGATCCACAATCAATGGAACTGGAACTAAACACAGAAGTAGAATAATGAACCCTTGTTCCAAGGCTGATTACTCTGTGGTACCAAAAAGAAATCTAATATTCCAAGAAGAAAGTGAAACCCATAGATCAAACTCAGAGTTGAGCTTATGTCAAAACCCACAAAAAGAGGAGAAAAGAAGATATTGAGTATGGTGAAAAGAGTCAGTTCACTCTTGCAATGAATTCTCAAGGATGTACTCGTCATAACTGGAGAACACTTGTTGAAGAGTACCTAAATTAGGTCCATCCAACCAATCATCTTCAAATCTGATCCTTTCAAATTCTGCAAAAACCAACCTTTGTACCTCCTTTAACTTGATTAACTCCTTTCTAGCAGTTCTTATCTCCTCCCTGATATCCATAAACTGATCTAATAATAGATTCTCCCCATCACCTCCCTTTTGCATAATTTCCTCAAACCTACCCCTCCATCTCTCCCTTAGTTTATCCAAAGATAGGCCTTCTTTGTTTGAGGAATCTAGGTTAATTAAAATGGCCACAATTGCCTCTAATTCAACCATCTGTTGATTCAAATCTTTTCTCATTTCTCAAACTTCTTCTTGATGCCCATGAATAGTCCTAGACTTATACCTTATGATGCTCATAGTTTTTTCCACAAAATCTACATTACCATGCTCAAGAATTGAATATTCCAACAAGGTGGACTTGGGCACTTTTCCAATATCTTCAAGCCTTTTAACACATTCCTTGTATTCATCATCTTGCTTATCCAGATCCTTGGCCTGTTGATCTAGATCCTCTGCCAATTCAAGAGCAACCTTATGAATTTTAGAACCCTCAACGAGAACATCATCAACCTCCTGGTTGAGCTTATCCAACCATTTATCCATCATTCCTACCTTTCTTTTCATTTGAACCAAATCATCTGCTTCCTTCTTTGTTAACAAAACTAGGGATTCAGGAAGAGCAGCTTGTTGGGAAATGGGACTTGAAACATCTTTCAAAAAACTATGGAGCTGATCCAATTGAGCCTTAAGCTCATCCTTCCTTTGTTTATCTGTGAACATCCGGGATTTAGTTGAAGAGGCCACAATATCAATCAAACTCATTTGTTGGTTTCTTGTAGGCTTTCCCAAATTTATCACCCCCAACTGATAATCAGTATCTTTCATATCATCATGGCTCTTCTCCATTATGGGTATGGCACATTCAACAACAATCTCTCCAGCATCAGTGAGCCTAGTAGAGTGAAGAACTCAGGCTTTCTTTTTAGGTTTCTCCTTCCCAATTTCTTTCATCATTTCCTCCCAATTCAACGGTTGTGGTTGAACAACTTGTTTTCTTTCCAAGTCCAGTTTTAACCAAGTAGGAGCAATAGGAGTAGTGGCTTCCTGGGCTGAAGAAGAAGCAACAGTAGTGGAAGACAAAGGTTGTAACAATGTAAGCCCTGGTTGAGAATCAACTTCCTGCACATTTTTCTAATCACTTTGTTCCTTTTCCTGTGCTAACTTTTATGCTTCCTCATTATCCTTCTGCTCTTGTAGCCTTTTAGCCTCCAGCTCCTGCTTTAAACATTCCTCTTCCACTTTCTTTTTCTCTAACATTTGATCCCGCGGCTTCTTCAACTCTTCAACATAGTCTCATGCCTCCTTAGACTTCTTTTCATATTCAACAATCTCAACAGCCTCTCTTTCCCTTTTCAAACGTTCTTGCTCTTCCCTTTTCCTATAAGCCTCTTCTTGTGCCTTGAGCTTAGCTTCAATAGCTTCTTTTTCTCTTCTTTGTTGGGCCTTTTCCTCTTCAAGGTTATGAATCTTTTGCTACATCATCAAATTATCTCTCTCTTCTTGTATCTTGAGCTCCTGCTCCTTTTGTTGTTGTTGTTGAGCTAATTCATTAGCCTTGACCTTATCTTCCAACTCCTTCTGCTTGGCCGGCAATTCAGATCGTTCCTCAGCCTCCTCCTCTTGTTGCTTAGTTGATGCCTCATCTTGTTCCTTGGCATCAAATTCTCATTTTTCATCTTCAAAAAGTTTCCACTAATCTTCCTCAGTCAATATGTGTTCGGTCCCTGCATCATCTGTCATATCAAGAGATGTTAATACATGATGCTCTTTATCAGATGGAGTCTTTTCTAAATCTGTTTCTACATTATGTATCTCAATTTCATCCTTCATTTTCTTTAAGACCTCTGCTTCATCATGGAGGGCTCCCTTTGGTGATTCTTGACCTAGTTCTTGTGTATCAGAGGGTTGAGTAGATACCTCCCCTCCAACAGATGTAGAAGCCCCTACCTCCGCAATTGTTTCATCTTCTTGCACCTCTAGAAGGTCTTGAGGGACCACCTCCTCTTGTGTATTAGAAGGCATAAACTCTAAGGGTTCCTTAGGTGCCATCCTTCTCTTTTCCCTTTTATATACTTGGGTGGTACCTGCAACCTTCCTCTTCTTAGATGATTGAGCCTCGGTTTGATTAGCCCTCAAACTCACCCAGTGAATACTCCTATCCAGCACCGGTCTTGCAATCTACTTTACGTCAATTGTCTCCTCAGCATTCTAGACTACTAGATCAAGATCTTTAGTACCAATCTTGTCTGCATTATACCCGGGATCCAAAACTATCCCATCATCAGAAAAAATTTATGGAATATCTTCTTTTATCCCAAACTCAACCATAAGTGGGATAGGTATCCTTTCATAATTCTTTTTCCTAAGATCATATTCATCCTGCAAGTCCTCCCAAAAATCCTCCAACAGATTAAAGTGCTTATCAAAAACACTGGGAAGCAAAGCCCGCAACTTGTGCTTGGGGTCATAGTGCTTCCTTGTAGTGTACAAGCCCAACTTTAAATAAACTAATTCATCACAAATGACCTTAGCTACCTGAATGTGTGGACAGCTAAAGGCTCCCAACTTCATTGGAAACTTATGGCACCCATTCTTGTGCTTGTTGCCAAACTTGAAATTAATAGCCAAGGCTTGATAAATAAACTCCATTAGAATGATCCTATCACCACAACATCTAGGTAGCAAATGGGGTGACCATCAAAACCTGCTAACCTGAAATAGGTGAATGTGGGGTACTGGATAAACCAATTCCCCCACTCATTCACAAAAGCCATTGCCTCCCTGCTAAGCCTATATCCAGCATCACCATTAAGCTTGTTAATAATAACATAAAGAAAGGCATCATTTACCCTTCTATAATGTTGCTTTGATGCCTACAAGGTGAGCTAATTATAATATTCCAACACTCTCTTCTATCCTTGGGCTTCCCCCAATATACCCACTATATGAAGTCCAGGAAAAATCCCCACTTGGGTAGCTGCATAAACCACATAGGAGGTCATAAAGAAACACTTGGTTTCTCTCACTTTTATCATTTGATTGTGAATGTTGTCTGATACTATCATTGACCAGTCAAATTGTTGCCTCCCATCCAAAATAGTTTGGATAAAAGGAAACATTCATTCCTTAAACGGTGAAGCATCCCTTTTTCCAAACACCCTAGAAAGGAACATGATTATATCTGCAATCTCTTTACTAAAGTATGCCCTCTTAGGCTGGTCTGGAAGCTTGGTCAGAGACTTCTTCTCCACCCTCATCCAAGTCTTATTCATGTGAAATATATTCCTCTCCTTATTATCACTGTAAAGCTTCAAAGCCTCTGCCTCGTTCAATTTCCTAGGATTCTTGGGATCAGGTATATTAAACAGGAATTTGATCATTGGAGGCATGAAGTCAATAATGGCATTAGCCTTTACATCCACACACTGCCTAGTAGTAGGGTTATATGCTCCAGCTGCTGCAAGAATCAACTCTAGACATTGGATAGATAGGGGGAAGAGTGCAACATGTGCCAACCCGGATTGAACAATTCTTTCCGTCCTTCCCATGACCTGCTCCTCGATGAATGTCTCCTCATGCAATTCTTCATAGTTAAAAGGGCCCAAATTGGTGTCAGTAATATCAGCCCAGTCGAAATCAATTTTGCTAGCTGTGAGGGAAAATTCCCTATGCTTACATCTCAAGGTATACGGAAGCTATTCCACCTTGATCTTCTTTGGTCTAACTCCTTTCCATGAAGTTTCACCTGGTTAGCTTCTTTGAGAGGCCTCATCTGATGCCCCCAACATTTCTTGATTTTTGTAGCAACTTCTTGTACTAGATGAACAAAACATCCAAGTTAGCTAATCATATAATCCCTTGTCCATCCTCCTAAGATAATATTTACTTAGTCAAAATTTTCCTTTATCATAGGTGGAACTGTAGAAGTATTAGGCATAAAAGACATTTCTTATTATGTGGCGAGGTCGGGATCAGAACTGGATAAGAACCAAAATGAGGTCAGAAGCGGGACCGGAATAGGAACCAGACCAGAACTAGTTGTTAGTTCCCAAATTCAACTTCCACTCCGGCTCCGGTTCCGCTCAAGAACAAGGTATAAAGACACATCATAATAAACGAGAGCAGAATAATTTTAGGAAATGAAGAGTATTTCAAACAAGGTACAGTCATATGAACTTTAAACCCTAGGTCACATGGGCTTAAAGGAAACCAGGAATAGCATAGTTTAATCCTCCAAATACTCCTCCATACAAAAGGTCATTTAAACCATGGAAATGGTCATTTTGCAAAGGTTTTCGAACAAAACCCTAGTTCACTTGACACGTTGTTTCTGAAAACTAGGTCATAACGAGAATCCCACATGGACAACACAGATTCAACGTGGGAAGACTAGAAAAAGAGTTTTAAAATGAATTTTCATCACCTAAGCAAGGAACTCCTTCAAAAATTGAAACCCTAGTTAAAACTAGAGCACGAAAAAATGGACTTGTCACAAAAGTGATAACAAAACAAACAACAAAACAAAATGACAAACGAAAGATAAACCCAAAACGGAACGGGACGGGACGGAAAAGAAAGGACCAAACAAACAAAACAAGAAAAGAAAAACACAAACACAAACAAGCGGAGAAATTCACAGAACAAAAAACCATCCTACGAATACGCTAAAACAACACACCTGAAAGAACAAACGGGAGATGGAAAAGCAAAGAAACCTACCTGAAAACGCTCCTCAGGACTGACCAGAATTTAGCCAAGATTCACTCTGCAACTCGCCTCCGCAATCAAATCAATCCTTTTGTGACTTCCCTGGTCGTGGTTTTCTTAAAAAAATTGAATAATAATGATAATGAGCCAGTTTAAACATGATTAAACCTTTAAAAATTAATTCGTGCATGCAATAGGCTGCATTTAATGCCATAAATGTGGTAGTTCAGGGACGGAGCCATTGACATGAATAGATAGTTAATTCAAGTCCACTGAACATCAAAAGGTAAGGCAGACGCAAATCTGGGTCAGAGACAAGATAAATAAACCCACACATAGTTCCTTACTTAATTTCCAACCTCGAATCCGGTCCCGACAAAAGGACAACGACCAAAACACAACACAAGAGGATGGGGGCAGAGACAAAACTGAAATGGAACTTCACAAAGTTAGAAGTTTGATTTCGGGTCCAAGTCCGATCCTGACCAAAAAGCAAAGAACAAAACACACAAGCACAAGGGAAGCGGGACTAGAACGAACATCAAACCCAACCCAAACAACAAAGAAAACAAGGAGAAAGGAAATGAGTGGAGACGGAGTCAGAATGGGGACACAATATGGAAACTTGAAACTTCCTACTTGCGTTCCAATCTTGATTCTGTTTCCGCGCGAGCAAACAAACAAAACAAACAAGCACAAGGGAAGTGACCAACAAACAAGAGGACGGGCCAACCCAAGAGTTTGTTGAAAACAACCAACAGAACAAAGAAGGAGAAACAAAAGAGAAGACAGAGTTGGAGTCATAACGATATCTGAACTAGAAACCTTGAAAGAGTTTTGTGTTTAGATTTGGTTCCAGACCCGCCTCCGAAAAAGCAAAAGACAGACTTAGGAGCAAAACAAACAACTCCTAAGACCCAACCAAACAACCAAAGGCAAAAAAAACAAAACAAAAGGGGGACCCATTTTGTTCCAAAATAAAATAAAATGGGGTGGTTATGCAAGGCATAACATGTGGTTAGCACATCTTTGAGAACAAACTGACACATTCCACATAGAGTGTTTTGGGAGATATCGGGTATGTATAAATTACATTTTCAAAAATTTGAATTTATTTAAATTTAAAATTTATATATATATATACATGTTTCTTCACATAAGTTTGTTGTTGTACATGTATCTAGGTGTGGACAAAAGATCAATGCATGGATGCAAGAGGGTAGACAAAACAAGATCCTTGCATTGTGTTATGAGTTTAGATAGTCACCATGGATGGACATTATACACAAGGGATTACTCTTGTTTTTGCACTGAGTGCATTTTAGGAAACTCTAAACATGCATGCAACAACCAAGAACTTGGATATGTTGGTAAATGGGATACGATGCCACTAGTTGTTTCAAAAACATATGATGAAAATGAGGAAGAAAGATTTGAAGACATTCCTTTGATTTTAATTGATTATGACCATATTTCAGGATTGGTTAGAAAAGGTACATGTGTAAGTTTTCAATAATTTAAATATTATATATATAGTTAATGATCTTTAAAGTCTAAAGACATTTCTAATTTTTTTAGAAATTTTTTGTGTAAATTTGGTGTACATGAGATGTTTTTGCAGTCATAGTAGAGCCTAGAAACACAGAAGGTGTTAGCTATTATTTATTGCGTTGCATAGAAGAGAGGAATAAGCTAACACAACCTGAAACAAGTGATGGAATGTTATTTCCCACAGGTGAGTTTGAATTTAAAATTATATATACATTGTGTTCACATGTGCACATGTTACATTATAAACATTAAATATATATATTGTACAAACCTTGAGCACGAACATGTTGTACACATTCACATGTCTTACCTCGGGTTCATGTTTACCATACAAGTTTTGTTGTAGTGCAAGGGATATATCTAAAACAAGTCAAAGTTGTTCAACATGGGATTCATTTTGTTGACTATCAACCTGATAACAAGGTATATCAGTATAGTCACTTAATAATTGCTACCGCCCTACATCTTTATGTAGTTCCACATGCACGTGGCCGAAAAAAATGGAGACTAGATAGTGATGATCATAAAAAAAAAATTACATGTTATTGAAGAGCGACCTGGACGAGAATGTTTGAGTTAGATTATATCTGGATGATTTTCAAGTTCACTTGTAACCCTATACATGTTCAAGTGAGAACTTATAGTAACTTGTACATAGTTGTAAATCATTTTGCATAAATTCCAATTATATGTACATATTTGTTCCATGGAATTCTTAAGTTCAAGAATCTTTGATTTCATTTGAAAGTTCAAAGTTACACTTATAGCATCATCTCTCACTTTTTTTGCTTGCATGTCAACCCATATATATGCTTTCAATACTTATTTCAAACCTAGTGAAGTTTTTTAAAATCATTTTGCCTAAACTACAATTATATACAACTTATATTTGTTTCATGGAATTCTTAAGTTCAAGAATCATATATACAATTATATACAACTTATATTTGTTCCATCGAATTGTTCCATGGGAAATTATGTATTTTAAAATTAAGTATTATCTAATTATAAAAATTTTGCACACATATTTAAAACATAAATCAATGCAAATAAAAAAAAAAGTTTCCATCAATTTAATTCACAAAAAATACCACAAATGGAAATAGAATGTTCCCATCCAATTGCTAAATCAATATTTAAATGACTTCTATATGACTCCCTCTCTCCCCTCTACCCTTAACCCTTAAACCCTAAACCCTTGTTCCCTCTACCCTCTATCTCTCTCCTACTCCTCCCCTCTCTCTCTCAAGTATCTCCCTCCTACCCCTCTCCCTCTCTCAAGTCTCTATCTCTCTCACACACTCACTCCTTCTATCTCTCTCCCCTCTACCCTATCCCCTCTACCCTCTATCCTTAAGCCTTAAACCCTTAAACCCTCTCTCTCTCACTCACTCACTCCTATCTCTAGATCCTCTCTACCCTCTACCCTTAAGCAAGTTAAACCCTTAAACCCTCTCTCTCTCACTCACTCACTCCTTCTATCTCGAGCTCCCCTCTACCCTTAAACCCTCTACCCTCTATTCTTAACCCTATACCCTCTATCTCTCCCACTCCCTCCCTATCTCTCTCTCAAGTCTCTCCCTACTACCCTCGAGCTCCCTCTCTCTCTCACTCACTCCCTCTATCTCTCTCCCCTCTACCCTTAAACCCTCCACCCTTAAACCTCTACCCTCTATCTCTCTCCCACTCTCTCCCTCTCTCTCTCTCAAGTATCTCCCTCCTACCCTCTCCCTCTCTCAGGTCTCTCTCTCTCAGTCACTCATCCCTTCTATCTCGAGCTCCCCTCTACTCTCTACCCTTAACCCTTAAACCCTAAACAGGTTCCTAAAACTTCTATCCCATTCTCTCCCACTCTCCCCTCCCTCGGCCTCAAGTCTCTCTCCTACCTCTCTCCCTCTCTACCCTTAACTCCTAAACCATTGTACCCTTTAACCTTTTATCTCTCCACTTCCCCTCTCTCTCAAGTCTCTCTCTCCTAAACCCACTCTTTGTCTCTCAAGTATTCCTCTCTCACTCCTATCTTGAGAGCTCTCTCTACCCCTTCTAGACTCTTACACTTTTTAAACCCGCAATTCTCTACCCTAACCCTTAAACCCTACCCTACCTTTTAACCCCATAATCTCTATCTCTCTCCCACTCGCCTCCCTCTCTCTCTCTCTCAAGTATCTCCCTCCCATTTCTCTCTCACTCACTAAGTTCTTCTATCTCTCAGCTCCCTCTACCTCTAACCTAACTCAAGAACCCTAAATGTGTCTTAAACCCTCTCTACCCCTATCTCTCTCCCACTCCCTCTCTCTCTCAAGCCTCCCTCCCACCCTGACTCCCTCTACCCTTAACCCTTAAACCCTAAAACCCTTGTACCCCTCTACCTTTATCTCTCTCCCACTCCCCCTCTCTCAACACTCTCCCAGTATTTTTCTATAAATTTGATGGAGGGAAGGAAAACTCAGAAAAATGGCCCCATGGAAATTGTTTTAGGGTTTGACCGAACCCATCAACCATGGGTCCCACATTTCTCACCCAAAAAAAAGAAGGGAAAATGCATATTGAGGGGGTTCAAATGAACCCTGGTTCTCTAGAACCCTTGGGGGTTCGCTAGAACCTCCTTGGTTCTAGCGCACCCCCCTTTTCCCTAATTTTTTAATTTGTTCACACAAAAAACCTAAATTTTTACGCTTTGAAGCCTCGGGTTGAGGATGAAAAATGGGGAATCTTCTACAAACCTAATTGAGTCGTAGTCTTTGAAACGAAAGCAATCCGAATGAATATAATTTAATATGTTTTGGTTTTATTATGTATTTGTTTTGTTTAGTTTTATTAAACATAGGTTTTTCGTCGAAAATGAAGGTCTCTATTTTGCATAGTGGAAAAATGGCAGTTATCAAAAAATTGAAAAATATATGGATCAATCAGATATTAGAGTCCTTGATCCAACAAAATAAATTGAATCCTCAATCCAACAAAAAGTTATGGATTATCACGATTAGCTATGTCACTACCGCAAGCATTTGACTTAGAGAGCGATTAAAGAAAAATATTCAATAAAAACTTATCAGCAAAGTGGAACCACTAGATATCAAAGTTATTAGATATCGAAGTCAAAGAATTAAAATTTTATCCTTCATGGAGAAAAAGTTGTCGTTATCACAGTTAGTACTCACTTTTTTTAAAAATGTTTGTTTAAGAAAAACCCGGGTTTTGTAAGGAGATGGAAAAAGAAGTTGATTTGATTCCAAAAATTTTGAAAAAAATATTTTTATCTACAGAAAGACAAAATTTGATAGACTCTAGTTTGCACCATCTTCAAATTCCTCACAAGCGCCACTATAGGTAGGTGCCCTGTGAAGATTTAGTTAAAAATAAAAATTTCAGTGTCCAGTTTGGCCAAAAATTGTAAACCACTATTGTGGGATCACCCCCCTCCTAGAACCACTCTTCGTCTCTCAAGTATCTCTCTCTCTCACTCACTCCTATCTCAAGCTCTCCTCTACCCTCTAGACCCTTACACCCTTAAACCCTCTACCCTCTACCCTTAACCCTTAAACGCTTAACCCTTAAACCCTCTACCCTCTACTCTTAACCCTATACCCTCTATCTCTCTCCCACTCCCTCCCTCTCTCTCTCTCAAGTCTCTCCCTCCTACGCCCTCTCCCTCTCTCCCCTCTACCCTTAACCCTTAAACCCTAAACCATTGTACCCTCTACCCTTTATCTCTCCCCCACTCCCCCCTCTCTCTCTCAAGTCTCTCCCTCCTAGACTCACTCTTTCTCTCCCAAGTCTCTCTCTCTCTCTCACTCACTCCTATCTCTAGATCCCCTCTACCCTCTACCCTTAAGCCTTAAACCCTCTCTCTCTCACTCACTCACTCCTTCTATCTCGAGCTCCCCTCCACCCTTAAACCCTCTACCCTCTACTCTTAACCCTATACCCTTTATATTTCTCCCACTCCCTACCTTATACCCCTATAATTCATTTGAACATGTAATCAAGATAACTAATAGAGATATAATGTTCTCAATATTTCTTCTTTGTTGTGAGTTGCTATTCAATTCCAATGGAGACTTTAAAGAATACTATGCTTTTCAAATACTCTAAAATTTCAAGAAGAATGAGGTGAAGAAAATAAAAAAATTTATAATTTCTTATCCACTTTAATATATAATCTCACACCAAAATATCCATGTGAAACCTCCACCAACTTCTCAAAATGGTTGTATTTTATGGTGGACTAAATCCACCAAATGCATGAAATAATTTGTACGCATCTATAATCATCATAGCTCATATGTTATGATGAACTTCAAACTCATTCATGTTGCCATAGATTTGGAGACTTAACCCTTCTTTCCACCTCTTTACTTGTTATAAGTTGCTAAGATGCCCTACTAGAAGCATACAACTAGTGCATATACTCATTAAGGATCTTATATTAAAGCTAAACTTTATTGGTTGAAGATTCCTAATAAGTTTTATTAGGAGTTGTCCGGTCCTAGAGAGCTAAAATAGTTCCTAGAAACTCATGTCCATTTGGGTAGCTAACAAACTCTTGACATTACTACCTCGTCATTTCTCTCTAGAAACTCATGTCCATTTGGGTAGCTCACAAACTCTAGTGTAGTCATTCTATCATGTTTTCAAAAAAGATATCAAAACCATTTATAATATCTTTTCCAAAGCCACATTCTCATGGTTCTCACAGTCAAAAGCTAAGGCTAAGCATAAATTCAACAATCAAGATGAATAATCCTAGTAGGAAATCTTTGAGGCTATCCTTCCTCAAATTTAACACAAGATTGTAGCTTAGACTAGAGGTGACTAAATGGGGTGCAAGGATTGAAAGTGGTTGGGCTCAAATGAGCAAGCAACCTCTAATTGTTTTCTTTTTATTAGAGGCAAAACATGATTTTATGAGAGTTAAAAGTTGTGTCCTTTTCATGATTTAATTTCGCACATGCAGTCCATTCATTATCTTACAATCATGAAGGGTTAAGAACATGTGTTGTTCTCATTTTCCTCTCTTTTTCATAATTGCATTCATTCACACCTCCTCCATGTTAAATAAGGAGAGAGTGAGAAATTTTGGAACACTAGGAATGAGATTATTGGTAGAGAATTTGTTTGGAAGTGATTAGAGGCGTGAAGATTGAATCAAAAGTCCCCAGGTATGTAGATTGGCCCCTTTGTTTAATGTTTTATCTATTGTACATTTCAATGTTTTGTATCATCGTTGTGCCTTGTCTGTATTCTTACATTTTTGTGCTTATTTATAATATATAAGTATATAATATATTATTTATAATTATTAATAATATATAAGTATATAGTATATTATTTATAATTATTAATAATATATAAGTATATAGTATATTATTTATAATTATTAATAATATATAAGTATATAGTATATTATTTATAATTATTAATTAATATATATGATTTATATATTATTAATAACTATTATATAGATATAATTTATATTATAAAGATTAAAAAGTATATAATTATTATATATTATATAATTAATATTACATATTATATATTATATAATTAATATTATAAGTATATATTTAGAGACAAAACATGATTTTATGAGAGTTAAAAGTCGCGTCCTTTTCATGATTTAATTTCGTGCATGCATGATTCATTATCTTACATCACGAAGGGCTAAGAAAACATATTGTTCTCATTTGCCTCTCTTTTTCATAATTGCATTCATTCACGCCTCCTCCACGTTAAATAAAACTATTAGAAAACTAGCAAAAAAAAATACAACTATATAATTAATATTATATATTATAAAATAAAAAGTATATAATTAATATTATATATTATAAAATAAAACTATTACAACAATGGCAAATAAAATAAAATAAAATTGATTCATGGTAGGGTGTTCGAGCGGATGTTGGTTAAGAGTCCGCTCGAACCAGCCCACCATACATTTTTTATAATATTTTAAACTGGTTCAGTCAAACATGGGTTTGGTCGAACCCATGTTCAACCAAACATACTTTTTAGGTTCGACCAAACCCTAGTTCGGCCGAACCACCCTTTTCCCCCCTTCTCCCCCCCAGACACCCAAAATGTCCAAAATTTTGCACTTCGAAGCTCGATTTGAGAATAAAAATGGAGGAGACTTCACAAACCCAACTGGTATCAGATAGCCCTCGGAACGAGCTATCCAAAGAATATAATTTTAATATGTTTTGGTTTTATTATCTATTTGTTTTTTTAGTTTTATTAAATATAGGTTTTTCACCAAAAATGAAGCTCTTTGTTTTACACATGTGGAAAAATAGAAGACTATCAATTTATTTTTTTTGAAAAATATGAGTGCACCAGATATTGGAGTCCTTGAT
Source organism: Sequoia sempervirens (assembly GCA_007258455.2). Taxonomy (NCBI): domain Eukaryota; kingdom Viridiplantae; phylum Streptophyta; class Pinopsida; order Cupressales; family Cupressaceae; genus Sequoia; species Sequoia sempervirens. Next base: position 540,470,689 of record VDFB02058242.1, on the reverse strand, counting down.
CCAACAAAAAAAAAAAGAATTTCGATACATACAAAAGAAGTTATGCACTATGTTTGAATTGTAATTAGTTTGACTTTGAAACTTGATTAAAGAAAAAATATTCAATAAAAAACTATCTAACCAAGTGGAAGCACTAGATATTAGAGTTACAAATCTAAATTCGAAAGAATTAGAATTTTATCCTTCATGGAAAAAAAGTTATGCGTTATACGGTGAGCATCACTTTTTAAAAATGTTGTTTTTTGAAAAAAACTAGTTTTCAAGAGAGATGGAAAAAGTGCAATCTGATTCCAAAAATTTTGAAAAAAATATATTTAGAATCTACGAAAAAATGTCACGAAACTCTAGTTTGCATCATCTTCAAATTCCACGGTTTAGCCGCTATAGGTGCCCGAAAGTGAAGATTTAGTTTTTTTTAAAAAATATTTTAGTGTCCAGTTTGGCCAAAAATTGTAAACCACTATTGTGGGATCACCTGATTTAGTGAAAAGTAAAAAATAAAATGGAATATCCCTCGTAGTTCCTCCCCAAAGCCCAATCGCACCACAAAACCCCCCACCCAATCTATAAAAATAGCAAAACCTGCCCCCACACATCTATAGATCGATAAACCCCCCTCACACACCCCTCACAAGTCGGGTGCATAGGAAAAAAGAAGGAAAGGCAACGAAGCTAAGGCCGACAAGCCCTAGCTCACATTGTGGACCAAAACCCTCTAATCACCTCCCATTTCCATCAATTACACTCCAATAATAGAATAATATTTATTAGAAATTGTTCTTCTAAATAGTTTTAAACTAAGGTTTATTAATAGGATCTTGTAAAGGGAAAAAAACTTGAGCCTTGGAGAGCGCAAAGAAGGAGAGAGAGTAACCTTCTCTCATCGTTGCCCTATTTTTTAGTCTATTTGATTATAGAAGCTTATATAATATGTTGCTCCAAGTCCTAACATACCTTATAGGCTATTTGAAAAATTATTCAAGTAAGCTTCCTAGAATAGATTAAGAGTACTTTCATGAAAAATCACCAATAGGTCTATCCTTAGAGGAGGAGGATGTGTTAGAAAAGAAGGTGGCAATAAAATATGATATTTTACCTCTATCTAATAATGTTAAGGCAATATTGGAGCTTATGGAGGTGGACATTAGGACTCTAGATGAGGAAGTGAAAACTTTGATGGTAGATGCTCAAACCTTGGAGGAATTTTGGCAAGATATTTAGATGGCAAGGAAACATATGATGATTTTATAGCCCAAAAGCATGATGGATATTATCCATGGGTACAAAATGCCATTGCTAAAAAATGATAAGTTGGTAAGGGTGGCAAGGCATGCTGATTTAATCAATAGCATAAAATTTAATGGTTTAGGTAAAGCTACTAGTTTGGTGGTTCTTGTGGTAGAATTAATGGTGCTCTCAAGGAATGAAGTGTATAGAAGGGCCTATGATAGAAGGTTAACTATGCTACCTAAGTCATTATTAGCTTGTTAGGGTATCTCTTCTTTATCCTAATGCATTTGTGTCATGCCTTTGTATTTTTATGTCATGATATATACGTTGGATGGTTTGTAAGTGTGATTAGGTATGGTTTTATAATATTATTTATGTTTATGCATGGATATAGCTTACTCTGCCATAAGATTATTTATGTAGGTGTATTGATAATTATGTTCTATGTTATTAGTGGTAGTTGTGATGACCCACATTAATATAAATCTAATGTATTATCTAAAAAATAATTAATTAGAAGGAATATAAATAGACCTAACATTTAATTTTTTAAAGATTATATGGATAAATCATATTTCCAATCTAATTCATTTATACAAACTAATCTTAAATTAAAAATCGATACATATAAAAATTAAATATAATTGTTAAAATAAATATAAACAAAATCAAATTAAATTAATATTATTTATCAACTCTCACATAAAATACATTATTTTTTTATATATATTAATCATTGAATGCACAAAATAAAAGACCTCTCATTAGAAATTATAAGACTATGACTATATATTTAGCTGATAGGCTACATATAGTGTGAGGTCGGAACCATATGTAGGAGAAGGTGTTGTTTCTGGATTGTGATAAACTATTGAATTCTCAATCAATGAGCCACTCGCCTCCTCCATCACTTTGATACAACCTATCTATAGTAGGGGTATAAGCTTGCCCCACCCTATCCAAACCGCCCTCTCATAAGGCCCTTTCTATAGCTATAATTCCCAACCCTTTAGAATAGTAGGGGTCTGGGTGGTAAAAGCCTCCATGTAAAAGCCTCCAAAATCTCACTTATCACATAAAAACTAAATAAATATTGATTTGACAACTACCTAATGAAAACATTCTATTTCCAATTTCAATGTTTTTTTTTAAATTAGACAACCATTTTTTTTTTCCATTTGCAAGTCACTTTTAAAATGACCCAAAGTGATAGAACAGTAAAATCTGCACAGAATGAGTGTCTAAAAATGTGAAAAGTTCAGACCGTTACAGCGGACCAATGATTCACGTGATTGAAAAAGCACAAGAGTTTCTGGTCGGTACAACCTGGTGATAATGGCATTACTCGTCTGGTCAGTACAAAATTTATGATGTCCCCATGTGCTTAATACCCAAGTACTGTTGAACAAATATGCTAATTTAAATATAAAATCACCTTGGTTAAAGGTTTGCAGTACTGATCAATAGCTCCCAAGTTTATTCAGGTGGGAAAATACAGAGTTTCCGTAGCAGTCACTGTTATTGCATAGAGAGAAGCCAAGTATATTGATGTCGGAAGAAGAGGCCCTCTATTTCAAATGGAGATGTTGATCAAGTGAACATTGAAGAAACAACCACAAACATATAAAAAATTCAGTAGCAAAAACCCACATTTCACTCCACACTCCACTATCTTTTCATCAGCAAATCTCTTTCCACTACTTCCATGAAAGAATCATTTTATCATTAAAATCTCGTCTTAACTCCCAGAAAACTTACCTACTTTGAAAAATCAATGTTCTTAGAAACCTTGAAGCTAAGGTCATCACAACAAGTGGGAGCGAGATATTGGAGAGCTTGATCGTTGAGATCATATTTAAAATCTTGAAATTTTAAAGAGTATCCAATAGGCCTACGTCACTTTTAAGTGATATTGCCTCTTCACTGGACGTTCAATCAAAAGTCTTTCACTCTGACATTAGGTACTGCTCTCTGTGTACGGATACAGATTCTCCAGACCTTAGTTACTGCTAATTTGAAAACTTAAAAAGCAAAAACGGAAACGGATTTTTGATCGAAAATCAGAGCTTAGTGTGCTGGTTAAACCCAGCCTGTTAATTTAGTGGGGACACGATACAGGACATGTCCTGTTATGAGCAGGGGTAAAAAATAGTTATATATAGAGGATGGAAAGCCTTAAGATGCTCACAAGAGGAAGAGAGTTTGAGGCGATGGAGAGTGGAATGGTAGGTGCGCCAATACTCTTCTCGCATGCACGCAACACAAAACAGCAATGCCTTCCATTAAATTTGAAGCAGCAGATTTTATGTCCAAGCAAAGTGAGGAAAAGGAAAACTCGAAAGAATTTGCCATCAATGCGACTGCTGTTATCGTCGTCGACTTTGGGCGTTTCTGCTTTAACGATCGGGAAGGCCGACTCGAAACCATTTCCGGCGCCTGATCTGTGTAAGTGTGAGTACCCCTCTGGGTGGTGTCCTCCATTCATGAAGGGAGCAACTGCAGTGGACTTCAAATTTTCCACCTCCCTCCCCATGCGGACCCGTAAAGCGGCACAAGTGCACTGCGCAAACTGCAATGGAGTGGGATCTGTTTACAAGTCATGGATCTTTGCGCCTTTTCTCTATCTCTACGAGCGCATTTTGGGATCTCTCATCGACGACGACATCTTTGCGCTGCCCTTCTGGAACTGGGATCTCTCTTCGATTCCCCCCATCTACAACAAAAACAGGGATGAATGTCAGCAGCCTCCCACACTTCTTAATCTGCAAAGCCCAAAGAGCTGCGATAGTGGCAATGTGGAGTCCAACTATGCTAACATCTATTTACACATCAATTCTGGTGCCGGAACGGCAGACCTCTACCACGGTATGCTTCTCAGGTGAGCTAAATTTCTTGTTAAATTAGTATAAATGTTTTTTTATTGCAAAAATTGGGTAGGAGAGGGATCACCCTAACTTCACGTTTTTCAAAATCTTATGTAAAATTTTTAAATCACTTTCAATTTTGTACAACAGTTTATTTTGCAACTCACATTTCTATATTTCGTTTTAGGGCCACATTAGCATGCTTTTTGTTGAAGTATCCAAAAAGGCCCAAAAAAATGTGAGACTGATAGTGGTGCACTAAGTCATGTTTTATTGGTGTACTAATGTGGCATCACATGATTTGTCAGTTTATGTACTTTATGGATAAAAAGTGTTTTGCAATTGGATATTAAGGTGCTCCACTATGGGGCCCACTAAGGACTACTTCTATCCCCACTATTGGACCCCGCTCCACTATGGGCCCCTCTCCCCTAGTCCTTTTTATAAATTGCAGTGTGTTTAGTAAATTTGACATGGGTGGGACATGCCCTCTGTACTATCAATCTAGGGGAGACTTGACCTCGTAACCTCACACCCTCCAATACCACCGGTTTGGGGGAGACTTGACTTCGTGACCTCCTCTTGCCTTTTTTCACGCGAGGGTACCATGAGATTTGAAGGGAGACTAGACCTCATGACTTCTTGCTTGCAAGAGGATGCTTTAGCCAATCCAGTTAGGTCCCCTCTCACCCAAGTATAAATATTATTTTTTATTTTTGATGAATATTATTATTTTATTTCTTTAAGAATTATTTTATTTACTAACAATTATTATTTTTTACTTAAAATATTGTTATTTTATAGTATTATTTATTAAATATGTTTGTTGTGTTTGAGTGTTTTTTAAATATAGAGAATAATTTTGATTTTTTTCAGCAATAATGTTTTACAACGAATGATTGTTTATCTATTTTATAATTTTTATTTTTTTTATTATGCGTAGTTACATAACATATTTTTAGTTGATAGGTTGCATATAGTGTGAGCTTCCTCCAAACCACTATTGAGTAATCGGAAAACAAGTTTTAGTTGTTGTTTAATGGTAAACCAGTTGTCATTTAATGGTAAAAGCCTCCAAAATCTCACCATCCACCTAGATTGGAACATTCTATTTTCATTTGCAATGTTTTTTATAACTTTCTTTTTTCATTTGCATTGCTTTATGTTTTAAATTTGTATGCAAATATTTCAAAATTAGATATATTTAATTTTTTTAAGGAAAAAATTTAGAGTTGTCTAAGTTTATTGCATTCCATGGGTTAACACTTATTATTAATTTTTTAATCCAAGGGCACATAACTAAAATTTGCAACACACAGCATCCATACACACCCATGCACAAACATGTACTCTTTAACATATTAACATACATATAGTTTTCTATCGATGCAATCCTTGAACCTCCTTTAGGTGCAAGTCCTAGTATTATATAACCTTTTCTTTTTGCATGATGTGAGCCAATCAACTATGACTCACATATTACAAATCCAATATCTTGTAAAACTAAATTGTGTATATTTTTGCTATTTTCAAAGCCAAATTTTATGGTTTTAGATAAATCATTTATTATCTTTGATCGTTGAATAGGTTTTATTCTTTGACAAATAGAAATGTAAATAATTTTTAAAAAACATTTCAATACAAAATAAACTTTACATGTATTAATATGTTTTATTGGGTTGTACTATAATGAATTTTAAAGATATTTATTTAATTAAATTCAAATTAAAAATTATAATTATTTTTTAATTTATTTATTATTTTTATTTTAGTAATATAAAATTATATTATGAGTAATATTTTTATAAATTATATTTTTTTCAATAAAATTTTTAAATATATAAATTTCAAAATAAATATAAAATAATTATTTATAATTTTTATATGTAGATAAGTAACATTGATCTTTGGACAGAGAATCTAGCTTGATTGGCTAAAGCATTCTCTTGCAAGTAAGAAGCCACAAGGTCTAGTCTCCCCTTCGTCTCGTGAAAAAAGTTTACTAGAGGCACTATAATTTATAAGAGAGCTACCACAAACAAACAAACAAAGGCATCCCAAATAAATTAGGTGCCCCATTTTACTTGCCTAGAAAAAATATTTATGTTTGCAAGGAAAGCCATAACAATAGTTTGTCCATGGAAAAATCAATGTTGAAACACACTAAAATTCCATGCATACCAAGCATTAATTGGGATCATAAAAATTGGTATGCTAGTAATAACATCAAGCCAATTTCTTCTGGTTATGGGGCTAATTACAATTTCAAAGGGAGCTCTGTTAACCTTCCCCTGCATTCAATTTTGAAACCCATTTTGTTTACTGCTAAAGGCCCAACCAAATCTAATAAAAGAGGTCTATTGTGGGTGCATGTTATCAGAGCTATAAGGTAAGAAAGTGTTGGTTGATTTGAGAAGAATGTTTCTTTTTTTATTAATGGTCAAATAAATCTAACTGTCTAAACACATCTATTAGCATAATTTTTAGAAGTCTCGGCATTTTTGAATCTTATCACAACTCTTTAGATAAGGGAGGAGATGATGCCCTTGATCAAAGCAAATACTTTAACAGTGTATTTTCTATGTAAGAAATTCAATTCAACTCTACATTGAATTCCCAAACTTATTCTTCACAACGAAGATATCTATGTTTGGATGAAAGAGTAACAATATTGCTAAATGTTTTTGGATTAGACTATGTCAGTATTTTTGCATCAACATTTTGGATCACACTCCGTGATCCATCATTAGGATAGTAGAGAGCAGAAGGAGTAAAATGAAAAGTTGGAGACAAGGAATTGCATAAAAAGGAAGGATGGGGGAGGTGAGAGAGGTTGGCACAAGAAACAAAGAAAAAAAGAGGACTAATTGACCACAGGGTTAGAGAGCAAAAACAAGGAAATAATATGAAAGAGAGATCAAAAAGGCCTAATAAGAAAGAGAAAACTGAAAAGAAAGACCAATAAACTAAAAAGAGAAAAACAAAAAGAAGTAAATCTATATGCATGTTATATGAATTATGTTAAAATTATACTAAAAAGAAATAAAAGGAGAATATGAATATAAGAAAGTGCAAAATACTATTAACTAGAAAATAAAATAACTTATTGATTTATGATAAAAACGAAGTAAAAAATGTTAATATAATATGTATCATAAAAATATACACATAAAAAGAATGACAATTAAATAAATATGGGATTGAATTACAAATCAAATAATATGAACTAGCAATCACACCTTGGTGTGCAATGGGTATGCGAAAGAGGTGTGGAAGGTCATTTAGAAAAAAATTGGTCTATTTTTTTTGCATAAATGTGTAGTACATGAGGTCAATTGGTAGGTCATTTATTAAATGATGTTGCTTGTGCAACAAAGGTCTCAATGGAGAAGTGATAGCTTCAAATCAGCTATGCATCCACTTACATGGATCTAAACAGAAGTGAAATAAAACCTTTGAATTGAGAATCTAATCAATCTCCATTACCAATAGGCTCATGTTATGTTGACAATATGGAGAGAGGGAGGAAGAGAGATGGATAGGGATAGAAAGGGGGAGTGATATGGATCAAAAGAGGGAGAGATAAGGGGGGAAGAGAGAGAGATAGAGAGAAGGATAAGGAGATAGAGCTAGGGGATAGAGATAGAGAGGAAGATAACTAGTGATAGAGATGGAGATGGAGAAGACGATGGGTATGGAGATAAAAAGAGGGAGAGATAAAAAGATAGAGGAAAGAGGGGCATATAGAGATGGAAGAGATAAATATATAGAGGGAGAGAATGAGAAAGGGATGGATAGAAAGATAAAGGTAGAGATATGAAGTGATTTATAGAGAGAGGTAGAGAGAGATAGGGGTAGAGAGATGGAGAGATAACAAGATAGAGACAGAGAGCCAAATATATATATATATATATATATAGAAAGAGAGAGAGATAGATGCTTATAGAAAGAGGGGGAGAGAGGACGATAGAGGTAAAGATAGATAGTGAGATAGAGAGAGGTAGAGGGAGAGATAAAGATAGAGATAGGGAGATAGAGAGGAAGAGATAAAGAGATATAGAGGGAGAGGGAGAGGGAGAGATATAGATGGTGAGATAGAGTGATAGATATAGGAGATATAGAGAGAGGGGGAGAGGGAGAAAAAGATAGAGATGAAGAGATCAATAAAGAGTAGATATAAACAAATGGAGATGGAGAGGGGGAGATAGAGAGAGGAGATAGAAATAGGGGGATATAAAGAGAGGGAGAGAGAAAGAGAGATATATATGGGAAGAGAACGAAGAGATAGAGAGGTAGATATAGAGAGATAGGAAGGATAGGGAGGGAGAGATGGGGAGAGATAGAGAGAGGGAGGGATATAAAAGGGAGAGAGATAGGTAGGGGGAGAGAGACAAGAGGGGTGAGAGAGGGAGATAGATAGGTAGATGGGGGAGAGAGAGAACAATGAGAGAGAGAGAGGGGAGAGAGGGAGAGAGATAGGTAGAGATAGATAGAGGAAGAAATATAGATAGAGGGAGTGATAGCTCAATGTGTAGAGAGGGACTGAGACAAGAAGAGGAGGGAGAGATATAGATAGGAGATGATATAAAGAGATAGAGAGATATAGGGAGATAAGGAGATAGAGGTAGAAAATAAATGGATAGAAAGAGATAGAGAGGAATGAGAGGGAGATAGAGAGAGAGAGAGAGAGATATTGAGTAGGAGAGATGGAGGGAGAGATGGAGTGAATAAGAAAGAGAGAGGGGAGGGAGATGGAGAAATGTAAAGATAAATATATAGGAAGTGATATATAGAGGTAGAGAGGGATATATTAAGTAGGATAGATGGAGGGAGAGGGAGTGAATGTGTGTGTGTGTGTGTGTGTGTGTGTGTGTGTGTGAGAGAGAGAGAGAGAGAGAGAGATAACGATAAAGAGAGAGACAGGGAGGGGAAAACATCGAGTGTGTGTGTGTGTTAGTGAGAGAGGCATGGAGAGAGATAGAGAGGGAAATAAATTAATAGATAGAGAGGGAGGGAGAGAGAGAAGGAGAAGAGAGAGATGTAGACTAAGACATATAGAGAGATGGAGATAGATAGATCAAGAGGTAGAGGGAGAGAAGAGAGAAGAGATGTTCATATAAAGGGAGAGAGACTAATTATTGTTCATATAAAGGGAGAGAGACTAATTATTAAAGTGCCATAATAATGGTTCAACATTTTGCATCTATAACATCTAATAAAATCCCCTTCTAAATTATGTTGCCATATATGCCATACCCTATTCTAGAGCTTGCTCCAAGTGTCACTCATTAGATTGAAGTTGATAAAGTAGACCATTTGATTCCTCTTTAAATAACATAGTTTTCATGTTATAAAGCTTCATTACCTCTTGACAAAGTATAATTTTTTAATATTTTTATTATACAGTAATATATTTTTATTTTAATTCTTATATATTTACTATTATATTAGTATATTTTTATTAATATATTATTATTAATATTAGTAGTATATTATGAATATTAAAATTATTATATTATTCTTAATAAATAATAATATAATATATTAATTTTAATATTGATCCAATTGCAACATCCTCTTATATCAATCTTCCTCTTTTACCCAAATTTAATTGTATCCTACGAATCTGTCCAACACGAACTACTACTTGAAACTTTTATCAGTCTATAAAATCTAGTGCATGGAGGGGAGTAGATAGTGAACCTTTAATGAAGCTTTATTAAGATCTCTAAAGTCAAAACATAACTTAATTTATCCTAAGTAGTCAGTTCTGATATTGGTTCGGGTTCAGTTCGCAAGTTTGGCTAAATTTTTTTTGGGGGGAGGTTTGGTTCATTTTGGGTTCATTAGTACAAAAAACATACACACACACACACACATATACAACAAAACCACCATAAACTTGAATGTCATTTAAAACATGCATGATAAATATTCATCGTTGAAACTTCAAGTTCAATATAACAACACTTTTAAAGTTTTAATCATCATATCCATATATAAATCATCAATATCAATGTCAACATTGACATTAGATGATGTAGGAAGACTAGATGAATCACAAGTAGTGCCAATGGCATTGTCACTAGCACTACTATTGTGCCCATGCTACTATTGGATATCAGACTCCTCATATGCAATATGGTGCGAAGTGGAAGCATCCAAGTTAGTATGCTCTGGCTCTATATCCCACAACTTCATCTCCCCTTCCTTGTAGTCACATTATTTGTGTGAAAGAAGACAAAAGTCAAAGTAAAAAGGAGAAAACAATTTAAAAAGTGCAAAAAAATAGTTTTAACTTTGCCTGGGCCATGGGTTCTGCCTAGGTTCAACCTGGGTTCGCCTTGGGTTTGCCCGAGTTTGCCCCAAATGAACTAGGCCCCCAAAAAGGGAACCCTAGAGGAACCCAAAGCAGTACCGAACCTGAACTAGAACCAGAACCAGGTTCGAGTTAAACCCAAACTTGCCCCTTTGATGCACGAACCCGGTAACAGAGAATTTATCCATTCTTCTTCTTGACTAGGACCAAATTTGAAACCTAGAAGAAATATTTGCTTCGAAATGATCCTTGATTCAATCATTTTTCTAAGTTCCTAATTTATCAAAGGATCAAATTTGGAATTGGTTGGTCTTTGCTATTGTCTTACTAGTTGCCTATTTGATAAACGCTTTTATGTGTTCATTATAAATTCAATCTAACATGCTCTTATGTTTAGAGTAAGTAAAACATGTGATAAGTTAATATTTATTCCCAACATAAACATATGCTTCTAAAAGTATGGTCCCATGGGGGGGCTTGGGAATCTATTTTCATGGAGTTGGAGGTCTCATGGGGAAAAGTAATTATGCTACAAATTAATTAGAATCTTTTCCTAAAGAATAACAGCCCCTACCTTTTAGAACTGCAGATTTTAGATAGTGAAATTGAGGTGGGGCTAGAAATTGCCCCTTTAGCTTAAGAATTTTTTCTACCACTCGTCTATTATCTAAAATTTTAAATTCTTATTAGAAAATAAAAATGAGAGAAATTTTGTTTATTTATTATTTTTTATAAAAACACGACAGTTCATTCCTTAAATTTTAATTTATTGATTTATTGACTAAAAGCAGTTTCGTAAGAAAAAAACAAGATTTTAACTCTATAATTTCTTGTAGACTGGGGTTGAGAGTTAGGAGGTTCACTTTTAAATAGGGAGTTCGTGATAAGACATTCGCTGTTAATCTGAAGATCCATGATCTGTCTCAAATATTGAAGATGTTTCAAGCCCTTTCCCAAGGCTTCAACCATAATGCAAGAACTTTTAATGAAGCCTCTCGAAAGCATTTTTCATATCCAACTATAGAAGAAGCCCCTGCTCTTTGTAGATTTTATTTTCAATTTTTAATTGGAGATGCGATAGTATGCTCTATCTTTCTTATTACAAGTATTTTTGTGTCAGTTATTTATTAATTTGTAGTCATTTGCAGGAAAAATTTGATGGAAATGCATTCTTTGTTTTAGGAGCAAGTTGATTGAATTTGATGGTTGTAAGGCATTTGGATTGAGATACATTATTATACTCAGTTTTTCCTCTTTGGTATTGGAAATTTGTATATCAGATTTCTGGTTTAATTATTAGATTCAGTTGTTTTATGAGTAGAACTTGAAGTGCTTGGATGTGAGCAGATGGGGCCTATATCTTAGGCAGAGATGCATCAGTTTATTCTGTTTCAAAATTATTTTAAGTTTTATTTACATTGAATTAGAGATGCCGAAGTTTTCTATTTGAATAATATTTTGTAGTACACACATTCTTTTCACTTGAAAATGTTGATGCTTCCTATGATTGACAGATTTGCAAGGATGAGATATCTTTAGGGAGTTTTTGAGTGTTCCATTTGATGAATGTGTAATGCTTGTTTGATTGTATTTAAATTTGTTCTTATGATGTGGATATCTTTAATTATTCTTTTGAATGAGGGTAAAGTGATGGTTTTTGAAAGGGCTCCAACCCTTTTATACCAAACAAAGCAGGAACAACAAAGAAGCGCAGTGGATACCCTTGATTATTATCCTAAGCCGGGTTCTCTGACTCATTAGTCCTCTGGTTACCTTCTTTCTGTACTGCTTTTATACGGGTTAAAATTTAAAATAATATTAGGGTGTTTTCCATAAAGGGGGGGATGGTATTACATCTTTGAATTATAAGAATAAGCTGGAAAATTGTAGAATTCAGAATTATGAGAAGGTGCAACTAAATAAATTAAGAAACTACCGGTGGGGTATGTTCACTGGTGACAAGTGGAGAAACTGTGAAGAGGTTCAAGGATCAGCCCTATAGAGAAGATAGTGCTAAAGCCTACAGTTGAAACTCATTCCCTCCTGCAATCTAATTGAGTCATACTCTCTTGGTGGACTTGTTTGAACATCAACGTAATCTTGTTTATAGTGTAAAATTCTCTATAAAATTCTCGGATGAGATTAATGTTGACTGTTTGCAGATTTTTGGAACACTGGCTTCAATTTTTTTATATGCAATAAAAAGGGTTTTCTAATTGGTCTCCCACCCACACAAAAGTCAATCACAGAATAAAAAAATAATATTTTTCATTTATAAATTGTTGTTCTTTATATGGTGGAGCTTATACAACGTTTTTGTTGTTGTCAATCACCCTTTCTGCTCTAGAACCATTTGATTGCTTATTACTATTTCTAACCAATTCTAATCAGTATCTGGATAATCTTAGACTGCCCATGATCAAAGAACACAAAATCATCCAACTTCTATGGCCAAGACAAAAGTAAAGAAAGATTGTAGGGAAAAGGCTGCCAAAGTAAAATGCACCATTGAAAATCTTCCCACAGGTCCCGCAGGAAGACCAAGATGAACCACTGGCAGGATTAGCCATCCAACCTTCAAGGCACTAAATGTATTGCCAGGCGTTGGTTGGAATGGCTGGTAACCAACACTCACAAGAGGATATCAGATTACATTATGACCACATACAACAAATTAGAAGTTAAGAAGAACATCATTTTCAAAAGTACAATAAAAATGGGTGCAACTTTATATACTGTATGACTGGTTACGGGTGGGGGAAGGGCGTTGTTTTAGCAAATGCACCCATAAAACTATTTGCAGGTTGCAGAGGGCATGGTCCAATTTTTGGTCCACAATTATTATCAACAAAAAGGGATTTATGCCAGGATTAGGCCTTGGATTTTGGGAGAGCTGATGCTGCCAATTCAAACTACAAAAATTGATCAAGAAAAACAAACCAAGAAAATTAAGTTACAAATACAGTAAGATGCCTACAGAGCCAGAGTCTGGGAAAAACTGAAAAAGCACATAGATTAAATGAAGGTCAACAATGTGCAACTGTGAAAGTGTATTCCTTGTATGAAAATAACATAAGAAATTAAAACTGAAGAAATGCTTCCTGTGAGATTATTACCAAAGGGAACAAGATAGAGAATTTGTTCCAGAGAATTTAGATTAGAGATATTTGTAATGACAAGGGCAATGCCAGGACATGTTCCAAAGTGCTTCATTAATTCAAAGATTTTGAGATCATCCTTGCAAAATCCATGTTGTGGATATCCTGCAATCATTGCATTCCATGAGATGACATCTCTTTGGGGCATTTTGTCAAACAGTTCACGTGCCTTTTCTATGCTAACACATTGTGCATACATGTCCACCAGGGCAGTTGCAACTGCAACGTCCGATAAAATTCCTCTATTCTATATGGTTTGATGGATGTCCATACCCTATTTTGGCACAGGGATGGAGAATGCTGGCAAAAGTTGTGGAGTTTGGCTTGACACCTGCCAATTGCATTTGCTTGAAAGTTTCTAAAGCTTTTAAAAAAAATGCGTTTTGTGCATTTCCTGCAATCATTGCATTCCATGAGATAAACTCTCTTCAAGGCATTCTTTCAAACAGTTCACGTGCCTTTTCTATGCTTCCACATTTTGCATACATGTCTACCAGAGCATTTCCAACTATGATAGGTGAAAAAAATTCTCCCAATTTCTCTGCCAGCCGACTTTATTACTGGGTTTCTTATGTTCTGGAAAACAACGTTTGGGTGGTACTACCCATGTTTATTGCAGTATCATGCTTAAAAAAATAACTTAAGCATTTTGAAGTGAGAAAAACCAAAAATATCTAATTTTTGTGTTTGATTGTGCTACATTAATGCTGATTTTACCAAATTTTACCATTGAAAAGGATGTAAGTAATCATGCATGTCTACTAGAGCAGTTGCGACTATAATTTCTAAGTTCCTCTATCCTTTATGCTTTGATGGATGTTCATACTATTCTAAAGCTCCCATTTTGGCACCGGCAGGGAGCATGCTAGCGAAGGTTGCGGAATTTGGCTTTAAACCTGATAACTGCATTTGCTTGGAAATTTCTAAAGCCTTTTCAACAAATCCATTTTGCGCATATCCTGCAATCATTGCAGTCCACGAGACCACATCTTTTTGAGGCATCTTGTCAAACACCAGAGCAGTTGCAACATCTGATAAAATTCCTCTATGCTTTGATGGATGTCCATACCCTGTTCCAAAGCCCCCATTTTTGCACAGGCAGGGAGAATCTGAAAAAATCTTAGTTCCATGATGCTTTGATCGATATCCATACCCTGTTCCAAAGCTCCCATTTTGGCACATGTAGGGAGGATTTTCTGCGCATTCCTCACACAATCTAATCCAAAAACATTTAGCAATAATCTTCATGGATTGTGAAAATCTGATATCACTAAGAGTAATAATAATCATGCTATTGCTGATAACAAATAGGTGTTTTTTCTGTGGTGTTATTGCTGTTCCTCTACTTTTTGTTTGTTTTTATCATTTGATTTGTTTTGTCAGTCTCATATCTCATGGTATTCGACCGTTTATCTAATGAATGTTGTATCTTTGTGAAAGGGTCCGGATCTTTTAAAACCTGTTTTTATCTTTTACAATATATAAATATGTTGTATATTGGTCATAATTGCTTCTGGATTATATTGTGTGATAGTTTTTTTCAACAACGTTTTGGATCACACTCCATGATCCATCATCATCTTTTTGTCTCTAATAGCATTTTATTATTTTGATGATAGTTAATGGAAAAAATTATCACACAATCTAATCCAAAAACAATTATGACCAATTTCTTAAATTGATTTGCAGGTATAATTGAGTATTTGATTAGACGGGGGATCTTAGGAGTGCTTTACAGGGAGAAAAAGACTTTTGAAAAAATTGAAGGTAAACAAACAGAGAAAAAGTCATCACTATAACGTTTTGTCTGGTTTAATATATAAAGGATTCAAGCATTTTGATACAGAGAAAATAGCGTATGCTGTGGAAATTGTCGAGGAAGTGGCAGACTCTGTGAAAGATGTTGCAGAGGTGACCGAAGAGATAGCTGAAAAAGCTAAAAGGCGGTCCAGAGAATGGGGATTTCTTCATGAAACAGCCGAAATTGTTGATGAAATTTCAGAAAAAGTGGGCACGGATGCCCAAATTGTGGAGGAGGAAGTAGAAAAAGTATACCACATAATATTATATTTTCATTCAGTTCACTAATTCATTAGCAAAGCAGTAAATTCAATGGCATATATAATTGTATATGGTTTATACGTGGTTGCAGATAAAGAAGACAATAAAGACCATGGATGAAAAAGCGGTCAAGGCAGAAGATGCTATAAAGGATATTGCAGAAATAATATCAGGGGAAGTTAGTAAGGAGCATGACAAAGACATGGATACAGCAGAGAATTCATCTGTCCCACTAGTGGAAACTGACAAAGACAATCAATCAATGGATTCAGTTGAGGTCGTTTCAAAATCTACTTTTGAGGATGTTTAAGGAATTGTTGAGGAGATTCACATCGTTGCTTTTCTGGGCAAGAAAATTGTCACCCAAGATATTGGGAATGATATTCTTTGTGATTTTTCCTTTTGCGAGCAAGTAATTGGCACATCTGTAACCTGCTATTATTGCTTGATTTGATTTGTTTTGTCAGTTCATATCTCATGGTATTCAGATTGTTTATCTAATAACTGTTGTATCTTTGTAAAAGGGTTCGAACCTTTCAAAACCCTTTTTTTTACAATATAAATATATAAATATGTTTGTACATTGATCATAACTGATGTTGGATTAGATTGTGTGATAGTTTTTTTTCAATCAGTGGAAAAAACTGATTGGGAAAAACTATCACAGAATCTAATCCAAAAACAATTATAACCAATTTCATAAATTGTAAAATCTGCAATCTTTAATTTTTAATTTTATGTTGTACATGTTCAGATATGCAGGTATAATTGGGTATTTGATTAGACCGTCAAAGGGGATTGTAGGAGTGCTTTACAGGGAGAAACAGACTTCTGAAAAAATTGAAGGTAAACAAACAGAGAAAAAGTCATCACTACTGTAACGTTTTGTCTGGTTTAATATATAAAAGATTCAAGCATTTTGATACAGAGAAAATAGAGAATGCTGTGGAAATTGTCGAGGAAGTGGCAGGCTCTGTGAAAGATGTTGCAGAGGTGACCGAAGAGATTGCTGAAGAAGTTAAAAGCCGATCCAGAGAAGGGGGATTTCTTCATGAAACAGCCGAAATTGTTGATGAAATCTCAGAAAAAGTGGACACGGATGCCCGAATTGTGGAGAAGGAAGCAGAAAAAGTATACCACATAACATTCTATTTTCATGCAGTTCAATAATTCATTAGCAAAGCAGTAATTCAATGGCATATATAATTGTATATGGTTTATATGTGGCTGCAGATAAAGAAGACAATAAGGACCATTGATGAAAAAGTGGGCAAGGCAGAAGGTGCTGTAAAGGATATTGCAGAAATAATGCCAGGGGAAGTTAGTAAGGAGCATGAAAAAGACATAGATACAACAGAGAATTCGTCCGTCCCAATAGTGGAAACTGAAGGTAAACAAACAGAGAAAAAGTCATCACTACTATAACGTTTTGTCTAATCTAATATATAAAAGATTCAAGCATTTTGATACAGAGAAAATAGAGAATGCTGTGGAAATTGTCGGAGAAGTGGTAGACTCTGTGAAAGATGTTGCAGAGGTGACCGAAGAGATAGCTGAAAATGTTAAAAGGCGGTCCAGAGAAGGGGGATTTCTTCATAAAGCAGCCGAAATTGTTGCTGAAATCTCAGAAAAAGTGGACACGGATGCCCAAATTGTGGAGAAGGAAGTAGAAAAAGTATACCACATAACATTATATTTTCATTCAGTTCACTAATTCATTTGGCATATATAATTGTATATGGTTTAAATGTGGCTGCAGACAAAGAAGACAATAAAGGTCATGGATGAAAAAGTGGGCAAGGCAGAAGATGCTGTAAAGGATATTGCAGAAATAATATCAGGGAAGCTAGTAAGGAGCATGACAAAGACATGGATACAGCAGAGAATCTGTCCGTTCCAATAGTGGAAACTGAAGGTAAAACAAACAGAGAAAAGTCATCACTACTATAACGTTTTGTCTAATTTAATATATGAAAGATTCAAGCATTTTGATACAGAGAAAATAGATAATGCTGTGGAAATTGTCGGAGAAGTG
This sequence comes from Sequoia sempervirens, assembly GCA_007258455.2. NCBI lineage: Eukaryota > Viridiplantae > Streptophyta > Pinopsida > Cupressales > Cupressaceae > Sequoia > Sequoia sempervirens. Next base: position 540,453,022 of record VDFB02058242.1, on the reverse strand, counting down.
GTGACTCTGTGAAAGATGTTGCAGAGGTGACCGAAGAGATAGCTGAAAAATGTTAAAAGGCGGTCCAGAGAAGGGGACTTCTTCATAAAGCAGCCGAAATTGTTGCTGAAATCTCAGAAAAAGTGGACACGGGATGCCCAAATTGTGGAGAAGGAAGTAGAAAAGCATACCACATAACATTATATTTTCATTCAGTTCACTAATTCATTTGGCATATATAATTGTATATGGTTTAAATGTGGCTGCAGACAAAGAAGACAATAAAGGTCATGGATGAAAAAGTGGGCAAGGCAGAAGATGCTGTAAAGCGATATTGTAGAAATAATATCAGGGAAGCTAGTAAGGAGCATGACAAAGACATGGATACAGCAGAGAATTCATCCGTCCCGATAGTGGAAACTGACGAAGACAAACAATGAATGGATTCAGTTGAGATCGTTTCAAAATCTAATTTCTAGGGTGTTGGTTTTAAGGAATAGGTGAGGAAATTCACATGGTTGGGCTTTTTAAGAAAATTGTCAGCCTAGATATTGGGGCAGGCCTGGAATTTGACGGTCACCCTTATCTGTCATATGAAAATTTTATGACGGTTTGGTCATTTAAATGCCTGTCAAAAAAATTGTTTAATTTATGAATTTTTATATAAAATCTTTTATAAATGCAATATCTTGAAAAATTAGAAAACAATGATAATTATTAGTAATAAATATAAAAATCTACTATTATAATTAACAATTAACAAAAGTTTCTAAGTTCATATTAAAAACAAATCTTGTTAAATATATTCTAAAAGTTAAAAATAATTATATTCTATTTTGAAAAGATTCTAAATTAATATATATTTTTATAATAATATTATAAATCACATATATTAATATAAAAAAATGATAACTATTATAAAAATGTCAAAAGTTTCTAAATTCATTTTAGAAAATATTCAAAAAAGTTATATTCTATTCTAAATTAATTTATCTTTTTATAATAAAAATTATAAAATGATATATATTATAAATTAAAATACTATATTATATTTTGCTTATAATAATTTTTTCAGTTTAATAAAAATATATCAAGTCAAACTATAGAGTCTAATAAATTTTATTGTTGTAATATACAGTCTAAAATTGAAAAAACGGTCAAATATACCATCAAATTCTAGGCCCTCGACATTGGGGTGATATTCGTTGTGATTTTCTTTGGTGAGCAAGTAATGGGTACATCTGTAACCTGCTATTATCACTTGATGGCGTCATTAACATCATGATGATGACTGCGCACCACCTGGCCGCTTGGATTGGTAACACCTCTGGGAAGGGATTGTTAATGCATATTGAAATCTATTTGAAAATAAACTAGCAATCGCGACCTTAGTGTGCAATGGGTACCAAGAAGTGTGGAAGGTCAATAAGGATAAATTTTGATTTTTGATTTTCATACATTTACTAATTATTAATTTTGATAGTTAAATTTTATATTATATAAAATTATTATAATTATTAATTATTAATTATAATCTTTTATATAAGTAGTTAATAGTTTTATTAAAAAATATAATATATAATAAGTATAAGTATAATTGTATTTTTATAATTTATTTTTATTATATAAAATATATATTATATATTAATTATGTTAATATATACTTAATTATGTAGGATAAAGGATGTATAATGTTAAAGTTTAAATGTGTTCATTATTAGATCCTCGCAAGATGGAAACAAATCAAGTGGAAGGAAGGTCAATACCAGGGAGGAAGAGTTTGGAGGAGGGAAAAAAAAAAAAAGGTGAAAATAAAAAATAAAATATGGCAAAAAATGACCAGAGGAGCCTCGAATGGAAAACTTTAGCAATAACGACAAATAACAATTAAGAGGTTTGGAAATTCATTCTTTTGTAAATGGTGCAGTAGCACCATGGCAACTTCATGCTTCCATGGAGAAATATTGAAGTTTGATTCCATTCTGTTGTCTCCACATTGTAACAAGGTCAGATTGATCATTTTTCATGTGTCTAGGTCACTAGGAGGGTTAATAGTTAATGTTTTGTGTCCATTTTGCAAAGATGTAAAAAGTTGTCATACAAAATGTAAAATTGCAAAAGATGTAAAAATGAGGGAAGGTGAAGAGTCACCTTGTTCGAATTCATTGGAAAGTAGTTGGAAGTGGATTAGACATGTTTGAAATACCTTTAAAAATCCTTGTAAGCATTTGTGAAGGCATGGGTGATTGTGTTTAACAATTTGATCAATAAGAAACATTGTTTTTGTGCATGTTTCTTCATAAATTTATTGTTCATTGGTGTTGTACGGCCCTGTATGGGCATGATTGCATGTCTAATTGATTGTAAGAGATAGATTAATCAATCACCTTCCTAACACAATTTGTTTCATGCAATTTGGCTCACATTTGTAAAAGTTATTGTGGATTTTCAGAAAACTGTTAAAACCCTGATCTAGGGTAACCAGTTAGCCTTTAAAATTGTATTTATCATATTTTAACCGTTGAATCCTCCTAAGAATTGGTGAATAGGGAGTTTTGTATGTATTCTAATAGTTTCCTAAGTTGCAGATCATGGAAAGGTGGTTCGGGGCAGTTGCCATGATGCCCTAGTCTGCAAAACAGAGTATTATGAGCAATTTGGAAGCCTAGAGTGTAGGGTTTGTAAAAATACTCATGTAAAGAGACTTTTGAGAGTCAAATTAGCAAGAGCGGACCTAGTTAGGGATGTGTAAGGTGCTGGTTAAGTTATATTGAACTTGGAGATAGGAGAACTAGTAAGCCCTATCTAATTCAAGTCTAATTAGACCATACAAAGAACTCGATACAGTCAGGTTTAAGGCTGAAGTTACAAAACAACCTACACTGCACTTCTAATATTTTTTAAAGGCCCTTAAGGGGTGTCCAAAAATTTCTTTACAGTCTGGAGTTTGGATCTTTGGTTAGAGTTATGTTTGATAGACTGTAAGTGCATGGCTACTAGAAATTTGGTCTCAAAGAAGGAATGGTCAAAACTACGATGGGGAAGACATTGGGAAGTGTTCCTAGGGGGCTTGAAGGAGGTGATTAACTTGGTTATGGGTCTGTGTGTTGTAAATAAAAAGTTTCCTTGTAAAGGAGAGTTGTTTTGAAAGTTGATTGCCTCAAAAGGAAGTCTTTAGTTTGGTGATTTGATTTGTTTTCCAAGTGTATTGTGAATTAAGTTGTTTGTGCTCCTGCATTGTATTAGTAAATGAGACAAAGATAGTTGTTAAGCGACATTCATTTTATGGACTGGATATTACTTGTGGGGAAAACGAAACCTGCAATGACATTGAATGACATTAATGCCTTCACAATGTCATTGGTTTGACATTTACGGTTCAGATGTATTCAATGGTCCTGCATCGCAGATAAATTATATCAACCATTGATCTAAAATATTTGCTTAGACTGTTTCATAGAGGGAATTCCTTCGACATAAAAAAATCAAAATTCATTGTTAGGTCTTTATTGTATGGGATGCCTTATGGTTTATGGTTGACAAATATAAGCTTGGGAGCATTAGTCCTCCTTGGAAAAAAATTTAAAAATAATCTAAATACATAGTCATTGTTTGGGTAGTTTTTCACAAGATAAAATGGGTAAGAATAAACAATTTTAATAATGTTACAAATGAATTTTAACCTTTGCGAATTGTATTCAAAAAATATATTATAAAATAAGGGTTAGGCTTTTCTAGCATCTAGTTTTTTAAGTGGGTGTTAACATGTAGATTACTCGATCCTTGCAAATAAATCTTCAAAGTCAAGTGAAAGAAACTGTTTTGTTTGGAAAGTAGAGTTCATCCATACGAATCAAAGGATATGGAAGAAGTGTGATAGATCAACAATATAATTTTGAGAATATTGTTGGGAGTTATTATTCTCTCTATGTTTCCTAATATGAGTAATAATTATAAGATGGTAAAGTAGGAGAAACCCAAGCAACAATACAAGGAATATTGTTCTATTAATTCAAAAAAATTGAAGATGGACCACTTCCAAATCCACTTTTATTGCACCTAGATCCACAAAAGTATACTAAAAATAATTAAAAAATTCTTTTGAGTGGAAAAAGACTTGTCAATTTAACATTTCTATCTTTTCAAATATAGAATTTGAAAGGATCGTTTATTTTTTTATTGCATACATTGTGCCTATAGACTCATTATAGTTTTGACACTCGCTTTAATCATAGGGTGTCGTTTGATTTGGTTATACTAGCATACACATATTAAATATTAATATATATAAAATGTGCCGAGAGTTATCCTTCTCGAGGTGCCTATTTTCAGCTAATCATATATTTTAGAAAAGAAAAGGGAGGCACAAAACAAATCTCACTGCAATAATGGAGTAAGTTTTGTATATGTATAAATGACTCCTCAACATCCCTTAAATTAGAGAAACAAATTAGTGACATTTATGTAATCTTATAAACTTGATAAGCCAAATCCCCAAATCTGAACAAGGGCTTCCTTTTACTGACTTTGTATTATCAAACAATTAATAAAGTAATAGCATAGAATGCAAGAGCATGAATCTAATATAAATTCCTTAAGCACCTAATCAGATGTCTAAGGAAAAACAAAAAGGTAATGATTCCCATAAATATTATAAAGAGTCAATCTTAGCAGAACACAAATTACTTCCAAATTAATGAATCTATCTTCTATTAAACTTACCTTAACTTGTCTAAAAATGAGAAATGGGCGGTTTGTCTTCTTCCACTTTCCCACAAGACCAAACCCATTCATTCATTAGAGCAATGAAATTTTATTCAATGAAGGTTGATGATAGATTTAAATCTCAATGTAATCAATATCAGGTTATACTTGTGTTGGATACTTGACGGTAGGGACAATCTAGGGGAAAGGGCTATAGATTCTCATACTAACCCTCTAGTAAAAGCAGGTGAGAATCCCCCGTTGAATTTTGAATGCATCTTGCCTTAATATTACAAAGGAAAGGAACCTAAATCAATAGGACAATCTTCTGATAGCCTTTTTTGGAGTTTGATGCAATTTCTGATTTAGGGATAGACCATAGTTTGGCTGTTCATGTTAAGGAGTATCCAGTTGGTCTTTAAAAAGAGAAACACAACCATTAAAGCATTTGAAAAAAATAAAAATAACTAAAAATGAAGCAAAGAAAAGTGAAAGAGGGTTACAGTCATAGAAACCTCTCCATTTCTTTGATCTAGCTATCCAAAGGGTTCAAATATTTTTTCTATATACTACCATTGTTAAACATAATGTTTAGTTTTATGTGCTTTTTCATCATCAGGGACACTACTGCGTAACGTCTTTTTGGCTGAGCTCACCGAGCGGCACTCCTTCTAGTCTGCCTGACTAAATAAATATATAAGTTGTGCTTGCCTCAAATTGATTCAATATCGTTCATGCATGAAATGGTTCACATGCAAGCAGTCGTTACCTTCAGCTTCGCATTACTTTCTTACATTCAAGATTTTTACTACTAGGTGGATGACGAAATCAACAATACTTTGGATTTTTCAAATGCCAATTTGAATCTTGTGTATAAAAATGTACATAGATCCATTGCTGCCATTGTAAGACGCCTCTTGGCGTAACTAGTTGACTACTTTGTCTTTTTATGCGATATTTGTAGATGTTTCTAGTATTAATTAAGATTTAAATACTTATGCAAGATTGTTAAGTTCACGACATGTAGTTTATTTGATTAATTTAAATAAATCATTATTTTGATGTTGATTTTAATATTATTAAAATTAAGTATATTTTGAATTTCAAATTAAAAATATATTTGATATTGGAATGATAAGGGATTTGTAACAACCTCAAAAATGTAACCTCAAAAATTCTTAAGCATTATCCAAAATAAATATCCTAATGCTTACAAAAAGATACAAGATAAACCTTCATTAACTTCCATGATATAGTATTACAACAATGTGCAAGATATCCAACAAAATCCACACAATATATATAACTCCCACTCAACTAGTACAATAAAAAAGTACAATGATAAGTACATTGTAATAATATAAAAGTCTCACAAGTACATATCTAGTACTCAATGATAAAGATAACACCATTACATAATTAAGATTAACAATGGATCAAAATGACAACCCTCATCCATGATAAGAATATAATATGTCATGAAGAAAAGCCCACATATACAAGTGGTCTAAAAATAATGTACACCATAATAATATCAAAATGATGCCAAGTTCAACTTTGCAAGTTAATTCTCTAAGCTATTTGTAGTTTCCTCATGAATAACATCATTTCTCAGTTTGGATTGCCCACTACGCTTATTTCTGACAATGTTACACCATTCAAGAACAAGGAAGCGAAGCAGTTCCTCGAGAAATTTCATATTCAACATAGGTTTTCAACACTATACTATCCATAGTCTGATGGTCAAGTAGAAGCATCTAACAAAACTCAAGCTCATTCTTCATAAAAAAATTAATAAGCATGGTAAGGATTGGCACATTCAATTAATGTATGCTTTGTGGGCCTACCGCACGAGTGTTCATACGGCAACAGGAACGACGCCTTACAACCTCGTGTATGGTGCCAAAGCTATCATGCCTTTGGAGTTGAAAATTTTGTCTTTACGAGTTTCCCTTAAAGGGTTAATTGATGATGAAACCTACCGAGTTAACTGTCTGCATCAGTTGGAGATGCTCGATGAGTGTTGTTTATAGGACCTCGATCATCTTAAAGTTTATCAACAGTTGTTATCTAGACAATATAATCAGAGTGTGCTTCCTAGGACCTTTAAACTAGGAGATCTAGTTCTCTGTGAAAACTAGAGAAATGTAAATGCACCGCCTGATCAGAGAGGAAAATTCAATCCTAATTGGTTAGGCCCTTACATTGTGATCTTTGTATATGGTTTGGGTGTCTATGGATTATCATCTATGGATGGAACACCTTTAAAAGAGCCTGTTAATAAGATGCATCTTCAATGATACTATGTGTAGTGTTCTATGTGTCATTTGTGTTGTGTTCTCCCTATAGAAGGGCAGTAGCACTACATATGTTGACATTATTCATTAACACATTATGCAATTTTTTGTGTTATGATATGACCACGTGTGTGTGTGACCATGCATCACATTACATCTGTTAAGACTATTAGATCATCATTGTATTTAATTGACATACAACCATGTGTGTTTATTAAATCATGAGCAATAGAGGATGCCCTCCCTCCACTCCCATGTCGATCGAGTATCATCGAGAGCCACTAGCCATCCATCGATGGGTAGCCCGAGGATCTGATAGATGTCCTCAAGTATTATAATCATCTCTCCACAAGGAAGCTAAAAAGATGACATGGTGGCACCCCACCATTCCATAAGGGTCGTAAGCATCCTCTCGTGGTACCTCATCTCTGGCATGGTAAATACATGCTAGAGATTGATCTGCTGAATATGTTTGACCTCATCCTCTAAAAGACGGTCCCTCTGCTCATGAACGAGTCAGAATTCTTCCCCTCTTGGATGCTCCCAAATTCGGGTACTCCTATAAAAAGTAAAAAAGTTTGATTCAGAACATTGAATTTTAGTATGAAAACAAAAAATTAATTAAGACCTATGCGTGTTGCGCAGACATCTGTGCACTGCGCATGCATCCCTCACTGCCATGGTCGCCTCGAAGACGCCAGCGTGTCTCTGAGACAACAGTGTGGAGTCAAGACCCCAACACGTATGATGGACGACAACACGAATATGGGACACGGGCACAAAAAATAGACGCCTATGTAACCCGTCGTCTTGAAAAATGCTAAAAAAGGGCTAAAATTTGTAAAAAATGAGGCTTAGAGACCTACCTGGTCCACCTTGTGGCCCTTGGCGACATCCTAGCATAATTTCTCTAACCTCAGCACCTTGAACTCCCTCCTACTAGGCATTTTTCTAACTTTTCTCTCACAAAAGTCAACAATTTGCTTGCAGTGAATAGTGAAAATGACCCTTATAGGGGCCCACCTAGGTATGTATAGGCCCCCCAGGGCCCATTTTTCCTAGAGCTTTTGGCTCCCCGGTTTCTCCTAAATTTACCCCACCAAGCTAGGGGGAAACTTAGGAAGGGCATAAGGTCATCTCTTAATCATATTTTTTTTCCGAATCAACGACTTTTTTCTTGATTATTCCTCTCTCCGTAGTAGCTTTCTTTTGATTTTTTGAAGCTGACCCAAAATTTGAGTTTTGCAAGTGAAAGCTTTGAACAATTTTTCATGACCGTTTTGACATTGTTTGTTGAGCTCAGATGTTGGGGGCACCTTTAGTACCAGTTAGCTCGACTTTGGTGGCCGCTATGGTCTCTCCCTTGGCACGCAAATCCATAAGATTCAAAATCTAGATAAATTTTTTCTTCTCTACTTTAGTGAGGCTGATTTTTTCAAAATCAAGCCCACTAAAGTGTGGGCAAAATGTAATGTCGCAAAATTGCACCTAGGGGCAATTCCACATTCTTGCATTTTTTCCTAGCATTTATGTTGCCTTGGAACATTAATGACAAAATCCCATGAGTTGGAATTTCATGATTCTGACTCCATGTGGACTTGTGGTAGAGCAATAGAAGCTTGATGACACGTTTCTTGAGAATCTAGTCTCTAGACGCACACACGGTGTGTAGACGTCTGCATGACGTGCTAGCGTCCTGACAGTTTCCTAAGTTAGAAATGGGGAATCTGGAATACTAACCCTTGGGACATGTGTCCTAGCAATTGCATTTCGGAAGTAACGACTCTTTGTCGCCCTTGCAAGCATCAAAAACCCCTTATTGGCTCTCATTTGGGGGTTGGAAGACATTCACTCAAGCTTTCTTGTTACTTGCTCCCATTTTGAGTTCTCTTCATCTTTGATAGTAGTTCTCTCACAAGCAAAGCCATGCCAAACTGAGGTCCTTCAAGCAGTAGTAGCTCTCAAGCAAGCTCTCAACGGTGCGTCTTTGTGCTCCAAAGAGGGTCTAGGCCCGTGGGTAACGCTCTCTCTCACACACTTTCCTTTCCTACTTGTTTATTTATTATCTTGTGGTGCAGGTTCTACTCCTGAGCAGGTTTTTCTTTCACCACATGCTTCTTGTGGTGTGGGTTCTACTCCTAAGCGGGTTTTACATTCACCACACACTTTGTTTATTTCATTTGCACTCCTTTCCAACTTGGTTTTATGTGGAGGTGGGAACACCAAAACAAGGGTCTGACTGAGGCAGACCCATATATAGCCCCAACCTTTTCCCCTTTTTCTTTTGTGTGTAGGTCATGAAAGGAGCTTGGATTGAAGATCCAAACATCTAGAGAAAGGTGAGCTTTCTTTGAGCTTTCTTGCATTCATTTTAGTTTTTGGTTTCCTGACTAGTTATTTCGCTCAATACACTTTAGACCTGAGCCTAGAAGTGAAGCTTGTTTCTATCTATTCGAGTTCCTAAGCCCTCTATTGCTTAGGATGCCAGCACGTCTTTTAGATGACAGTGTGTCGCGATGGCATCCTGAAATGATGTTTACGTCTTTTGGCGAAGAGCTCCCTCTTCTGAGACATAAATCTCTTGGTTTTGCTCTCTCAAGGTATGTGGTAGTTTTTTTCTAAAGTATAACTAGGTCTTAGTTCTTTATCATTCTGCTAATCCATTTATTATGAGGTGTATAAGGGCAGTTCATTCCCTAGTGATCTCTCGAGAAAGGAGAGACCCATGTGTAGTGAATCCCTCTTATATCACACAGTCAAGTTTTTTAAAATATAATACTCTCAAGTTGAAATAAAGACTAAAATGGTCATACTTCATGACTTTCTAAAAACACTCGACACAGACATGCATTAGGTGAAGCACGTAGTCAAGTTGGACGCCTTGGAAGGCATAAATGAAATCATTGTTCAATGGATAGCCAAATACAGAAAGTAGTCATTCCAAATGTAAAGCCGCCACCAGTTGCTACCACACTACCTTCCACATTCCATGTCAACAAGGTTGGATGACACAGTTGCAAAGAAGATCGAATGTCAAAAGCAGATTGCGAGAGATAGAAGAAGTCAATGACTAGCTAGAGGGACTATTGACTATAGGTGATGAGGTCTCAAAACACCTAGTTAGGACATCCTACCCTCCAAAATAGCATTAATGACAAATAGGAGTTAACTTGATGCTTCTTTCCAAGTTAACTCACTGTCCCACAGATCATGCATGTCTATTTCCACTAATTATGGATGTCTATTTTGACTTCCACTAATTATGGATATCTATCTCCACTAATTGTGGATCTCTATTTTGGAGGCACATTTTGTAATTGAAGTTCACTTTTAGTTTAGTTTCAGTTAATTGAAGTAAATTTCTAGTTAACTATTTTCTCACCTACTTTTAGACGTAGGAATAAATCTTGTTGATTGGAAAGAACTTAATGTTAACTCAAGGAGACTTTAGAGTTTCCTACTCCTTTGAGTTCTATAAATAAGAGCCTTTCCTCGTTATTTTGTAACCTTTATATACTATACAAAATTGTTGTGCCATTGTTTCCAAAAAGCTTGCAAGTGCATATTTGTTCACTCCTGGATGAGAGTTATTTGGTTTGATAAGCAATTGTGTATGATTTCGTACCTTTGTTGTCCCAAACCTTTGTAATTTGTTGAGAAAGTTTGAAGAAAGAAATCAAAAGGAACATGCAATTTGATCTAAAAATTCAAGCTCTTTCAACGTCTTGTTCTTACAATCTATTGTTTCAATCTCCCCCTTGGAAAAGTGACGTCACTTCCTTGGTTATTTTGTTGTTGATGATTGTCATTTGATGTTTTTTAATGAGTTGTATTTTAGCCTACACTTTGGATAGGTGTCGTCACCTCCTCAGGAATCCTGTTAGCCAATTCATCATACTTTGTTGTTTCTAGTGAGTTGCATCACAGCCTAACCTCAGAGAGGGGTTCCTCCTCCTTACCAATCCTGTGATTCAGCTTACCATAAAGAGTGATTGCTTGCATAAAGCCTTATTCCAGCATAAATCTGAGAGTTCAGAGCCTTAGACGTATTATGAGAGATGGTCAGCCAAAGCGATCCAACCAATCCATTCCCGCTCCTATGCCCTCATGCTATGTTTACCTTGAGGAGATATGATAGATTAAAAGCTAGTTTAGTTGTAGTTAAGATCTGTAGAAATCAGAGAAAACCTTAGCTACAACACATTGTGTTTATGCACCCTTGTGTCCTAGCCATTGAGTAAAAATGATAGGAACACTTAGTTTGTTTTACTTTTACACAAACATCAACAAACAAGAGGGAGCTTCCCCTCCATAATTTGAAGAGAATTCATCACACACTGTGCATAGTTGTTTCTTTCCAATAAGCACTCTAGAGGTACTAATTGAAATGCCAATAGTTTTTTGGTGCCCATCGTGGGGCAATGAAGCATAAAATTTCAAGAAAAAGCTAACACTTTTATGTCATGGGAATGATCCTCTGACATCCATTTGCATGATCTATACAAGAAGCAATGGATTGTAACAACAATAATGTTGGCAAGAGATGTTCACCTTCATTACCTTGGAGTAATAACATTGGACCTTTGGCTTTTCAGGTAAATCATGAGTTACCTAAAGGGTCAAGGAAGCACTTTCCCCGATTTCACGGCGATGGAAGTTGACACCCAGGTGAACATTTTTCTGCATTCACAACACCCTACGCCATCTTGTATGTGTTGCATGAAGACATTGTAGTCTATCTCTTTATGGAGACTCTTGTTGGGAATGTTGCGGACTGGTTCAATCACCTGAAGCCAGGTGTTATTACAAGCTGGGAAACTATGAGCGAGAAGTTTTGGTGGGATTCAAGCCTGCTGAAGACAGTCATATGTTGTTTTCCTAGCTTGAAAATTCAAATATGGAACACAGTGAACACATAAGGGAATTTGTATCAAGATTTAATCGTCTTGTTACAAGAATTTCTTCTATGCTCGATCCATCACCAAAGATTCTGATGAGTTGTTTCATAAATGCTCTTCCATCAAAGATAGCCTTCTTCCTGAAGATGGCAAAAGAAACAAAGTTGAAGAGTGTGCAAGAACATGCCATCAAGTTGGAGGATAATATGATCATTTCCAGCTTAATGAGAACATATTCTATCAGATCTCTAGTTCAACAACCATACCAGCCAAAGAGAGACAATCTTCAGCCATGGTTGCCAACATCTTCATCAAGACTAATGATTGAAGCTGCACACAATGCAATATTTTGTTGTTTCCATGACACTAATGAACATACCAAATTCATGTGTCTTAAGAATTTGAGAATGACCCAAATCATGGGGTACGCTAAAGCTACTCCTGGTTCTAGTTTTGTACCAACAACAAGTTTGAAGCTTGTCTTACCACAGATGGACAACTTTGATGGCGACTCTGCAATGGGATTCTTTGGACCCATTATTAAAGAAAAAGAAAAAGCATGTTGTCAGTACACTCTTGTGGTGAATCATGAAAATGTTTCATCACCTGTGTTCATACGTGCTCAGCACTTCAAAGCATAGAAAGAAGAGGAAGAAAGACGAAATTCAAATGAAAAGGGTGAAGAGGTGCCTTCCACTTCCAATCCTAGGTCTTCACAGAAGAACGCTATGCCAATTGCTCAAGATTGGTCCTCAACAAATTTTGACATTCTTCCATGATGAAGACTACGGTACAAATCTCTCAACTGGAATATCTTCAGGATCATTCAAAACAACCAGATCAAATTCTAAATGTTGTGAAGAAGCAAGCTTTGCTCAAGTCATTTGTTCTAGTAGGAGAAAAGCTTGAAACAGGTCTCGACAATTATGTGACTCTATCAGAGATAGAAAATGAAGATCAAAACATTGCTTGTTCTGAAAAGAGACTGACAAAGGACACAAGGTCATGGATAATACAGTTCGATGGAGTTCATTCGATAACAATTTCAGAAGCATGGGAATTGATCATCTCCCCTAAAGGACAATTACACTCATCTGTGCAATTGGAATTCACTGAAGCTAAGAAAGAGGTGCTTTTGTTAGGCCTCAAAGATGCAAAAGACATGGGAATCAAACTCTTATGTGTTAAAGGTGATCTAGAGCTGATCAACGAGCTAGTCAAAGGATATTTCAAGGTTAGAAAAGATCACCTACAACATTATAAAAATCGAGTTTGGAACTTGGTTGATTGGTTTGAAGAAATCAACATCCCAAGGATGGACTACAACATAACCAATGCCTCACGGGTATCAACTTTCCCATTTGCATCATATTCTAACTTTTATCAAAGTACCTTTGCTTGAATATATGAATACCTAAGAATTTTCATCCTAGAGGGATTGTCTCCTACAATGCTCATCAAAAGAGAAGTAAAGCCTTTTTGGAAAAAGCAACATCGATGGAGGGCTCTTCCTGCTACCATGAAGCAGAAGATATCCAAAGCACTTCATCTCTTTGGGGGTGGAGTGAATTTTTGTAAATAACTTTCTTTCTTCTTTTCGTTATGTCATAATTTTTTTCCCCATTCTGTAAAGTATCATCATGTTTTAGGTGATTTCTTAGGTAGTCTTGTTTTAGGTCAATAATAGGCGAGCTCCAATAAATAGGTGAACTCCAATTGTTAGGTTCAAATTAGGAAATAAGTCCTGACTCCATTGCCTAACTGATAAGAGCATTGGTCTACAAAACTAGAGATTCTCGATTCTCCTATGTCGTAAGTATCCAACATGGTCACTAAACAGAGCCTAATGTTGCACCCAAAATAAATTTTTGCTTCAATAAGACATTTTTCTTAAAATGATCTAAATCATGTAAAATTGTTGTCAAAAGTATGTTTTAGGTCAAACAAAACACAGGCATTTTGTGGGTTTGTGTCAAGGAAGATGCTTGCAAATTTTTGAAAATTTGAAAATTAGGGTTTCAAACCCCTGATTTTAGGATAACTGTTGAAAATAGGACCTTCCTAGAAATGATTGAAAATGATTTTAATAGGATTAATCGACTTCACAGTCACACTGGTCAAGTAAAAATCACCAAAAAGTTTGTTTTACTCTAGTGGTTCTACTTCAATTTTTCAGGAAGAAAGCTAGGACCTACGCAACCATTAATGGTAGAATGGCTAGTACCAGGTGGCGAAATCTAAACCTTGAAAGCTTCAACAAAGAATCCATGGTTAAAATGCTCAAAAATATGCTCTGTGATGGAGGGGATTTTCAAAAGTGAAAAATATTGAAAATTGACTAAGTCTGGAAATGCACACCTTGCTACCAAGGGGAGGCTATGCAGTCAAATGCCTTAGTCATTTTTCCAACACCCGTACATGCAACATGGTAAAGGTGATTGCTAAGATGTGTGTGTCCACGTTGTCAATGACAATGCTCAAATCAATCACGATGCATGGCAAGCATGAAATGCAAAGGGATGAAGATTTTCAATGAAAATGATGAAACTGCAAGCTAGAAGTGCCCTTGCTGGCTAGGGATGCCCTTGAATCCAAAGGGTCAAATAAAGTCATCAAATTTTTCCAAGGAAATCATCTCCTCATTATTTTTGTTGGCTTTTCAGCGCATCATCAAGCAAAGCCACGTGAATCATCAATCATCGACAAACATAAGCAAAGTCCAAGGATGCTATAAGCAAGCACTATAAAAAATGGCACACACATGGGAAAAAGTGCCCCTACTAACCAAAGGTGACCTTGAATTAGATGATCTAGATGTCACTTTTTTAATGAACTTGTCTTTAGGTAATATCCTCGGCATCAACTCAACCTTGCAATGAACCTATTTTCCAGTCTGTAAGACACATCAAATGACAACAAATGTTGATTATTAGAGCATGCATAATGGAGGGAAAATCAATACACATTAAGATAAAATTTCCCCTACTAGTCAGGGGTGCACCCTTCATTTTGAGTCACTTGATGAGGTTTTCAACAATTGCTTTCTACAAGGCATTTGTTTAGCACTCTCTCAACTTCGCGATCAATCTAGCTACATGTTCATGGGACTTGCCAGGCTTTCATAGATAGAGATCAAGCAGAAAACACCAAAGGTGAAGGCAAAATGAAGAACATGAAAAAAATTGGTTGTGTTAAAGAAAATATACCTTCCTAGAAATAGGCGCCCATCTTTTTGGGCAATCAGATGCAATCTGTAAGCTCAATGATCTCTAGGATGACCTCCTCTATTTTGATCAATCTCAAAAATGACACCGTTAGCAAAAAAATAGATAGATCAAACATCTGACGACAAAGATCAAATTGGGACCGATCGTGAAAATTTGAAAATTGAAAATAACAAGTCAAAAGGTCAAAGGTACCCCTATAGGCCAGGGGCGCCCAAGCTTTTGAAGCACCTAAATCAACTTTCAGGATTCGCAAAGCCAGCCATCCTTTGGATAGGACTAAGCTGGTTATCCATCCTAGGTTTTAGAATGATAATCAGACTCATCAGTCAACAATGATCTCAGATCAAAGGATGGAGGGTCAAACTAGATGGAATTGAAGAACACTCAAGAAATTGGCTGTCTAGAGAAAAATGCACCATCTTGGGAAAAGGTACCCAAGAATCAGAGGCATCAGACTCAAGTTTTTAGCTTTGCATCTCCCAGGCACACTTCATTAGAGTTGTTCCATCTCAGCAATGGATCTATCAACAACACCTCAAGATCAACTAAGCAACCGAGATTTAGGATTGAATAGAGGAAATTCACCATGAAAAAGAATGAAGATATCTTCAACTTCTCAATTTGGATGCCTAAAGTCAACATAGATCTAGTTGAACAAAGTTAAGATATTTTTGAAGCCTTTCCATGTCTAAAACATCCCCAAATTGGTGGAAATCAGTGTTGGGAACTCCAAATTAGGCAAAAAGACTCCTCCATCATGTGTTGGAACCCAAACTTGATGCATTCAACATCAATCAATATGTGCCAAGTTTAGGCATCATTATTCATTGTTTGTCTTTGCAGGTTGGCGCTCAAGAACAGTCATTTTCTCTCCAAGACGTCTTTTGAAGTTCTGACAGAGGGGTTTTCATCGTTCATATTTTTGAAGATCAGTTGCATAGAAGGATAATTTATCAGAGGTTGCATCAAAAGGCATAATTTTTCCAGAAAGACAGTTGATAACTTTCAATCTTCTTCTTGTCTTAAATCTTCTTGCATGTCCCAAAAAATTATAGACCAACACAGATCTAACCAACTGGGTGTCATCAACACAACTTTTTCAACAAAACCCACTGGTTGAATTTTTCTAGAAACAACCTTACTACCCCTATTTTTGGGGATTTCCAAAAAAAGTCACAAACCTGAAAATCAAACGAACTAGGTTTATTCAACATTGAAGCACGAACAATACCCATGTGTTAGATTTTTTGTAGAAAAATATTTCTCAGCGGATGGCTATTTTTAGGGGTTTTCAAAAGTTGTTTGAACATATCCATGTTTACAGTCAATAGTCAAGATTTTCATAATACAATACTCTCAAGTTGAAATCAAGACCAAAATGGTCATACTTCATGACTTTCTAAAAACACTCAACACACACATGCATCAAGTGAATCCCATAGTCAAGTTGGATGCCTTGGAAGACATAAATGACATCACCGTTCAATGGATAGCCAAACATGAAAGGTAGTCATTCCAAATGCAAAGCCGCAACTAGTTACTACCACACTACCTTCCACATTCCATGTCAACAAGGTTGGATGACACAACTGCAAAGAAGATTGAATGTCAAAAGAATATTGCGAGAGGCAAAAGAAGTCAACGACTGGCTAGAGGGACTGTTGACTACAGGTGATGAGGTATCAAAACACCTAGTTAGGACGTCCTACCCTCCAAAATAACACTAATGACAAATATAAGTTAACTTGATGCTTCTTTCCAAGTTAACTCAATGTCTCATAGATCATGCATGTCTATTTCCACTGATTATGGATGTCTATTTTGACTTCCACTAATTGTAAATATCTATCTCCACTAATTATGGATCTCTATTTTGGAGGCACATTTTGTAATTGAAGTTCACTTTTAGTTAATTGAAGTAGATTTCCAATTAACTACTTGCTCACCTACTTTTAGATATAGGAATAAATCTTGTTGATTGGCAAGAACTTAATGTTAACTCAAGGAGACTTTAGGGTTGCCTACTCCTTTGAGTTCTATAAATAAGAGTCTTTGCTCATTATTTTGTAATTGTTACTAATTTTTAGCTACCATCTAAATTAGGAAAGTTTTATCAGGCAGTTATTAAACTAAAGTGAGAAATTTTTTTAACATTTAAACAAATCAGATAAGAAAATCAGACATTCAAATATTTATCAGGTACATGTACATGTTTCATGGCTAGTTCATCATGTTCAACATTTTATCATATGGTGTAAAATGGACTTCCATAAGGGTTGAGTCTAGTATGTTGTCTTCTCATATTCAAAAGATGCAACAAATAGTGGTCGCATGTTTCAATCATATCTCAAACACTACAATCTAGGTTTTCATATTTTTTGGATATAATTTATAAAACAATGAGATGAAAAAACCCTTTAAATTTCTCACCGACCCAATTTTTATTTGTTGAGAAATCATCACCACTTTTAAGGAAAAAGATAAATTCACATTTTTAGGAGGATTATAAGGCTCAAAGGGCAGTTCTACATTAGTTTTGAGGTCCCACATGGGTTGACCATCACTCAAGGAGTTTTGGAAACTTAATCACTCAGTTTGCTCTAGTTTTGAGGTTTTTTTGCATGATTTTCAAACTTGCATGACCAAAAATGATTCATCATGCATATTGGTGGAGTTGAGAGTTAAATCTCAATATTATCATTTAATTTTAAAGTGAAAAACACTTAGCTTGTATCTTTTGTATAATTTTAAATAAGACAAAATATGTAATTAAATATTAAAGGTAATATTTTATTATCTTAATATTTACCATGTAATGTAAAAAAAAAAAGAGCTCGCATGATAAATATTAAAATAATCATATATTGATTATCTTTAATATTTAATCGAATAGTCCATTTTTCCCAAAATCATGCAAAGAAAAAATGGAGCAAATGGTGAGACATAACTGCAATTTCACATCAACTCTGCAGTTCAAATATTTTGACTTCAGTTATCTCTTCTTGGCTTTTTGAAACCCTTATTGTATATAGGAAAAAAACTTAATCTTTTTTCTTTAGTTCTTGATGATTTTGCCTTTGCATTTCTACAAAGAAGAGATTGATTTTATAACTCAAATACTTTATAGTCAACATTATACAATAGCTTTATAGCTTACTTAGTATTGTTATTTGCAGAAGTTCCTTCAGAATATTCATTTGAATTCAGTGCTTACCTCTTCAATTTCTGGTGTTTTGTTTCTTCTAAATGATTGATGCAAATTTAATGTATTTTAAATCTGAAACCTTTAAATTTATGTCTGATTTCCTGGATGCATGTACACAAAATCAATTTCTTCATAGGTTATAGATTGTGTTAAATTTATCTCTTCTCTTAGGTTGTGAAACTTAGTTTCCTTCATAAATAAATATTAAACAAACCTTTTTGTGAAATATTTATGTGATTAAAGTGCTCAAATTGAACTATGTCAATAGATTTATGAGAGTATTAGTTGTAAAATAGCCTACATAGTAGTTATCATTAGGTGAATCATCGTAGTTTAAAGTTCAGTTTATGCATTTAATTCAAGCCTTCTTCCCTTTTCCTTCAAAATTACATTCAATCATTAGAAAATCATAAGGAAGTCGGCCTATAATCCGAAGGTTAACTTTCAACATAGGGCACCCACAACCTAAAATTTTTCCCGTGTTACACATGATTGCAAAGCATCTTTGCTTTCGCATTCGAGTGCACTCCTATTGATAATAGTAACCTTTATTTACTACACAAAATTGTTGCGCCATTATTGCCAATAAGCTTGCAAGTGCATATTTGTTCACTCTTCAATGAGAATTTTTTGGTTTGATAAGCAATTGTGTATGATTTCATACTTTTGTTGTCCCAAACATTTGTAATGCATTGAGAAAGTTTGAAGAAAGAAATCAAAAGGCACATGCAATTTGATCTAAAGATTCGAGTTATTTCAAAGTCTTGTTCTTATAATCTATTATTTCAATCTCCCCCTTGGATAGGTGTCATCACCTCCTTGGGTATTTTGTTCTTGATGATTATCATTTGATGTTGTTTAATGAGTTGTATTTCAACCTGTACTTTGGACAGGTGTCATCACCTCCTCTGGAATCCTGTTAGCCAGTTCATCATACGTTGTTGTTTTTAGTGAGTTGCATCCCAACCTACATCTCAGATAGGGGTCCCTCCTCCTTAGCAATCTTGTGATTCAGCTTACCACAAAGAGTGATTGCTTGCATAAAGCCTTATTCCAGCATAAAATATGAGAGTTCAAAGCCTTGAACGCATTCTGAGAGACGGTCGGCCCAAGCAATCCAACCAATCCATTCCCGCTCCTATGCCCTCGTGCTCTATTTACCTTGAGGAGATAGGATAGATTAAAAGCTAGTTTAGTTCTAGTTAAGATTTGTAGAAACTAGAGAAAACCTTAGTTGAAGCACATCGTGTTTATGCACCCTTGTGTCCTACCCGCTGAGTAAAAAAGATAGGAACACTTAGTCCATTTTACTTTCACGCAAACATCAACAAACAATAGGGAGCTTCCCCTCCATAATTTGAAGAGCAGTCATCACACATTGTGCATAATTGTCCATTTCCAATATGCACTCTAGAGGTGCTAATTGAAATGCCAACAATGTTAATATCCTAGAAAATGATAACAAGAGGATAATCCAAATTGTTGTGTTTGATTTGTGTCTTAAAACTAGGTTGATGTTTTCATTTACTGATGGCTATGAAAAGATGCTGATATGATTTGTTACAGGTCTAATTGTTTGTGTTTCAAAGGATGATGGATTAACTAGTTTTGGACCAATTTTGATATGCACCAGAATGCTAGATAGTAGTGGTTTCTATTTAGGATAGTAGTGGCAATTTTTTAGACAATAGTAGTTCCTTTTATAGAACAACTACAAAAAATTTGAGCCAAAGCGGTCTCTATTTAAATCTATGACTGGTAAAATAGAGAGGACAACAACGGTCCTTTTCATGAAAACAGTGAAAATTTAAGATGACGATGGTAATATTCTAGAACAAAAGCGACAGATTTGATAGTAGCGACTCTATTTCCAAAATTTTCAAGTTTTTGATGGCAGTTTGTTGGATAAGTTTGT
Organism: Sequoia sempervirens; assembly: GCA_007258455.2. Classification (NCBI taxonomy): domain Eukaryota; kingdom Viridiplantae; phylum Streptophyta; class Pinopsida; order Cupressales; family Cupressaceae; genus Sequoia; species Sequoia sempervirens. The sequence continues at coordinate 540,432,797 of VDFB02058242.1, read as the reverse complement.
AAGTTTGAGATGCTTGTCTGATCTAATTTGATGGCAAGTGATGCATACAACAAACAATTTGAGATCCAATGATATAGCTTGTAGATTATCAGTCCACATCCTAAGGAATAAAAAGGTACACTCTTCTTTGTAGGCTTACCTCACTCCCGAAGGAGTGATTTAGTTGAATCTATAGAGGGAACAAATAAGATATATCAAGGAAATGTACCGTCTTGATACTATAATCAAAAGAGTCCCTTCTCTTTAAGATTTATGCCTCAACTATAGATCTAATGTGGTAAGTAACTTTTGGGAACAGTTCTATTCTCATGCACTATTTTGAAGGACGTTTCAAGAAATTGGATAGGCTTCTAAAATAAGGTATTTAATGACAACCATGAACACTGCGACACATAGTTCATACATAAGCCACTAAAGGCTTTAACCGTTCCTACCTAACCCATTACATTTAGACGAGGATGAGGCATGATATGCTATTCTCAACTAGATATAAGCTACTTTCTTTTAATTTTGCAAACTTACTATAGCCCACCAGTAAACGTGCTTTTAGAGTTGCTTATATGTGTTCTCCATTGTAGGATATATCTCATTAGTAGGCCCTTATCCTAAAAATTTGGGTGACCATAAAAAAGTGCAAAAAGTCCCAAAGTGTTTCTTGTCACCTAGGATTGTCAAAAGACATAGGGGAGAGGATACACACTTGGCTTGCCAATCACAATGAACATAGTAGACAATTCATAGCAATTTGATTTTAAGCCAAAAAATGAAGTGTGTAAGGATAACAATTCATTTTTTAGATGTACCAAGTTTAAAACGTTCGATACTTCAAGCAAGAAATTCCATTTGCAATTAGAAAAGATGATTTGTTCAATTTTATGCACCAAATTGAAACATGAATATTGTAATCAATTTTTTTATGCACTAAAAGAAAAACCTTCAAGTTATCTTATCCATTTTTAAATATACCAAAATGAAGTGTGAGATTTGTAGGTTCTTGTTAAGTACACCAAAATGAAATGTGAAATCAATTTTAAGTACACGAAAATGAAGTGTGAGATTTGTAGGTTCCTTTTAGGTACACCAAAATAAAATGTGAAATCAATTTTAAGTACACCAAAATGAAGTGTGAGATTTGTAGGTTCTTTTTAAATACATTAAAATGAAATGTGAAATCAATTTTAGGTATACCAAAATGAAGTGTGAGATTTGTAGGTTTGTTTTAGGTACACCAAAATGAAATGCGAGATTTGTAGGTTCTTTTTAGGAGCACCAAATGTAAATGTTTTATCTAAAAAATTCTTTGACAATTTGAAGGCCTTATCCGGTCATGCTTAGTGTGGAGTTATCATAGTATTGGTAAATGGGTCCTCATATGCAATTACTTTTTATGTAACTGGTAAAATGTGTCTTCAAACATAATTATTTTTTATGTTATTAGCAAAATGGATCCTTATATGTAATTATTTTTAAATTTTATTGGTGAAATGGGTCCTCACACGTAGTGAACATTTAATGTTGTTGGTGAAACGTGTCCTAATACACATTGTTGTTTTAATAATATTGGAAAATATGTGAGTGATTTAATACATGCTTCCAAGATTCTAGGTGAAAATATTAATTAGACCATTGGAAACATGTAGTTTGTTATGATAAAATTATTAATTACATATGCCCCATAAAATAAATTGATGGCGAATTGAGATGTATTAGACTGATGATTTGTAAAATTTGGGCAATTTGGCCACCCCATTGGTTGCAATGTATTCGCCAATTTTGAATTGGCCGATATGAACTATTTACCAACTAGTGAAGATTCACCACTAAAAAAATCCCTACTTGGCTCTTCTCAAGGGATACATTCACTTTTGAAACACGAGGACCCCCATTTTGAGAAAAATCCTCTCCATTCAAGGAATATTCAAAAAATTAGTCACTTTAGCATGAACAAATGGGGACGAATAAAACCTTATCAATACATTTTTCTTTATCACCTAACCCTCCAACCAACTCCATGATTTAGTAAAAAGTAAAAAATAAAATGGAATATCCCTCGTAGCTCCTCCCCAGAGCCCAATTGCATCACAAAAACCCCCACCCAATCTATAAAAATAGCAAAACCCACCCCCACACATCTATAGATTGATAAACCCCCCTCACACACCCCTCACAAGTCGAGTGCATAGGAAAAAAGAAGGAAAAGAAACGAAGCTAGGGCTGACAAGCCCTAGCTCGTGTCATGGACCAGAACCCTCCAATCACCTCACATTGCCATCATTTACACTCCAATACTAGAATAATATTTATTAGAAATTGTTCTTCTAAATAGTTTTAAACTAAGGTTTATTAATAGGATCTTGTAAAGGGAAAAAAACTTGAGCCTCAGAGAGCTCAAAGAAGGAGAGAGTAACCTTCTCTTATCGTTTCCCTATTTTTTAGTCTATTTGATTATAGAAGCTTATATAATTTGTTGCTCCAAGTCCTAACATACCCTATAGGCTATTTGAAAAATTATTCAAGTAAGCTTCCTAGAATAGATTAAGGGTACTTACATGAAAACTATTGAATTCACAATCAATGAGGCACTCGCCTCCTCCATCACTTTGATACAACCTATCTATAGTAGGGGCATAAGCTTTCCCTATCCACCCTATCCAAACCGTCCTCTCATAGGGCCCTTTCTATAGCTATAATTCTCGACCCTTTAGAATAGTAGGGGTCCGGGTGATAAAAGCCTCCAAAATCTTACTTATCACATAAAAGCTAAATAAATATTGATTTGACAACTATTGAAAACATTCTATTTCCAATTTCAATGTTTTTTTTCAATTTGATGACAACCATTTTTTTTTCCATTTGCAAGTCACTTTTAAAATGACGCAAAGGGATAGAACAATAAAATCTGCACAGAATGAGTGTCTAAAATTGTGAAAAGTTTAGACTGTGATTGAAAAAGCACAAGAGTTTCTGGTTGGTACAACCTGGTGATAATGGCATTACTCGTCGAGTTAGTACACTAGCATACATATATTAAATATTAATATATATAAAATACGCTGAGAGTTATCATTTTCTTTTTTGATTTCTCTTTGCAATCAAAAATATTATTTATTTATTTATTTGTTCTTTTTGTTTTATCAAATCTCTTTGATTTTATTTTTTTGTTTCATCAAATCTCTTTTATTTTTTCTTTCATCAACCATTATTTTTTATAAATATTTTCCATATTTTTTTAATTTTAAATATTTTTATTAATATACACTTTTCAATAAGATTTGCAACATATTTTCTTGTGTTTACCTAGCAAACTTTTTTGGTCAATAAAGTTAGGAAATAGAAATATTTGAAAGAACAAGAAAGTAAATCAACAATTCTAAACCATATACAAAATCTTTCCAATTTATGTTCATAAAATCAAAATATTTAATTTTATTAAAACAAAAAACAAGTTAACCATAACAAATTTTCCCTTTATCCTTATTTATTTAAGTTTATATTTTGGAAGGTTTGATTTGTAATGAAATTCAAGAAAAGCAACATCCAATTTAATAGTTCTACTTGACCATCTTTTACATGAGATAATCTTGAAAGAATTATTGAACATAATTATTTGAGAGGAGTGCTTAATTCTCTTTTTAAGAAATTCAATATCATATTCACAAAACATCATTTTAATATTGAATTAAGCCTTCAACATTACATATTAACAAACACAACTATTCATGATAGAATACTTAAAATAGTTGAAAAATACAAATAAGAACTTGAAAAAATCCATGAAGAAGAGAGACAAAGACATGATAATCTTCTGTTGGTGTTGGCTATAAAGAAAATTTTAGTCTTGTCATGAGAGATCAGTGATGAAAATGGTTACCATGTAACAAGTCCAATCATTGTGCATTCATATTTCTCATGCGCATGGAGAGAAAATCATAAAGAGATTGGAGAGACTTAATAACTCCCATTAGAACCCATGTTGCAAAATAAAATCAATGGGAGTAGCTAAAATCACTATACCCATGAAACTTTGACTTTAAAATTAAATATAAGCATCTTAACTCAAACCCAAAATTACAATTAGAACCATACAATTAAATTGAAATCTCCATGCAATCTAAAAATTTTGATCGCATCATCTAAGCTGCAAGGAAAACCTAGATTTTAAAATAAATTACAATTTAAAACTTTCATGATGACCCATGTTACAGAACAAAATAAACAAGCGAAACCTCACCATCAACTAAAACACAGAAAGAAAATGACAATCCAAATAAAAACATTCCTATTTAGAGTATTTAAAAAAAAAATCTATACCCAATTGATAAAAGAAAAGAAACATTAAAATCCAGAATACTTACAATGATCCATTCAAAACTCAAAAGCGCTCACTAAGCAGCTAAAACTGCACTAAAGATCTAAATTTTAAACAAAACCAATTAAGAAAAATTAAAAAATGTCATGGAGATCCATATGTAAATATAAAAAATCAACATGGGCAACTAGAGTTCCAACGAGAACATCTTAAACATTTTTATATTTTTAAAATAAGATTCAATTTTTAAAAAAACCGAGCAATACCCATTTCGATAAAGGAAAAGCAAAATGGAAATTCAATTTCCTTACAATCACCTAAATGTGAAGGAGGTTGAATCAATCTGAAAAGCCCTAAACTAACACTGCCCATGAAATAGTTTTGTTGTTATAATTGTTTTGTCTTGTATGAATGTAAAACAAAGATATCAAATCGATTTAAAACATTTTTTAAATCTATTTTAAACCTATTTTAAATCTGCTTGAAAAAACATCTGCATACAATAAATGTAGTTATACCAGCTGCATAGTTGCATGTCATTTGAACATCAAATTCAAGCTAAAGAGTTTTTCCTTACATTGAATTTTGCTTTTTGGTGGATGCCATTGTAATACACCTCTCGACGTAAAAATTTATGATGTCCCCATGCACTTAATACCCAAGTACAATTGAACAAATATGCTCATTTAAATATAAAATCACCGTGGTTAAAGGTTTGCATTACTGATCAATAGCTCCCAAGTTTATTCAGGTGGGAGCATAAAGAGTTTCCGTAGCGGTCATTGTTATTACATAGAGAGAAGCCAAGTATATTGATGTCGAAGAATAGGCCCTCTATTTCAAATGGAGATGTTGCTCAAATGAACATTGAAGAAACAACAACAAACATATAAAAAATTCAGTAGCAAAAACCCACATTTCACTCCACACTCCACTATCTTTTCATCTCAGCAAATTTATTTCCACTACTTCCATGAAAGAATCCTTTTATCATTAAAATCTCATCTTAACTCACATAAAACTTACCTACTTTGAAAAATCAATGTTCTTGGAAACCTTGGAGCTAAGGTCATCACCACAAGTGGGAGCCAGATTTTGGAGAGCTTGATCGTTGGGATCATATTTAAAATCTTGAAAGTTTAAAGAGTATCCAATATGTCACTTTTAAGTGATAATGCCTCTTCACTGGACGTTCAATCAAAAGTCTTTCACTCTGACATTAGGTACTGCTCTCTATGTACGGATACAAATTCTCCAGACCTTAGTGCACTTGCTCGATAAGTAGAATAAAGCAAAAAAGGAAACAGATTTTTGATCAAAAATCAGAGTTTAGTGTGTGCTGGTTAAGCCCAGCCTGTTAATTTAGTGGGGACACATGTAGGACATGTTCTGTTATGAGCAGGGGTAAAAAATAGTTCTATATAAGGGATGGAAAGCCTTCAGATGCTCACAAGAGGAAGAGAGTTTGAGGCGATGGAGAGTGGAATGGTAGGTGCGCCAATACTCTTCTCGCATGCACGCAACACAAAACAACAATGCCTTCCATTAAATTTGAAGCAGCAGATTTTATGTCCAAGCAAAGTGAGGAAAAGGAAAACTCGAAAGAATTTTCCATCAATGCGCCTGCTGTTATCGTCGTCGACTCTGGGCATTTCTGCTTTAACGATCGGGAATGCCGACTCGAAACCATTTCCGACGCCTGATCTGTGTAAGTGTGAGTACCTCTGTGGGTGGTGTCCTCCATTCATGAAGGGAGCAACTACAGTGGACTTCAAATTTTCCACCTCCCTCCCCTTGCGGACCCGTAAAGCGACGCAAGTGCACTGTGCATACTACAATGGAGTGGGATCTGTTTACAAGTCATGGATCTTTGCGCCGTTTCTCTATTTCTACGAGCGCATTTTGGGATCTCTCATCGACGACGACACTTTTGCGCTGCCCTTCTGGAACTGGGATCTCTCATGGATTCCCCCCATCTACAACAGAAACAGGGATGAATGTCAGCAGCCTCCCACGCTTCTCAATCTGCAAAGCCCAAAGAGCTGCGATAGTTGCAATGTGGAGTCCAACTATGCTAACATCTATTCACACATCAACTCTGGTGCAGGAACGACACAGCTCTTCCACGGTATGCCTCTGAGGTGACCTAAATTTATTGTTAAATTAGTATAAATATTATTTTATTTCTTTAAGAAAATTTATTTTTTGAATTATTTTATTTACCAACAATTATTTTTATTTACTTAAAATATTTGTTATTTTATATTATTATTTATTAAATATGTTTGTTGTGTTTGAGTGTTTTTAAATATAGAGAATAATTTTGATTTTTTTCAGCAATAATATTTTAAAATGAATGGTTGTTTATCTATTTTATAATTTTTATTTTTTTTATTATGTGTAAAATATTTAAAAAAATATATCAAAAATAAAACAAGGAAATTTGTTTAGTTATATAATATATTTTTAGTCGATAGGTTACATATAGTGTGAGATTTGAGCCTAAAACAAGTGACCGGAAAACAAGTTTTAGTGTTGTTTAATGGTAAACCAACTCCTAGTTAATGGTAAAAGCCTCCAAAGTATCAGGTGAAAGCCTCCAAAATCTCACCATCCAAGTAGATGGGAACATTCTATTTTCATTTGCAATGTTTTTTGTAACTTTCCATTTTCATTTGCATTGCTTTATCTTTTAAATCTGTATGCAAATATTTCAAAATCAGATAATTTACTTAATTTTTTAAAGGAAAAAATTAAGATTGGTCTAAGTTTATTTCATTCCATTATTTAGCACTTATTATTAATTGTTTAATCCAGGAACATATAACTAAAATTTGCAGTGCACATATCATCCATACACACCCATGCACAAACACTTACTCTCTAACATATTAACATACATATAGTTTTCTATCGGTGTAATGCTTGAACCTCTTGGGTGATCCCACAATAGTGGTTTACAATTTTTGGCCAAACTAGACACTGAAATTATTATTTTTAATTAAATCTTCACATTCGAGCACCTATAGCAACTAAACTGTGAGGAATTTGAAGATGATGCAAACTAGAGTCTCTTCACATTTTTCTGTAGATTTTAAAAATATTTTTTTCAAAATTTTTGGAATCAGATTGCACTTCTTTTTCCATCTCCCACGAAAACTAGTTTTTTTCAGAAAACAACATTTTTAAAAAGTGACGCACACCGTATAACACATAATTTTTTTTCCATAAAGGATAAAATTTTAATTCTTCCAAATTTAGATTTGTGACTCTGACATCTAGTGCTTCCACTACATTAGATAGTTTTTTATTGAATATTTTTTTTTAATCAAGTTTTGAAGTCAAACCAATTACAATTCAGACATAGCACAATCGTATAACGCGTAACTTTTTTTGTATATATCAAAATTCAATTTATTTTTTTTGTTGGAGCAAGGACTTCAATATCTGGTGCACTCATATTTTTCTTTTTTTTTGATAATCTGCTATTTTTCCACATATGCAAAATAGAAACCTTGATTTTCGATGAAAAACCTATGTTTAATAAAACTAAAAAAACAAATACATAATAAAACCAAAACATATTAAAATTATATTCATTGGATAGCTTGTTCCGAGGACTACCTGATTCCAATTGGGTTTTTGAAGATTCCTCCATTTTCAACCTCAATCTGAGCTTCGAAGTGAAAAAATTTAGGTTTTTTTTGTGAACAAGGTCAAAAATAGGGAAAAGGGGGGTTCGCTAGAACCAGGGTTCATTCAAACCTTCAATGTGCATTTTTCTTTTATTTTTTGGGTGGAAAATGTGGGCCCAGTAATTAATGGGTTCACTCGAACTTTAGTACAGTCGAACTTGCAGGTTCATTCGAACCCCTAAAACCAATTTTTTTGCCATGGGGTCATTTTTTCTCAATTTTCTTTCCTCCATCAAATTGTAAACCACTACTGTGGCTTCACCCTCCTTTAGATGCAAGTGCTAGTATTATATAACTTTTCTTTTTGCATGATGTGAGCCAATCAACTATGACTCACATATTACAAATCCAAGATCTTGTAAACTAAATTGTGTATATTTTGCTATTTTCAAAGCCAAATTTTATGGTTTTAGATAAATCATTTATCTATCTTTGTCCATTGAATAGGTTTTATTCTTTGACAAGTAGAAATGTAAACTAGCAATTACACCTTCATGTGCAATGGGTATGCTGAAGATTTGTATCACAAAAATGCTAAGGTGGAAATATACTATTGTAGGATTTGAGATCAGCTAGAATCAAAATTTGATGAATTGGGCAACCAGTATGAAGGGAGCTCTGAATTTTCAAAGCAGTTGGACATTGTGCCTGTTGATAATGAGCAAAATTAGATTTTTTGTGTCAGCCAATTATTGCTATGGGCATAGCACCAATTGATGTCAACAAACATTATCAAATATAATTGACCATTTTTTTTTAAATTTATGCAACAAAGTGAAAGACCTATAATTGTCATCCAAATTCACAAATGGTGTGGATAAATTCGAATATTCAAATAGGTTAATCGCAACAAAAGGATACTTCTACCATTTTTTTCAATTGCTTGCAACAGAAGGATACACTATGTAATCAAAAATATGAAACAAATACATAATGATGAAAAGTAAATAATGCTAGACTATAACTTAAAATATACTTAACTCAAAATCCAGTAACTTGAAAAGGTAACAACTAATAGATATCTTAGAAAAAATATGTATGTAGAAAAGAAATACGAAACCTTTGTAGCCATAGCTTCATTTGCACATGTGACATGTTTGAAATAGTCAATGTTCCAAATTATGCAGATTTGGAGTTGTCCCTAAAAAATAAATGAGCAAACAGAGGAAGAGATTGGAAAGTAGATATAAGAAAAAGTGTGTATGCGTTAATGAATGTAAAAGTTGTAAGACAAAGGATTGAGGAATTAATGAACAAATGTTGATAGTATTACATTTATCTTTGATAAGAAATGACAATTATTACCTAAAGCTCTTCAACACTCCTAGGCAAAATAGTGAGGGCTCTTCTTCCTCACATCTTTATTTCTAAAAAAGGTTTTGGCTTCAACCACAATAGTTTGTTGTTATTTTTAGTCATGTAGGTGTCCAAAAAACCACTTGGTGGTGTTTCCCTTCAAGTTTATTTACTTAAATAAAGAGAAAAAGTCTTTTGATTACAATTAGAGAATATATTTTGAGCTCTTGATAGTGTAATTGGTGGACCATTCATGCTTCCTATGTATACTTCATGTATTATGTGTATTCACGTACATGCTTCATACTTCCTATATATACTTCATATATTATGTGGCATTTTGAAGACACAAACTGTTTAATATGAAGATTGTGAGGGTTTCAAAATTTGAAAAGTATTCATAGTGTTTTATGAAGGAAATAGAAAGAGGATCAAGGTATGCAAGTCCTCATAACTCACAGGAGGATTGTCTTTATTTAAGCTAAAGAAGAGGAATAACAAGTTTTTCTCCAGCTAGGGAATAGTCAAGAAGGACTCATGTTGGGCTCACATAATTTTGCTCTTTCAGTGGTAGGAGAGAATTAGAAAATTAAAAAAATGAATGTTATCCCACATCTTCTGTTAACAAATACAAACAATCATTCAATGAAGCAAAAAGAGACAATGAGTTCAGATAGGCATCAAATGCAATTGCAAACCTCGACAAGTTAGTTAGCTCATTATTGTAAATAAAAGAGGAGCGAAAACGGAGATGTAGAAAACAAAGTAATCACATATAAGAAAACACAATGAAGAAAAAACACCAATATTTATCATGGTTCACCAAAAATGGCTACATCTACACTAAGCAGAGGAATTTTATTATTATCAACAACACATTTTTAATGTATACAGTAGCATATATAATAGTTCTGATCCCACATGATAAGGAATGTGAAGAGTCAACAATTGGAGGGAAAATATATGAAGCCCGTTGGGCTTCAACTCTAATAATCTCCCACTTGAAGTCCAACAAATGCTGCAACTTGCCAAACATTCCCCTACTCTAAACTTACTGTCACTTCTTAACCAGACCAAGAGAAGTCTTAGCGAATTCGAACTTCTCTTTGGGAACTGCTTTGGTGAAAATATTTGCTGGATTGACTTTTGTGTCAATTTTTGCAACTTGTAACTTGCCCTCTTTAACCACATGACGAATGAAATGAGCATGTATGTCAATATGTTTAGAATGACGCTGAGATGAATGATTGTGAGCCATAAAAATGGCACTGTGACTATCACAAAACATAACATAATCACTTTGTTGACATCTCAAATCACTAAACAATCGCTATAACCAAAGCATCTCCCTAGCACCTTTGGAGAGAGCCACATACTCAACTTCGGTAGAAGAAAGAGCAACATAATGTTGTAGCCTGGAGACCCAACTAATGGAAGCTCCAACAAACATGAAAACATAACCAATAGTAGATCTTTGTTTATCTAAATCTCCCACAAGATCAAAATCAGTGAAACCTTGTAACTGTACATTATGGCCACCAAAACATAAAGCATAATCTAAAGTACCTTTAAGATACCTTAATATCCATTTGACCACTTCCCAATGAGGCTTTCTGGGATTTCTCATGAACCTACTCACAACTCCCATTGCATGAGCAATATCAGGACGAGTGGAGACCATAACATACATAATATTGCCAACAATAGATTTATAAGGGATACCTTCCATAAACTCTTTATCCTCGTGTGTTTTAGGACACAAATCAGAAGATAAACAAAAATGGGTAGCAAGAGGAGTAGAAACAACCTTCACATCATCCATACCAAATCTATCAACAACCTTGTCAATATATGCCTTTTATGACAATTTAATCTCCTTCTTTCATCTATCCCTAGTGATGGTTATTCCAAGAATTTTCTTGGTTGCACCTAAGTCTTTCATAGCAAATCTCTTAGCTAATTGTTCCTTCAACTTGGAAACAATCCTCATACTAGTATCGGCTACCAACATGTCATCAATGTAGAGCAAGAGAATAACAAACTCACCATTAGGAAGCTACTTATAAGAGACACAAGGATTTGATTCATACCTTAAAAAGTTTTGCTCAATCATGAAACGATCAAACTTAAGATACCATTGTCTCGGGGCTTTTTTGAGCCCATACAAGTTGCACTTCAACCTGCAATAAAGATGTTCCTATCCCTATTTTTTAAACCCTTCAGACTGCTCCATAAATAACTCCTCATTAACATCTCCATGTAGAAACATTGTCTTAACATCAAGTTGCTCAAGCTCAAGATCTCACACGGTTGCCAATCCTAAAACAATGCGAATTGTACTCATTTTCACTTCTGGAGAAAATATTTCATTAAAATCCACTCCTTTCTATTGATCATAACCTTTTGCAACTAGCCTAGCTCAATAATGACACTTTCCTCCATCTTCTTCCTTCAATTTATAAACCCATTTGTTCTTTATTTAGCTTTCTGATTGGGCGAAAGAGGCACCAAATCCCAAGTTTGGTTTGTCACTAACGAATCCATCTCTTCATGCATTGCATCCTACCATTTATGACAATCAACACCTTTGCAAGCAGCTTTAAAATTTGTTGGCTCTATTTGATCAGAGATCAAGAGCTTTGGTGCTACTTCCTCATAGAATAATAACTCATAATCTGAAAACTTCATTGGAGGTTTTCACTCTCTTATAGACCTCCTCAATTGAGGTTTTGAGAGCTTTGTTCTCTATTCTTGCAAATTACCTATCTACACACTTCCATGTTCTTGCACACTACCTTGATCTTGGACATATTCACCAACGCTTTGCCTTTGTGTCTCCATTTGTTGTAATGTACTTTCAACAAGCCGTGATGGACCAATTAAAGGTTGTGAACCAATAGTAGAATGATACGCACTAAGTGGAGGGGTCTCTAATAGCTTTGTTGAAGAGTCAAAAGGGTGTGCAATTACTTGTGAAGGCTATGCAGTGTCTAAAGGAAGCAGTGTAGCATCTTGTATATGTTGTGTTTCAATAAATGGAGGGGGGAAAGTGACTATAGAAGGCTACAAAAAAATATATGAGGGTTGCACACTATTACTAACCTATTGTTTATTTAAAGTGGGATTTAAATCAAACAAAGACTCTGCATCGCCATCATGTGCAGACCGAGTAATGGTTGTGTTAGACGGTGAAAGCTCTGGGTGAGGAGGCGCCAGACTATCACCTCCTTCATCATTCAGATTGTTGCCAGATGACATAGAACTTGTCTTAGCTGGAGATGGTAAGATGATAGATCTTTGAGGAAAATGTATTACAGAAGGAGGAGCTCCCACTTGATTCAAAAATGGCTATGAAACACCTGTATTTTGAATTTGTGAACCATGAGTTCCAAAAACTAATAGAGGAACATACTCTGTAACTGGTTTGCTCTGAGGTTGTAATGCTGGAAAGGATATTCTATTGAACACCACATCACAGCTTTGAAGTATCTTTTTGTCAACTAGATCCACAACCTAAATCCATATTGATCCTCGCCATATCAAACAAAAATACACTTCTACGATTTGGGGTCCAATTTGGTTCACTTCTCCTTGGGAACAAGAGCGAACGCTTCACATCCAAACACCCATAGATGATTGTAAGAGAGTCGTTTGCACAACCACCTTTCCTTTGGAATGTCAAAATTTAATCGAGATGAAGGAGCTCAATTAATGAGATAAACTGCTATGTTGCAAGCTTTAGCCCAGAACTCTTTTCCCAATCCAGAATTAGAAAGCATACATTGTGCTTTTTCCAAAATCGTTCTACTTAACCTCTCTACAGCCCCATTTTCTTGAGGTGTAAAAGAACAACTTTGATTCTTTGAATACCATTTTCCACACAAAAATTATCAAACTCAAGTGAGAAAAATTTTCCACCATTATTCATTTGCAAACATTTGATGTTATGCCCACTTTGATTTTCAGCTAAAGCTTTAAAAATTTTGAATTTACTAAAGACTTCAGATTTCCTATTAAGCATAAAAATCCAAACCCTCCTAGTACAATCATGAAGGAAAGTTACAAAATAGTTAGCCCCTCCAAGAGAGGTTACCTCAATCAGTCCAAAGACATTCGAGTAAACAAGCTCCAAAGGTGAGGTGTTCCTTTCACGACTGGTCTTCAAAAAACTGACCCACTTCTGCTTGCCATAAAGACAATGTTGGAAAAATTCCAAATCCATGGATTTCAAACCTGGTAATTGATCTCTTTTGATCATCACTTCAAGGCCTTTCTTGCTCATATGTCTGAGCCTTTGATGCTAAATCTTGGTTTCACTATCCATCACTACCATAGCAGCTCCCACCTGAGAGTCATTCTCAAATATATATAGACTGTCCACCTTATTTCCTTTGGCAATCTGCAAGGCTTCCTTAGTTACTTTCCACGAATCTAAGGAGAAAAGCATATTACAACCTTGTGTAAAAAGTTGGCTTACAGAAATCAGATTTCTCTTAAGTTTTGGTACACGTCTAACATCTTGTAAAACCCATTTGCCTCCATTCTTTGATTGCAACATAACATCACCTTTTCCAATAATCCCACATGATTTGTTATCCCCCAAATAAACATTTCCAAACTATCCTTCTTGATAGTTTGTGAAGGCCTCCGTACAAGAGGTGGCATGAAAGGAGGTGCCGAAATCTAGAACCCACACATTTGAAATAGTTTCACATGTGGATAAAACCAAAACACTATCCTCCTTGTCATAGGCAGTATTAGCCTCACTATCTTTTACCTTCTCTTGTACCTTCTTGTAGGAGTAACAATTTATTTTGTTGTGGCCAACCTTACCATAAAATCAACAATTGCCAATTCTCCCTCTGGATTTTGACCTTTTAGCAGATTTTGATCTTCTTCTATTATTATCCTTGCCTCTATTTTTAGGCCTTCCTCTACTAACAACAGTTAGGGCTTCACTAGAAGTTTCTTGGTTCTTTCTTTGCATATCTTCGCCGAGAATTGTAGCTGCTACATTGTCAAACTTCAGTTTATTTTTGGCTACCATTGAAGTGCTCATAGCCATGACAACTCCTTCCCAACTATTAGTTAACGAACACAGTAATAAGATTTCTTTAATCTCATCATCCAGGCTAATACCCATTGAAACTAATTGGGTAACCAATGTGTTAAACTCATTAAGATGGATGGACACAATTCCACCTTCTTTCATTTTCAGGTTATATAACCTCTTCATAATAAATACCTTATTAGACGTTGAATCCATCTAATACATCGAGGAAAGGTTTTCCCACAATACTTTCAGAGTCTTCTCTACTTAAACATTAAACAATACGTTACTAGATAGTGAGAGGAAAATCATAGCTTTTTCCTTCTTATCTAGCTTCTCCCACTCTTCATCTGGCATCGAACTTGGCTTCTTTGCTTTCTCTTCAAGCATGAGTGAGAGATCATGCTTCATCAACAATGAATCCATTTGCAACTTCCATAGACCAAAATTCTGACCTGAGAATTTCTTTATCTTTGCTTCATAACTCAGGAAATTCAACACCGATTTCCCAACCAGCTATACCACCTAGCTCTGATACCAATTGTAAATAAAAGAAGAGCAAAAACAGAGATGCAGAAAACCGAGTAATCATAGATAAGAAAACACAATGAAGATAAAACACCAATATTTATCGTGGTTCACCAAAAATGGCTACATCCACACTGAGCAGAGGAATTTTATTATTATCGACAACACATTTTTAATGTATACAACAACATATATAATAGTTCTTATCCCACACGATAAGGAATGTGAAGAGTCAACAATTGGAGGGAAAATATATGAAGTTCGTTGGGCTTCAAATCTAACAATTATCACACAAAGGGCATTGTAGGATTTATTCTCCATCCCATCACTGTAATGGAGAAGAGGATGTCTTCCATAATTACTTTTCTCCCATATGAAACAAATCCATGGGCAAGGATCTGGGATTAGCTAAAGACAAGAGGTATAACCAATTCACTAGTATGTCGAGAGAGGGAATGGTTTTAGATAGTTGTGATATTTTATTGAAGAAGTATATAATGTTGGAGGATGGGATAGTGGAGACATTTTTTCTTTTTGCCTCCTGAGACTTTAGACCCATTATGCAACCCTAAATTAAACTCTGTTCAATTGGCAATGCAGATTTCGGTTCCACTAGTTCAGTTGCATCACAATATGGAGAAGAGTCCCAACATCTTGAAACATATAGCACTTATAAAATGCAATACACCAGACTATCACATGAACAATATAAAGTGTAATACAACAAACTATCACATGGAGAATTTTTTGAGAAGGAAGAAAGAGACATACTTAATTACTCAAGAAGAGTAGTTTATCCATTTAGCTTTTCACAGTCCAAAATTCCTAAAGTAAATAGCGACTTGTCTAGTTTACCTAAAGGTTTATTGTGTGGTGAACATACAAATTCATTACATGCACAGTTGGAAGACTTATGTGAAGCTACCACAACCGAGAGACACGGGTAAAGGGATACATATAGTAAAGATCAT
Organism: Sequoia sempervirens; assembly: GCA_007258455.2. Lineage (NCBI taxonomy): Eukaryota > Viridiplantae > Streptophyta > Pinopsida > Cupressales > Cupressaceae > Sequoia > Sequoia sempervirens. The sequence continues at coordinate 540,416,948 of VDFB02058242.1, read as the reverse complement.
AGTTCAATGTTTTGTATAGGGAATTTCTCTAGCAATGACTTTCAGCTTTATTCAACAAGGAAAAAGCAAGGAGGTGTGGTTGTTGCTTGCACAAAAAATATCAGGAGGGATAGTTCTTGTAGAGCAGTAAAAATAGAAGATCAACTGATTTGCATTGAAAATTTAAGAAAAAGGAATTTTATTATAATCATCTGACAAAATACATTCAATACATGGGATTTTTTAAAGCCATTATTTTCCAATGAATAACCACTCCAAATTCCTTTACGGGAATAACTTCCCAAACTAATAGTTAATTTATTAATTATTTAAAATTAACCTAATAGCTAATTTATTAAATGTAAACTTTAATTTCGTAACGACCCCCTCTTAAAGTTTACATTATAGAAAACTAAAAGCCAAAATTTAAAAGTGAAAACCTTAAATTCCTAACATCCCCCCCCTTAAGGTTTACAAAAAAGAAAACCAAAATATTATATCAGCATCAACCTAAACTTCTTGGTCTAGGAAAATGGTCTGATAAGCCAAACCTACATCAACATCAACCCAAACTCTTTTGTCTAGGAAAATGTCTTGAGCATTAACCCAAACTCCTCATGTATGGGTAAATGTTCAGATTACCAACTCTGCATCAACATCAATCCAAACTCCTCATGTTTAGCTAAATGTTTTGATTTTCCAACGTTTACCTGTTAATCGCGAGACACTCCATTATTCACAAGAAAATCACCAACCAACTGTGAATCAAGACTAACTCCATTATCCACAGTAACACTCCTCCATTTGTAGATCAAGACTTATTCAATTATCCACAAATACACACCTTCAAAATTATGGATTGAGACACACTCAATTATCCATAAATGGTTTGTGGATTCAACTATCCACATACCAACAACACAACTCACTAGGTTTGTGGATTCAATTATCCACAGACCAAAAAATCATTGCATGCCCTTGAATGGAATAGAGATGAAACAAATGCTTCCCATGCAAGATATCATCCCTAAGCGAGAAGCTAACTTGGGATGATAGATGTCCTCCTACCTCTATTTCCTCCAGCCTCCAATACAAATTTATTATTCTTTAACCTTTGATGCCTCATTAGACTCTCCCATAGAACAACCATTTGAATTTGAAATCTCTATCAAATGTAACATGAATGGCTTGAACAACATGAACATTATGCAAACAACCATGTATTGTACAGTCATGATAAAATTGTCAAGATGCTTGGATACACCTTTTTACCCAACACATTAACCTCATGTAATATTAATTTTAATAAAATAGTCCCTCCATTACTTCTTTTCACTCACACAAAATGTGCAGTATAAATTCTTCTCTTTTAACAATTTTACCACCATTTCAAGTTAAGCTATTTTCACCTAAAATATCCACACAGATATCCACTAATTTAATTTAAAACATTTCAAAAAAATTCAAAATTTATTAAACCTTCAAAACTGCATTCATAAATGTTGTGCTCTTTGAATATTGTTGTGGGCCTCCCAATTGGACAATAGAATCACGAAGGTCATTGCTAAAATATCAGTGTAGTAAACAATCTCATTGCAAACATTCTCAATCTGATTCTTAATTTTATCAATGACTACACTATTTTCTCCTATGAATATCTAGTGTGACACTCTTCTTCACATTGATATAGCAACACAATGCATAAAAACAAACATGATTCCTTTTGAAAACTACGTCCCTTTACATTCCTTTTGAACTAAAACAATTCATAGTTTATTTCATGCCTCTAAAAATGAAAATTTGAATGGTCAACAAATTCATAAGTCTAGAAAAATGGTGGCAGCCAACAAACATTCAACAACCAACAATCAACAGTTACATAAATATTTCTTCTTAATGCCTCTATCTATTTTTTTTTAATTTCAACACCTATAATAGATACTCAACACAACATTGAACAACAAATTCAATACCATTATCAAGTTTTCAGTGTCATTCCAATTTATTCGCTTCTTGTCCAACCTATGCCATAGCCCATCATTACTTTGATACCAATTTAAAGCAATAAAAATAGAAGAACAACTGATTTGCATTGCAAACAAAAAAATAAATTTTATTATAATCATCCGGAAAAATACATTCAATACATGGGCTTTTTTAAAGCCATTGTTTTCCAGTGAATAGCCACTCCAAATTCCTTTATGAGAATAACTTCCCAAACTAAATGTTAATTTATTAATTATTAAAAACTAACCTAAAAGATAATTTATTAAATGTAAACTTTAATTTCCTAACAAGTTCTGATACTATTTTAATTCCTCATGACAATTACAATAAAGAGTAGCACATCACATGTCACAACTACAGTGATAGCCCTCGAAGGCAAGAGTTTTTGCAATGTGGTTCTATAAGACCACTTTTAGATGTTAAAATTACTAATTGCATGGAAAATAATGTAAAATTGAGAAAACACAAGTTATAGGAGCAAAGGAAGATATGGTTGTACATAATGATAAACTGGATGACCATGGAGGCATGCATAGGTCATTCTCATCAAGGGCTATTTTTAGTGGTTTAAATGGAGAGCTTTTCAGATTGAGAAGAAATGACCTACCATCTATTTTGAGAATGGAGGTATCCAGGAGTCACCCAACCAGACATGCCAAGGTAGAGTATCCATTTGGAAAAAAATATTTTGTTGTGGATTGCAAGCAAGCAACAAAGAATCACTTTCCAGAGGTTGTTGTTGATCTGCGTAAACTCAGTTTGATCCCATCATCAAGATCAAAGTTGTTTGTTGGAAGATTGGACAAGCACAGATGTGAAAAAAGGGTTTTGAAGAGAATGGTAGAGTAAACATAATAATTTCTCCCATTCGACAGACAAAAATTAGGAGGATAAACTGTTGTTTAGTTTTGATTAAAATTGACTTTAGTTTGATTGCATAAAATTAGGAATTAAAACTGCTCTCTGCATATACACATGTAGAAAATAAACATTAGTTTTCTTGGGCGATTGTTGTTGTAACTGAAATTAGATTAGAGTTTAGATCTGTTAACATGTATCTTTTTGCAGTTAATTTCATCCATAGACCTCTATTTAGAGAGGTTCATGTAACCGACAAACATATGAAGTTGAAGATAAATAAATATATGAGTTGTATTGTTGTAGCAATTCGATCTACTATGTTTTACTCTATTTTTTCTATGTTTCATTATTTGCTCCATTCCTTCAAATTGGTATCAGAGCGAGGTGGCTCAAGGTTGCAAAAATAGTTCGTAGATTGAGCAGTCGTTGATGAAGATGTAAACTATTGCAACAGATCAGCTTGCAATCATGACAACAAATGGTGTTACTCGGCCCCAAATTCCCATTTTCAATGCTAAGAATTATGATTTTTGGGAAATTAAGATGAGAATTTTATTTTGTTCACAAGATATTTGGGATTTGGTAGATATTGGTTTTGTAGAACCTCAAGATGAAGCAGCCTATCAGGCTTTAACACAAGGAGAAAAGGATTAGGTTAAAGACAAGAAGAAAAAGGATGCAAAAGCCTTATTTCAAATCCAACAGGCAATGGATGTGACAATCTTTCCTAGAGTTGCAGCAGCAACAAAATCCAAGAGAGCATGGGAGATTTTGGAGACAACCTATCAAGGTAGGGCAAAGGTGAAAGTAGCTAAATTACAATCTTTGAGAAGAACTTTTGAAAAATTGGAAATGAGTGAATCAGAATCTACAGACTAATTTATGAGTCAAGTCATGAATGTTGTAAATCAAATTAGATCTAATCGAGAAGATTTAACAGATCAAAAGATTATAGAAAAGATTCTCAAATGTTTACCTAGTAAATTTGATGTTATAGTAGTAGTAATTGAAGAATCCAAGGATTTGACATAGTTATCTGTAGATGAATTAATGGGATATTTGTTAACACATGAGTCCAAAATGAATAGAAATAAAAATACTTCTACTGAGAATGCTTTCAATTCATAGGAATCATCTAGCAGAGGAAGAGGCAGAGGTAGAGACAAAGGTGGTAGAAGTGATTCAGATCAGGTGAAAAGAATAATCATAATTACAACAATAGAGGACGGAGCAACAATCATTCCTAACAACATTCACAGAGGTTTGATAAGTCTAGCATTCAATGTTATTATTGCAAAAAATATGGAAATTATGCAAATGAATGTAGAAAGAAACAAGAAGATTTGGATAAGCAAAATGCTAATTATACAAATGAATCCAGATCCAATTTTGAGAGTATTTTCATCACATGTAATGTTGCTCAAGAGAGCACTAGAAATATTTGGTTTTTGGATAGTGGATGCAGTAACCATATGATTGGGAATAAAGATTTGTTTTCTAGTCTTGATGATTCTATAAAGTCTGGAGTGAAATTGGGAAATGATAATAAAGTGGTTGTAATGGGTAAAGGAGCAATAAATGTTTTGACAAAAAATGGTGAAAGAAAATTTATTCCTGATGTTTATTTTGTACCTAGACTAAAGCATAATCTTATGAGTGTTGGACAGCTGTGACAAAAGGGGTACATGGTATCTTTTATGGATAATGTTTACACAATATTGCATAGATTTCCAAATGATGGGTTGATTGCAAAAGTGGAGATGACCAAGAATTGGATGTTCCCCCTTCAAATTATGTCCACCCAAGGAACTGAAGAAGCCAATTTCAAAACTATATATTTAGACCAATCATGGCTATGGCATTTAAGGTATGGGCATTTATATTTTGGAGGTTTGAGTTTGTTACAAAAGAAACAGATGGTTAAAGGATTACCTCCTATAGAACAACCAACCAATTCATGTGAGAGTTGCATCTTGGAAAAATAACATAGAGAGAGTTTTCTTGTAGGAACCTCATATAGAGCAAGGGTATTATTGGAGATAGTTCATAGTGATTTGTGTGGACCTATGCAAACTCCATATTTTGGAGGTAGTATCTACTTTCTAACCTTCATTGATGATTTTAGTAGGAAGACATGGGTCTATTTTCTCAAGCAGAAGTCTGAAGCTTTCAGTAAATTCAATGAGTTCAAGTCTATGGTGGAAAAGCAAAGTGGACAATATATTAAAATATTCAGATCTAATAGAGGTGGTGAATATAGTTCTAATGAATTTCTAGATTTTTGCAAAGATCATGGGATCAAGAAACAATTTACAACAAGGTACACATCACATCAAAATGGTGTCGTAGAGAGAAATAATAGAACCATAATGGAAATGGCTAGGAGCTTGTTGAAGGAAAAAAACTTGTCTAATGATTTTTGGGCAGAAGCAGTAGCATGTGTTGTATACATTTTGAACATAAGTCCTACAAAGAGTGTCAAGGACAAGAAGCATGGAATGGTAAGAAGTATAGTATATTTCATTTGAGAATTTTTGGATGTGTTGCTATTCACTAGTGCCATCTGAATTGAGAAGGAAATTGGATGATAAAAGTGAGAAATGTATTTTCATTGGTTATAGTGAACAATAAAAAACATATAAATTGTATAATCCCATTTCAAAGAAAGTGATTGTTAGCAGAGATTCCAAATTTAAGGAAGAAGAAGCATGGGATGGAAGCATTGACAAATCAATTACAATTGGAGCACCAATACCACAAAATGAAGAAGAATCTAAAGAACAAATTATGCAAGGTGATCAATCAAATCCACAAGCAAGATCAAATACACCAACAAGAACACCATGAAATGTTGTACAATGTGAATCATTAGCTCATGCACATCATCCTACTCCCAATTTTCAAGTAAGTGATGAATCAAATCCTACTCTTGCCTCATTAAGGTCAAAATATAAAGGCAAGGAAGTGAGAAGTTTGAAAGAGATCTATAATCATGGAATTTTTTTTTGGATTTATGCTCAAATTTTGTTTTATTCTCTCATGATCTTGTGTATTTTGAAGAAGCGGTTAAGGAGGGTCATTGGAATAAGTCTATGGATGAAGAGATGAATTTCATTGAAAAAAATCACACACAAGAGCTAGTTGATCTACCTGAAGGTAAGGATTGCATTGGAGTCAAATGGGTTTATAAAACCAAATTTAATGCAAAAGGTGAGATTGAAAAATAGAAGGCAAGGTTAGTAGCAAAAGGTTTTGCACAACATTATGGAATTTATTACAATGATACATGTTTGCTCCTGTTGCTAGACTTGATATTGTTAGAATGGTTTTAATAATAGCTGCACAAAATAATTGGAAAGTTCTTCAAATGGATGCCAAATTAGCCTTTTTGAATGGTTTTCTAAAAGAAGTGTATGTGAAGCAACCACCAGGTTATGAAGTGCATGAACTTGAAGAAATGGTCTACAAATTGAAGAAGGCACTCTATGGTCTCAAACAAGCACCAAGAGCATGGTATAGCAGAATTGATTCATACATGCAAAGCAATGGATTTAGTAGAACCAAGAGTGAACCACACTGTACACAAAGATCAATAAAGAAGGTCTAATTTAATGCAAAAGGTGAGATTGAAAAATAGAAGGCAAGGTTAGTAGCAAAAGGTTTTGCACAACATTATGGAATTTATTACAATGATACATGTTTGCTCCTGTTGCTAGACTTGATATTGTTAGAATGGTTTTAATAATAGCTGCACAAAATAATTGGAAAGTTCTTCAAATGGATGCCAAATTAGCCTTTTTGAATGGTTTTCTAAAAGAAGTGTATGTGAAGCAACCACCAGGTTATGAAGTGCATGAACTTGAAGAAATGGTCTACAAATTGAAGAAGGCACTCTATGGTCTCAAACAAGCACCAAGAGCATGGTATAGCAGAATTGATTCATACATGCAAAGCAATGGATTTAGTAGAACCAAGAGTGAACCACACTGTACACAAAGATCAATAAAGAAGGTCTAATTTTGATAGTGTGTTCATATGTTGATGATTTAATTTTCACTGGAAGTTTGTATGTAGATGCATTTAAGTCAGCAATGAAGAAAGAGTTTGAGATGACATATTTAGGTTTGATGAAGTATTTTTTGAGCATTAAAGTTGTTCAATCAGATAAAGGAATTTTCATAAGTCAATCAAAATATGCAAAGGATGTGTTGAAAAGGTTTAGAATGTTGAATTGTAATCCAATATCTACACCAATTGCAATAGGAACTAAAGTTAGCAAAGAAGACAAAGGGCCTAATGTTGATTCTACAATCTTCAAAAGATTAATTGGAAGTTTGATGCATCTTATAGCTACAAGACCAGATATCATGTATGGGGTTAGTCTAATCTCAAGATTCATGGAGTCACCAAAAGACTCACATTGGCAAGTTGGAAAGAGGATATTGAGATATGTAGTAGGAACAATAGAATATGGAATCTTGTATTTCAAAACTGATGATTTTTGTTTGAATGGTTATTGTTAGTGTATTTAAATTTATCTTAGGGTAAATAACTCCTAGTGGTTTTTTCCTGTAGGGTAGTTTTCTCACCCGTTTGATATTTCACAGTTTTAAAAGCCTGTATAATATGTATTTTATGCATCTCAATTTTTATTCTCTTTTTTGGTGAAATAGCATGTGCTTCTCTCGTTCTTGTGAGGGTTTTTTTTTTTTGTAGATTCTGCTCTTGGGAGATGAATTTTCACCTACATTGTATTAGAGCAGACTATTTACAACTCCTTCCTTGAGAGTTTTCATTAGGTGTTTTTTTTTAGATCATTATTTTCTGAATACATTCGAAAGAATGTTCATCTTTATTATTTCTACTTTTTTTTCTTCTGTTGAATCCAAAAGAGGTGTTTCATATTGCTTGGCCGCAAATTTTTCTTGAAGGCCTACGATTTGAAAGGAGGGGCAGATTTTTCACTATTTAGAGGCATTCTTTCCCTCTGGAAGGCCGCATTTTCTTTTATGCAACCCAATCCTATGTTGTGTGGCGCGATTCAACCTACTTTCTGTGGTTGCAAATTTCTGAGGTGTCAAGACTTGTGGCGATTTTTTGTTGAAGGCTCAATTTGGAGTCCTAATTGCATACTCTAGAGGCAGCGATTCAATAATGTAGAGGCCATTTCAAACCTTTGAGGTTGGGTGCATCTTTTTTCTCCAACAATTTTTGCATTGGCAGAAGTGTTCTTTTAACCATTAATGGTTATGAATTACCTATTGGAAAAGTTGATTCTTTGTTTGGGAGGAACGATTGCTTGAGATTTTTTTTTCTGTGATTGTTGATTGTGATTCTCATTTGAAAGGTGGCATTTTTTTTTGCTAAAGAGGGTCGATTTATTTGTTGGAGGTTGCAATTTGAAGGCAACAGACTATTGTAGCATTCAAGGATTTTTAGAAGGCACTCAATCTTCCTTTATTGTTGGTGTTGAAACTATGGAAGGGGCATTTCTTTTTGCCTAGGTGTGACTGTGCTCACAGAAGCATGTTTACTCCTTCATGTTTGGAGGTTGCAAATTACTAGCAGGAGACCTGATTCTGCTCGAGAGGGAATTTTTTTTTCCTTGGAGGACTTTTTTCTTGTTTGGAGGCATTCACCACGAAGCTCTCATCACTGCACCCATATTGCATTGCAGTGCATTTTTGCAGACCCGTGCAAAGGAGGCAGACACAATTTGGGACAGATTTGGAAGTCAAGAGTGTAGTCTGGGTGGTGAAGATTCAACCAGAGAAGTGATAAGTGAGGCCAGGCTTGGCTGCTAGTGGCCAAAGTATTTTTTTCCTCTCTTTGTTGTAAAGTTATTTGTGAATTAGTGCCAATAAAGTCTCAAAACCACCTCCTAAGAGCACCATATGCAATAGAAAATCCTTCACAATGTGAGAGAAGCACAATCTATTTCACCAAAATGTGTGAATGAATTGAGATGATAAAATTACATATTGTACAGGCTTTTAAAGTCGTAAAATATCAAACGGGTGAGAAAATTACCCTACGAGAAAAAACCACTCGAAGTTATTTACCCTAAGATAAACTTAAATACCCTAACACCCCCCCTTAAGTGAAAACTTAGGGAGAATGGAGATGCAATATGGGTCCTGGATACACAACCATGTTAGGTACCCATGTACAATGAAATCTCTCACAACCGTAGAAAAGGAGAAAAACCCCTCTCCAAAAGAGAGAAAAAGAAAACAAAAATGATGCATGGATGGAGGACTCAATCACAATTATACTAACAAAAATTTTGGAGGTAGCATTGATGATAAGAAGAGTACTTCCAGATATATCTTTCACTATGGGACATGTGCAGTCTCATGGGCATAAAAGAAGCAACCCATAGTGACTCTTTCATCAGCCAAAGCATAATATGTAACAGCCACAGCAACAACATGCCAAGCAAGATAGATGAGGAAAATTTTGATTGATCTATTGCAATCTTAGGAGGAGCCAACATCAATCTCATGTGACAACAAATCAACAATTGCATTATCAAAAAATAATGTCTTTCACAAGAGGAGCAAGCATATTGATACAAGATATCACTTTATTAAAGAGTTGGTGAATGATGGTAAAATTGAACTAAAATTTTGTAGATCTGAAGATTAGTTAGCAGATATATTTACCAAGCTATTAGCAAAGGATGTATTTGAATACTTAAGATAGAATTTGGGCATTGTAAATGGTGAAATGAACCATGGTAGAAATTAGGGGGGAATGTTAGAGTAAATAGAATAATTTATCCCATTCGATGAAGAAAAATTAGGAGGATAAACTATTGTTTAGGTTTGATTAGAATTGACTTTAGTTTGATTGCATAAAATAAGGAATTAAAACTGCTCTCTACATATACGCATAGAGAAAATAAACATTAGTTTTATTGGGTGGTTGTTGTTGTAACTGCAATTAGATTAGAGTTTAGATCTATTAGCATGTATCTTTCTGCAGTTGATTTCATCCCTAGACCTCTATTTAGAGAAGCTCATGTAACCGATAAACATATGAAGTTGAAGATCAATAAATATCTGAGTTGTATTACTGTAGCAATTCAATCTTCTCTGTTTTACTCTATTTTTTCTGTGTTTTATTGTTTTCTTCATTTGTTTAGAGAAAGTGCATTGTTGAGGATAATTACAAAGGTGGATTACAATGGAGGCCATTGAATGACCAAGGTAAATCAAGGAAGCTCCGAAAAATGAATCTCTATGAAAATGGATGGATAGGTGAAGAAGGAACTTCAAGGAGTTCTATATGTTTACAGAGATCATTTAATGACAAAGTCTTACATATAAATTTTGATACTATGCCCATATCTATGAAAAAATCCTCTGATATGTAGAGATCTAAGTCAAAGCCTCAATCAAAATTTTGCAGTTCACTAAAATAGTTAAAAATCAATAACCATTGTGAGGATAAATTTGATTACAAAAATGATGAGCAAGATATCCAT
>VDFB02058242.1:540234006-540406512 GCA_007258455.2 Sequoia sempervirens | reverse complement strand
CACTATGTTGCACAACACAAGGAGACTAAGGGTGCACACCTTGCAACAATCCCCCTAGCGCAAGCGAGGGGTTTGAACTTGTGACCAAAGCTCTAATACCAATAGTTTCAAAGACAATTCTCATTGCACCAAAAGATTGAACTGTTAATGCCCAATACAACTACCAGAGTTAATGAATCCATAGGAGGTGGTTAAGCCATGCCACGAACCCAAGCACTATGTTGCACAAAAAAGGAGACCAAGGGCACACCTTGCAACACTTGGCATATGATGGGACCCCCAGTTACATCAAAAAGCATAGAAGCACATGGAACTTCTCTTAACAAGATAAGACATGCGTCATAATCTTGCAAAGTCACAATTTGATATTGTCAACACTACAAGGCATGGAGATATAATTTGACACACGAAATTTTGTCGCAAGATCACAACTAGAAATATAGTTTCATAAATAAACTCATGATCAATTAACATTTGGTAATGCAATAAAATTGTGCAACATGTGGATGCTAAGTAGCATAAAGCAGGGAATAACATAAACAATTGCCAACATATGGCTTATGGGATTTTAAATAGCACATGCCAAAACAAAGAAGGCTTTTCTTTTCTCAAAGTTTCTTGATCACAAGATGATTTAAGGTATGTGCTATGTCAATGAAGCTTTGTGAAATAATTTTTAACATGTTTGCTATAATTTTAGGACTCTACAAGAATCGTAATGGCATAGATTTCAGATATGTAATGATTATGTTAATTTAATTTATATTAAATATAACATGACAAGAATCATCATAGAAGGTACTAGTATCTAGATAATTCATTACAATACATGAAATCTATTTATTGCATTATAGTACAACATATCTTTTACTATTGCAAAACACAAGCTAATAGATGGTTGTTGTACAAGGAAGAGACATCAAATATGTTTTTGGACACTTGTAGTTACTATGTTGCTATTTTTATTATAATTTTTATAAACACTTGTTTAAGATGAAAGATTTAGCTATTACAAATACTTGTCCAAAAGGACAAACCTAAATGCACTATTGCTAAATGTGAAGCATGCAAAATTTATTGTTAGTAGTAGAGGTATTCTTATAGGTAAATTGTGACAATACAAAAAATTATTGTTCCTATTATTATTAATACAGTTTTAATTTAATATTGTTTCATTTAAGTTGTTATGCTGGGTTGTTTAGGGATTCATTGGTACATCTAGTTAATCATGAAAGCATATTTCAACTTTTCATATTTTAAGGTTGTAATTAAGATTTTCTGAAATTTCTCGAGAAGCTGATTTGCTTTCATATTTTGACAAGACTTAATTTGAAAGAAGTTGTTCAATTTTATGAGGTTTATTATTTTATTTTTTGTAGCCATGAAATCATTAAGAAAAATTATATGTAAGAATTTACTATCTTGAATAGGAAAAGGTGTTGAGTGGGATGTGACTTAATTGTTGCAAGTTCTTGGCCTCGCTTCTCTCATGCATAATGAAGTGAAGATGATATTTAAATGTGAGGAAGCCTCGTGTCAAACACATCAAAACAGAAAGATATGATTTATTGGCTTAGAAGTTGCAAATTGATATCGCCATCCGCTTGGTGTGTTTGAGAAAATAGCTGGCCTTTTTGAGTCATATTTTAGAGTAGAGGTTGAAGTTTTTATTTAAATCTCTAAATTATCTTATGTTGAGAGCAATTAGAGTGGTGTTAGGAGAAGAATTTATGGTGGTGGATGAGCGCTATAGGATGAACTTGGATATCTTGTCTTGGTTCGTGGTGTTGCTCTTGGATTTAGGAGAGAAAAAGGATATGGTTCTAACATTGTTGAGGAAGTTAGTTAGGTTTAACCTCCTAAGTGGCCTAGAGGATATAGTGATGGTGGCTCATTTGGGTGTTGGTATTCCAACCCCAAAATATATTCATAAGGTTCTAAGCAAGGAGGCGAGCGTGTAGTGGTGGCGTTTCTTGTCCAATTTCAAAGAAATCTCCGCAATCAAGCATCAAATGAAAGCAAGAAAGGATGTGTGTTTCTAAAAAAGTTGACTAATCTGGAGCCCTTTCATGATCTTGCTTGGATGCACAAGTTCATATATGAGGACGTTGTGAAAAGTGACTGAAGAATAAAGAAATGTATATAAACAACAAATAATATCAACAAATCAAAATTTTGTCTTTTATTTGATTTAATAGTGCATATATCTAGAATACCATGTATATCTTGTATCTAGAATACCATGTATATCTTGTAGATAATAGAGGCAAAAAGTCAAACTTTTGTAAATTTTGCTCAATATTAATATACATAGTAGCCTAGTTGTAGCTTATGAATAAAAAAGAGAGACTGTAAAATATGATACATAATTATTAAAATAACTATCAAATAAGTAACTAGGGTGTTTGATGTTTCATTCACTTTTATACTCGAGGAACCTAAATAATAATATTTTTCTAATCATGATATTAAAATAATAATATTAGTAATATAATAGCAATTTACAATTATAATTAAACTTGGCTAAGTGTTGTGATTTGATTTGTATTCAATTAGGATAAGAGTTAAACCATGATTAGGGTTACAACCAATCTTTTCAAATAAATCAAATTCAATTATAATCAAAATTAGGGTTTGGGTAATGGTTATAGTTCTATAATAGAGCATTGAGTTAGAGTTATGGTTGTTGTTTTTATTATGATTAGTGTATCGATTTTATTTGAAGTGCCACTAAACAACAAAATATGTCATAAAAGAGACTATCATATGAAGCAAACAATATCACAATCATTTCATAATAAACATAGACTTTGGTGCATGCCATCAACAATAAAATTTGCATAATCATAAGATTGATTGGCATCCCAATTCTAAATATCTATCTCTAATACCATTAAAAATTAATAGGCATGTGAGTCTTGGCATCCATTTCTAATGCTTGGCATAGAGAAAAATAGGTCTTGATAAGTAATCCTCAAATATATCATAGCTGAAAGGCTCTAAATGAACATATAAGTATTTACTGAAAAAATCAACAAAAACTATGAAACGTGTAACAAAGTAGTAAATCTTGGATTTGAGCATGACAAGTATCAACAATTCCTGAAGACAAAAAATATTAAGTAGCAATAATTTAGAATGCAATCAACGATCAAAATCTGAACAAAAACATGTAGCAATAAATAGATCACAGAGTGTTATCTGAAACATTGATGTAAAAAATTGTACACAATCAAATCCTTAAGTCTTTGAATAATACAATATGAATTGTGGAAATTTGATATCATTAAACAATAAATAGTTTAAGAGCATGCATGTGACATCATTTCAATATGTAGTTTTCGTACTTTCTTTCCCTAAGACATTTGAACATTCTCCACCTGATGTTCACCAGTGTTTTCCATATTCTGATCTAAAATATTTCTCTCATTATCTTCAACGCATTCATCAAAATTATTCATACATTCTAACATGAGTTTGCAGAGTCTACAAAGTTATGGTTTTGTTCAAAAATGTTACGTTTTCCTTACCCGCAAATGTTAAGCAGAATGAAGAATGATCTCCATATAAATTCTGATTCTTCGACTGGTAAAACAGTTTGATATTGAACAGAATGGAGCAACACAAGTTAGGTTGGCAGAGTTATTCAACCTCCAAGAGACAAGAGATTCTACGCACAAGGTGATGATGGCTCACCAACAAATAATAAAGCATTAGTTTGATCGCAAGGCTTTCGACCTAGAGTTTAATGAATATGATTCAGTATTAAAGTGGCAAGAAAGAGCTACCAAAACAGGGCAACAAACAAAATTTGACTCATTATAGAGAGGCCCCTTCAAGATCATCAGCTATAAATGAAATAGTGCTTATGATTTGGTGGATGAAAAAAGGAAAGGTCTTGGAAATCCATGTAAATGAGATTTTTTTTTGAAACATTTTAATTAAATAGTTAGGATAGGTTGCTTTTCTTGCAAGTTGTGTTCCTTTTCAAAAAAGTTCAAGTTGCACGAGTGCAGTTAGTAAGACTCCCATATGCATCTCAAGTGTCTACTCTTGAGAACTCCTTTTGCAATTGGAATTAGATCAAAAGAAAACTCAAAAACTTTCCATATTGGGAAGTAATGTTAAGACTCTATTAATGGTGCAATCATCATGGAAAATATCTAAAATTCCCAATAGTAAGAGTTTTTGAGCTTTCATGTCATGCCAATATTAAAGAATGCTAAATTCAAGGCTAAAATCATAAATTCATACAAAGGAACAATTCCTTATAAGTGTTCTTGGAAATTAAAAATGGTAATCTTGAAGCAAAGGTGAGAAAGTTGCAAGGCAGAGAAATGAAGTTTTTTTTCTTCTCATAGGTTGAGTGAACTATTCTTGAATTTCAGTCCCAGACATTTGCAATTCAATGTGCTTAATAGAAATCATAATGGACCTACCAAAATCTACTTCTAGGAGAGAACACCCATCAAGGTAGAGGTCTTCCTTGGAAAGAATAACACATGAGTTTCCACCAGAGCTAAAGAACAACAAGTCTTATACTTCAACTCCTCCTCATCGAAAGCCAGTTGTTCCAAACATCAAAGAGTTGAAGAAGGGCCACAATAGAGATTCAACATTGGTCCTTGGTTCTACAGATAATGTTTTTGACCCGATACTATCAAATAATCTAAAGAATTTGAGAGAAGGAGCACATGCATGAATGCTCAAAAATGTCAAAGTTGAAAATTCAAAAGCCTTTGGAATCAGCTTACAAAGCTCAATGTTGACACAGTATATGGTTCCCATGCTTCACCCTTGCTGTGAATTAGTGGATTTTTTTCCTATGCCACTACAACCCAATTAACAAGACCATTGCAGGGAGGAACCTCAAGATATTCATTGATACAACCATAGTAAGAGAGATGTTGCAAATGAAATATGGCCTTGTTTCTGATTTCTACAATTATATCAAACTACAACTTTGGCAATCCAGAGATAACCAACTCTATTTCCCAAATATAAAGTTCTTCTTGGACCCAACCAACATAGTGTTGCCTACTCTCCCCATCATAGTGTAAATCTTCACACACAATGTGCATGATGTCTTCTCAATGTTGGAGTTCAGTTTTATCCTTGATCATAATACAAATGTACATAATTTTCAATTGGCGATAATTTTTTTCCTAAATACAATCACCAAAAAATAAGCATACAAGATGGACTTAGTCAATGCCATTATAGATCGACTCAACTATCAACTGGCCAATTTCAACCACCAACAAGTTTTTCAAGTACCAATCCTTCCTTTTACATTTGATGCTTTATCATAACACACGGTTCTTTCAGCCTCATATGCACTTGAGTATGGTGGATGAGTCAAGTTTTTCAGGTACCAATCCTTCCTTTTACACTTGATGCTTTATCATAACACACGGTTATTTCAGCCTCATATGCACTTGAGTATGGTGGATGAGTCTGTGAATGTGTAAAGAGTCATCCTGGTTTTGGCTTGGACACATTATTTTTCAATGATTGTAGATTATTATGAGTTCTCTAAGAGATTCATGGCACTAGCATTAATTGACCTGATCCCAAATTAAATCACTTTTAGAGTGAGTGACAAGACATGAGAAGTTGGATGACCAACTTGTTGGTAATTTGATTGTCATTGATGTCAAAAGGACATTGTTGACATTATTGATGTCAAAGGGGAGATCTTTGGAAATTTGGGTATTAGTGAAGTAAAAAAATCAATATTAGGAAGAATGGTGAAGTATGATGGAGAGAAGAGCATGTTTTGCAAAGTTGCAAAGTTGCTCAAAATGTTGCAATGTTGTCATGCAAAGTTGTCATGTTATTGCAGAGACATTTTTGGAAGTTTGCGGAGAAATCAAATGATAGATTTGATATGTTTTTTTTTAGTACATTTCAAAAATGTGATCCACTTGATCAAAGGATGAAGATTGATCTCAGAAATGATTTATTTATGCTCGAGTCTAGTCAGGTTTTCTACAGTTAAACCCTAAGAATTTCAGTCATGTCATCGAACAGTGTTTCTATTTTTCAGTTGACTAGATATTGGTTGTAATTGGTAGCTTAAGTTATGAATTAAGCCTTCAAATTCATTAAGGTGATTGGCCCCCACCTAGGTAGTTGTATGCAACCTAAAATGGTCACCTAGACTTTGGGCCCCATTTATTTAATTTGTCAACATCAACTTTCTCAATCAATGATTGTCACATTTTCAAATCAAATTTCTTAATCAATTCATAACTATTTCAAATGTTTCAATTTTCCCTAAGGTTTGAATGTTTCATTAATTTTATTTAATCAAAAGAAATAAATCCCTTTTAATAAATAAAATAATGCTATTTAATTGAAGTTAATATTACTTAAATAAAATGATGCTATTTAATTAAATCTATTTTTAATTAAATAATTTTATTTTATTTTATTAATATTCATTTCTAAATTACATAATCTTATTTTATTTTATTAAAAGAGATATTATCATCTTAAATTAAATAAAATAAATGAAATATCCTCTCAAGAATATCCCGTGATGAAAAAAAGGGAAACAAATTAGTTAAAAGGGAAATAAACTAAAAAAAGAATTCCAATCAAGATTTGTTTCTATTTTTCTATTTATCCCACATTGCTTCTGAATTTTCCTTCAATTCCACTTTTGCCTATAAAATGAGCCCTCTCATTCTTCATTTCAAAAAAGAAGAATCATGAATTTTTACATCAGACTTATGCTACAAATTTGAATTTTATCATTTGAGATTACATTAGTTTGATTATATAAGCATCTTATTTTTAGAGCATATAGTTTAATATTGCATTTTAGCTTAATCTTCATAGTAAATTAATTTGCAAAATAATTCATTTATGGCATTGCATGTAGATTAAGTTTCATTTCAATAAATTAGTTTGGTTTATTACATTTTACAGCCATTTAGATTAGTTTTCATTGTTGCATTGCAAGAACAGATTCATGGAGATTGGCATTCTTGCTTCTCCTCTTTGAATCTCTCGTTCCGAGATTGTATTTGCAGGGGTAACAGGGTTAATCTGAGGGCCACAATATCAATCCCTGCTCTTCTTGGATAGAGAGCTGTGAATTGATTTGCAAGGACTCATTATTGAGTATCCTTGCATGCAAGGATTCATGAAGTATAACATATTTTCAGTTATACGTGTATCACTAGCTTGACGATAATGAAGAGTATAATATTTCCTAGGTCTGGCAGTAAATATTTTGTATGTTCATGATCAACGGTGGAGGTTTAGCGATTGACAATTGGGAGGCTCCCATACGCCCATGCTGCTCAAAAGTTGATGTTAGCATGTGTCTGTGAAAGTGCAGAAATGTGACAAGTGTCCTAGTGGGACCATGCTTAAGGATTGAGGCTTGATTGAATCAATGTTTTGTGCTACATCTGAGAAGGATCAATGGTGGTCAGGATATCATAGTTTTGAATGACTCTAACAGGGTTAAAGATGTGATGAGTGAAATGTTTCCAAGTGGTAGTTCAGCTGATTGCATCGTGTAGCCCCTTCATATTGCACTTCACATTCAATGAGCACTAAGCTAAGGTACGCTAGGCTTATAGCATGCGACGAAGATCGGATAATGGACATTAAAGATAGAGATCTAATGGTGATCACTATTTTGCAGAAGAAAAGGTGGGTATGAGGTTGAGATCAGTGATGAAGTAGAATATTGACGCGTGTCCAAGACGACAAATGGAAATCAACCATTACATTGTAGGATCCCTTTGCATTTCACAAATCATTCTTTAAGCATAAAGCTTAAGTATGATAGGCATATACTGTGCGATAGAGATCAATAACACAGGTCAAGGGAAAATTGATCTAACGATGGTGTTTTAAAGTTGAAGCGATTGAACAAGGAACCTTGGATAATGGCATGAAGTTGGGTTCAACGATCGATATTCAAAGTGTGATAATGACTATTCTTAGAAGTAAACATTTGATGGGCAGTTACAGAGTTAAAGTCGATTTGAAAGTATTTTTGGAAAATTATAAAAGCAACAATTTCAAGGGACTACAAAACAGTTAGGATTTGAGCAACTATGGAAATAGTTACTGGTCAAAATGGTGGTGTGTATGGTTGTAGAATATAGAACTCTCTCATTTCATGAGGATAGTGGAGACTTAAATGTAGATCGTTCAAATTCACAAGTGTTACTGAATTGAATTTGGCAGAATATATGGTGATAGATAAAAAGCTATCAAGGTGATAATAATGGTAATGGTGGATTGAGAGAAGTGGAGAGAAGAGGAAGAGATTCTAGATTAATAAATTGAAAAGGTGCATTCTTAGGTTGAAGAAGAACCAAAGAAGAACCAGTATTTGCATACATGAACTTGTAATATTGTAGAGGTTGGTGCCTCAAAACATTGTCTTGGGTGTCAATGTACTTGTAAGTGGGTGCTTACAAAACATATGCAATATATTTGATTGTGAGGTTAGATTTGAGTAGTAGACTCGAGAAAATTTTCTTACCGTGGTTTTTCCCTTCTAAGGATTTCCACATATACCTAGTGTCTTCTTTGCGTGTGATGTTTTTGTGGAATCTTAAATCTTGTCTTCTATTTTAACTTGGTAAAAAAAAATATACATTGATTCACCCCCCCTCTGTGTATTGGTGTTCTTTCAACAATTGGTATTAGAGAACAAGGTTACAAAAAAAGGTATTGGCATCCACATGGCTTATGCCTATCACACTTTTGTTAATGGTTGTCAATGTCAGTTAATGTACATTTCATTAATTAGTTGTTGCGTACTTCCTTAGTATGTTTAATATAATTTTTTTTCTTTAAAAAATTATTCTCTACTTTTAAAAACTTTTAAAAACTATTGTATATTTAAATTCTTAAAAATATAGAATAAATTTTTGTTCTTTAAAAAATAATTTTGTTTTACTTTGAATTATTTTAAATATAATTAATAAAATAATTTTGAACTAACTGTTTCATATTTTGTTATATACATTTAATAAATAAAATAAAATAAAAATATCAATTTTTAAAATATGATTGATAAAATAATTTTTATACACTAAAAAAATTGATATATACATATAATGAAACAAATATAATAATATATCAAGTTTTAAAATATATGTAATAAAATAATTTTAAAAGCAGTAAAGGATAAAAAATGTTTCATACTTAATAATATATATAAAATAAAAAATAAATATATTTTAAAATACAAATTAATAAAAATGTAATTGTAGAAATAGTGTCGTTGTTAGTTTTAATGATTAAAAGTTTAGTTAGAGTTAGAAGGGAGACTATTGTTGAGATTGAATCATATGCACCCCAATCTAACCTTAACCTTAAACCCAATTCGGAACTCTAACCCTATTGTAATTGAACTTCTTAACCTATGCCCAACCCTAACCCTATCATTGAACCAGCCAGAAGCCATCCTAGAACCCCAACTCTAATTAAATGGTGGTAAACCTAACCTAACCTTAACCCTAATGTTAATCCCAAACCTCAAGTCTATCTATAATTATAATCCTAACCCTTCTCATTCTAACTGTAATTATAATCTTAATTATAATTCTAACCCCAACCATAATTCTAATGCTATTCATAATCCTTAGTTTAACACTAACCATAGTTCTCATGACAACCTTAACTCTAATTATAACCCTAATCAAACCCCGACCTTAACCTTAACCCTAACCTTGAGCTTAATTAAACCCTAACCTTAACCTTAAGCCCGAGCTTAATTAAATCAAGATCCTAGCTCTAACCCCAAACTCATATATGTGAGATAATTATAATTTACCAAAACCCTAACCATAATTTAATCATAACCCTAATTGAAATATAATCCTACCTTTAATTGAACCCTAACCCTAATTGAATCGTAATTTTAACCCTAAGCCTAATTGAACCCTATTTTTAACTCTAAGACTAATTAAACACTATTTCTAACCCTAACTATTTCTAACCCTAACCCTAAGCCCATCTAAATCCTACCCCTAATTGAACCCTAACCCCAATTGAATCATATTTAAACCCTAACCCTTAATGAGCACTAACCCTAATTAAACCCTCACACAATTGAACCATAATTCTAACCCTAATTTAATACTAATACTAACCCTCATCCTAATAACATATTATTAGGGTTATATTTATTAATGTCTTAATATTATTTTATAAATTCAACATTAATTATAAATATTTTAAAATAAATTAAGTATTTCAATCTAAAATTTTAATATTTGACATTACAAATAAAATTAAACTAAATTTAATTCTTTAAACTATAAATATTTATTATCTATTTAGCTCTACACTATCTAATACAATTAAATTAAATATTCATTTTAAATTAATTAAACAATTATTAATTAGAATTCCTTGTAAAATAAATTAAGAAATAAGATCTATAAAAATCAACTTTCTATTTTTCTTTGTGTCCAAATCATTTCATTTTCTAAAATTATACTAAATTCTAGATATCATAATTAAACACAAAACTTTATTCTATTCTAATCCTAACCCTAGTTAAACCCTAACCCTATTTGGACTCTAACCCTTAAAATTATACTAAATTCTAGATATCATAATTAAACACAAAACTTTATTCTATTCTAATCCTAACCCTAGTTAAACCCTAACCCTATTTGGACTCTAACCCTTACCCTAATTGGACACTAAATCTAATTGTAATTGACCACTAAGCATAATTGAAGAACACTCAAGAAATTGGCTGTCTAGAGAAAAATGCACCATCTTGGGAAAAGGTACCCAAGAATCAGAGGCATCAGACTCAAGTTTTTAGCTTTGCATCTCCCAGGCACACTTCATCAAAGTTGTTCCATCTCAGCAATGGATCTATCAACAACACCTCAAGATCAACTAAGCAACCAAGATTTAGGATTGAATAGAGGCACTTCACCATGAAAAAGAATGAAGATATCTTCAACTTCTCAATTTGGATGCCTAAAGTCAACATAGATCTAGTTGAATGAAGTTAAGATATTTTTGAAGCCTTTCCATGTCTAAAACATCCCCAAATTGGTGGAAATCAGTGTTGGGAACTCCAAATCAGGCAAAAAGACTCCTCCATCGTGTGTTGACACCCAAACTTGATGCATTCAACATCAATCAATATGTGCCAAGTTTAGGCATCATTATTCATTGTTTGTCTTTGCAGGTTGGAGCTCAAGAACAGTCATTTTCTCTCCAAGACGTCTTTTGAAGTTCTAACAGAGGGGTTTTCATCATTCATATTTTTGAAGATCAGTTGCATAGAAGGACAATTTATCAGAGGTTGCATCAAAAGGCATAATTTTTCTAGAAAGACAATTGATAACTTTCAATATTCTTCTTGTCTTAAATCTTCTTGCATGTCCTAGAAAATTATAGACCAACACAAATCTAACCAACTGGGTGTCATCAGCACAACTTTTTCAACAAAACCCACTGGTTGAATTTTTCTAGAAACAACCTTACTACCCCTATTTTTGGGGATTTCCAAAAAAAAGTCACAAACCTGAAAATCAAACGAACTGGGTTTATTCAACATTGAAGCACGAACAATACCCATGTGTTAGATTTTTTCTAGAAAAATATTTCTCAGCGGATGGCTATTTTTAGGGGTTTTCAAAAGTTGTTTGAACATATCCATGTTTAAAGTCAATAGTCAAGATTTTCATAATACAATACTCTCAAGTTGAAATCAAGACCGAAATGGCCGTACTTCATGACTTTCTAAAAACACTCAACACACACATGCATCAAGTGAATCCCATAGTCAAGTTGGATGCCTTGGAAGACATAAATGACATCACTGTTCAATGGATAGTCAAACATGAAAGGTAGTCATTCCAAATGCAAAGCCACAACTAGTTACTACCACACTACCTTCCACATTCCATGTCAACAAGGTTGGATGACACAACTACAAAGAAGATTGAATGTCAAAAGAATATTGTGAGAGGCAGAAGAAGTCAACGACTGGCTAGAGGGACTGTTGACTACAGGTGATGAGGTATCAAAACACCTAGTTAGGATGTCCTACCCTCCAAAATAACACTAATGACAAATATAAGTTAACTTGATGCTTCTTTCCAAGTTAACTCAATGTCTCATAGATCATGCATGTCTATTTCCACTGATTATGGATGTCTATTTTGACTTCCACTAATTATGGATATCTATCTCCACTAATTATGGATCTCTATTTTGGAGGCACATTTTGTAATTGAAATTCACTTTTAGTTAATTGAAGTAGATTTCCAATTAACTGCTTGCTCACCTACTTTTAGATATAGGAATAAATCTTGTTGATTGGCAGGAACTTAATGTTAACTCAAGGAGACTTTAGGGTTGCCTACTCCTTTGAGTTCTATAAATAAGAGTCTTTGCTCATTATTTTGTAATTGTTACTAATTTTTAGGTACCATCTAAATTAAGAAAGTTTTATTAGGCAGTTATTAAACTAAAGTGAGAATTTTTTTGACATTTAAACAAATCAGATAAGAAAACCAGATATTCAAATATTTATCAGGTACATGTACGTGTTTCATGGCTAGTTCATCATGTTCAACATTTTATCATATGGTGTAAAATGGACTTCCATAAGGGTTGAGTCCAGCATGATGTCTTCTTAGATTCAAAAGATGCAGCAAATAGTGGTCGCATGTTTCAATCATATCTCAAACACTACAATCTGGGTTTTCATATTTTTTGGATATAATTTATAAAACAATGAGATGAAAAAACCTTTTAAATTTCTCACTGACCCAATTTTTATTTGTTGAGAAATCATCACCACTTCTAAGGAAAAAGATAAATTCATATTTTTAGGAGGATTGGAAGGCTTAAAGGGCAGTTCTACATTAGTTTTGAGGTCCCACATGGGTTGACCATCACTCAAGGAGTTTTGAAAACTTAATCACTCAGTTTGCTCTAGTTTTGAGGTTTTTTTGCATGATTTTCAAACTTGCATGACCAAAGATGATTCATCATGCATATTGGTGGAGTTGAGAGTTAAATCTCAATATTATTATTTAATTTTAAAGTGAAAAACACTTAGCTTGTATCTTTTGTATAATTGTAAATAAGACAAAATATGTAATTAAATATTAAAGGTAATATTTTATTATCTTAATATTTACCATGCAATGTAAAAAAAAAAGAGCTCACATGATAAATATTAGAATAATCATATATTGATTATCTTTAATATTTAATCGAATAGTTCATTTTTCCCAAAATCATGCCAAAAAAAAATGGAGCAAATGGTGAGACATAACTGCAATTTCACATCAACTCTGCCGTTCAAATATTTTGACTTCAGTTATCTCTTCTTGGCTTTTTGAAACCCTTATTGTATATAGGAAAAAAACTTAGTCTTTTTTCTTTAGTTCTTGATGATTTTGCCTTTGCATTTTTACAAAGAAGAGATTGATTTTGTAACTCAAATACTTTATAGTCAACATTATACAATAGATTTACAACTTACTTAGTATTGTTATTTGCAGAAGTTCCTTCAGAATATTCATTTGAATTCAGTGCTTGCCTCTTCAATTTCTGGTGTTTTGTTTCTTCTAAATGATTGATGCAAATTTAATGTATTTTAAATCTGAAACCTTTAAATTTATGTCTGATTTCCTAGATGCATGTACACAAAATCAATTTCTTCATAGGTTATAGATTGTGTTAAGTTTATCTCTTCTCTTAGGTTGTGAAACTTAGTTTCCTTCATAAATAAATATTAAACAAACCTTTTTGTGAAATATTTATGTGATTAAAGTGCTCAAATTGAACTATGTCAATAGATTTATGAGAGTATTAGTTGTAAAATAGCCTACATAGTAGTTATCATTAGGTGAATCATCGTAGTTTAAAGTTTAGTTTATGCATTTAATTCAAGTCTTCTTCCCTTTTCCTTCAAAATTACATTCAATCATTAGAAAATCATAAAGGAAGTCGGCCTATAATCTGAAGGTTAACTTTCAACATAGGGCACCCACAACCTAAAATTTTTCCCATGTTACACATGATTGCAAAGCATCTTTGATTTCACATTCGGGTACACTCCTATTGATAATAGTAACCTTTATTTACTACACAAAATTGTTGCGCCATTATTGCCAACAAGCTTGCAAGTGCATATTTGTTCACTCTTCGATGAGAGTTGTTTGGTTTGATAAGCAATTGTGTATGATTTCATACTTTTGTTGTCCCAAACATTTGTAATGCATTGAGAAAGTTTGAAGAAAGAAATCAAAAGGCACATGCAATTTTATCTAAAGATTCGAGTTATTTCAAAGTCTTGTTCTTATAATCTATTATTTCAATCTCCCCCTTGGATAGGTGTCATCACCTCCTTGGGTATTTTGTTCTTGATGATTATCATTTGATGTTGTTTAATGAGTTGTATTTCAACTTGTACTTTGGACAGGTGTCATCACCTCCTCTGGAATCCTGTTAGCTAGTTCATCATACGTTGTTTTTTTTAGTGAGTTACATCCCAACCTACATCTCAGATAGGGGTCCCTCCTCCTTAGCAATCTTGTGATTCAGCTTACCACAAAGAGTGATTGCTTGCATAAAGCCTTATTCCAGCATAAAATATGAGAGTTCAAAGCCTTGAACACATTCTGAGAGATGGTCGGCCCAAGCAATCCAACCAATCCATTCCCGCTCCTATGCCCTCGTGCTCTATTTACCTTGAGGAGATAGGATAGATTAAAAGCTAGTTTAGTTCTAGTTAAGATTTGTAGAAACTAGAGAAAACCTTAGTTGAAGCACATTGTGTTTATGCACCCTTGTGTCCTACCTGCTGAGTAAAAAAGATAGGAACACTTAGTCCGTTTTACTTTCACGCAAACATCAACAAACAATAGGGAGCTTCCCCTCCATAATTTGAAGAGCAGTCATCACACATTGTGCATAATTGTCCATTTCCAATATGCACTCTAGAGGTGCTAATTGAAATGCCAACAATGTTAATATCCTAGAAAATGATAACAAGAGGATAATCCAAATTGTTTTGTTTGATTTGTGTCTTAAAACTAGGTTGATGTTTTCATTTACTGATAGCTATGAAAAGATGCTGATATGATTTGTTATAGGTCTGATTGTTTTTGTTTCAAAGGATGATGGATTAACTAGTTTTGGACCAATTTTGATATGCACCAGAATGCTAGATAGTAGTGGTTTCTGTTTAGGATAGTAGTGGCATTTTTTTAGACAATAGTAGTTCCTTTTATAGAACAACTACAAAATTTTTAAGCCAAAGCGGTCTCTATTTAAATCTATGACTGGTAAAATAGAGAGGACAACAACGGTCCTTTTCATGAAAACAGTGAAAATTTAAGACGACGATGGTAATATTCTAGAACAAAAGTGACAGATTTGATAGTAGCGACTCTATTTCCAAAATTTTCAAGTTTTTGATGGTAGTTTGTTGGATAAGTTTGTAAGTTTGAGATGTTTGTCTGATCTAATTTGATGGCAAGTGATGCATACAACAAACAATTTGAGATCCAATGATATAGCTTGTAGATTATCAGTCCACATCCTAAGGAATAAAAAGGTGCGCTCTTCTTTGTAGGCTTACCTCACTCTCGAAGGAGTGATTTAGTTGAATCTATAGAGGGAACAAATAAGATATATCAAGGAAATGTACCGTCTTGATACTATAAGCAAAAGAATCCCCTTCTCTTTAAGATTTATGCCTCAACTATAGATCTAACGTGGTAAGTAACTTTTGGGAACAGTTCTATTCTCATGCACTACTTTGAAGGACGTTTCAAGAAATTGGATAGGCTTCTAAAATAAGGTATTTAATGACAACCATGAACACTGCAACACATAGTTCATACGTAAGCCACTAAAGGCTTTAACCGTTCCTACCTAACCCATTACATTTAGACGAGGATGAGGCATGATATGCTATTCTCACCTAGATATAAGCTACTTTCTTTTAATTTTGCAAACTTACTATAGCCCACCAGTAAACATGCTTTTAGAGTTGCTTATATGTGTTATCCATTGTAGGATATATCTCATTAGTAGGCCCTTATCCTAAAAATTTGGGTGACCATAAAAAAGTGCAAAAAGGCCCAAAGTGTTTCTTGTCACCTAGGATTGTCAAAAGACATAGGGGAGAGGATACACACTTGGCTTGCCAATCACAGTGAACATAGTAGACAATTCATAGCAATTTGATTTTAAGCCAAAAAATGAAGTGTGTAAGGATAACAATTCATTTTTTAGATGCACCAAGTTTAAAACGTTTGATACTTCAAGCAAGAAATTCCATTTGCAATTAGAAAAGATGATTTGTTCAATTTTATGCACCAAATTGAAACATGAATATTGTAATCAATTTTTTTATGCACTAAAAGAAAAACCTTCAAGTTATCTTATCCATTTTTAAATATACCAAAATGAAGTGTGAGATTTGTAGGTTCTTTTTAAGTACGCCAAAATGAAATGTGAAATCAATTTTAAGTACACCAAAATGAAGTGTGAGATTTGTAGGTTCTTTTTAAATACATTAAAATGAAATGTGAAATCAATTTTAGGTATACCAAAATGAAGTGTGAGATTTGTAGGTTTGTTTTAGGTACACCAAAATGAAATTTGAGATTTGTAGGTTCCTTTTAGGAGCACCAAATGTAAATGTTTTATCTAAAAAATGCTTTGACAATTTGAAGGCCTTGTCTGGTCATGCTTAGTGTGGAGTTATCATAGTATTGGTAAATGGGTCCTCATATGCAATTACTTTTTATGTAACTGGTAAAATGTGTCTTCAAACATAATTATTTTTTATGATATTAGCAAAATGGATCCTTATATGTAATTATTTTTAAATTTTATTGGTGAAATGGGTCCTCACACTTAGTGAAAATTTAATGTTTTTGGTGAAACGTGTCCTAATACACATTGTTGTTTTAATAATATTGGAAAATATGTGAGTGATTTAATACATGCTTCCAAGATTCTAGGTGAAAATATTAATTAGACCATTGGAAACATGTAGTTTGTTATGATAAAATTATTAATTACATATGCCCCATAAAATAAATTGATGGCGAATTGAGATGTATTAGACTGATGATTTGTAAAATTTGGGCAATTTGGCCACCCCATTGGTTGCAATGTATTCGCCAATTTTGAATTGGCCGATATGAACTATTTACCAACTAGTGAAGATTCACCACTAAAAAAATCCCTACTTGGCTCTTCTCAAGGGATACATTCACTTTTGAAACACGAGGACCCCCATTTTGAGAAAAACCCTCTCCATTCAAGGAATATTCAAAAAATTAGTCACTTTAGCATGAACAAATGGGGACGAATAAAACCTTATCAATACATCATAAAAATACATTTTTCTTTATCACCTAACCCTCCAACCAACTCCATGATTTAGTAAAAAGTAAAAAATAAAATGGAATATCCCTCGTAGCTCCTCCCCAGAGCCCAATTGCATCACAAAAACCCCCACCCAATCTATAAAAATAGCAAAACCCACCCCCACACATCTATAGATTGATAAACCCCCCTCACACACCCCTCACAAGTCGAGTGCATAGGAAAAAAGAAGGAAAAGAAACGAAGCTAGGGCTGACAAGCCCTAGCTCGTGTCATGGACCAGAACCCTCCAATCACCTCACATTGCCATCATTTACACTCCAATACTAGAATAATATTTATTAGAAATTGTTCTTCTAAATAGTTTTAAACTAAGGTTTATTAATAGGATCTTGTAAAGGGAAAAAAACTTGAGCCTCAGAGAGCTCAAAGAAGGAGAGAGTAACCTTCTCTTATCGTTTCCCTATTTTTTAGTCTATTTGATTATAGAAGCTTATATAATTTGTTGCTCCAAGTCCTAACATACCCTATAGGCTATTTGAAAATCAAGTAAGCTTCCAAGAATAGATTAAGGTTACTTACATGAAAACTATTGAATTCACAATCAATGAGGCACTCGCCTCCTCCATCACTTTGATACAACCTATCTATAGTAGGGGCATAAGCTTTCCCTATCCACCCTATCCAAACCATCCTCTCATAGGGCCCTTTCTATAGCTATAATTCTCGACCCTTTAGAATAGTAGGGGTCCGGGTGATAAAAGCCTCCAAAATCTTACTTATCACATAAAAGCTAAATAAATATTGATTTGACAACTATTGAAAACGTTCTATTTCCAATTTCAATGTTCTTTTTCAATTTGATGACAACCATTTTTTTTTCCATTTGCAAGTCACTTTTAAAATGACGCAAAGGGATAGAACAATAAAATCTGCACAGAATGAGTGTCTAAAATTGTGAAAAGTTTAGACTGTGATTGAAAAAGCACAAGAGTTTCTGGTTGGTACAACCTGGTGATAATGGCATTACTCGTCGAGTTAGTACACTAGCATACATATATTAAATATTAATATATATAAAATACGCTGAGAGTTATCATTTTCTTTTTTGATTTCTCTTTGCAATCAAAAATATTATTTATTTATTTATTTGTTCTTTTTGTTTTATCAAATCTCTTTGATTTTATTTTTTTGTTTCATCAAATCTCTTTTATTTGATTTTTTTCTTTCATCAACCATTATTTTTTATAAATATTTTCCATATTTTTTTAATTTTAAATATTAATTTAGAAACTTACTTTTATATGGAATAGTAAATTTAACACATATTTTATATTAATATACACTTTTCAATAAGATTTGCAACATATTTTCTTGTGTTTACCTAGCAAACTTTTTTGGTCAATAAAGTTAGGAAATAGAAATATTTGAAAGAACAAGAAAGTAAATCAACAATTCTAAACCATATACAAAATCTTTCCAATTTATGTTCATAAAATCAAAATATTTAATTTTATTAAAACAAAAAACAAGTTAACCATAACAAATTTTCCCTTTATCCTTATTTATTTAAGTTTATATTTTGGAAGGTTTGATTTGTAATGAAATTCAAGAAAAGCGACATCCAATTTAATAGTTCTACTTGACCATCTTTTATATGAGATAATCTTGAAAGAATTATTGAACATAATTATTTGAGAGGAGTGCTTAATTCTCTTTTTAAGAAATTCAATATCATATTCACAAAACATCATTTTAATATTGAATTAAGCCTTCAACATTACATATTAACAAACACAACTATTCATGATAGAATACTTAAAATAGTTGAAAAATACAAATAAGAACTTGAAAAAATCCATGAAGAAGAGAGACAAAGACATGATAATCTTCTGTTGGTGTTGGCTATAAAGAAAATTTTAGTCTTGTCATGAGAGATCAGTGATGAAAATGGTTACCATGTAACAAGTCCAATCATTGTGCATTCATATTTCTCATGCGCATGGAGAGAAAATCATAAAGAGATTGGAGAGACTTAATAACTCCCATTAGAACCCATGTTGCAAAATAAAATCAATGGGAGTAGCTAAAATCACTATACCCATGAAACTTTGACTTTAAAATTAAATATAAGCATCTTAACTCAAACCCAAAATTACAATTAGAACCATACAATTAAATTGAAATCTCCATGCAATCCAAAAATTTTGATCACATCATCTAAGCTGCAAGGAAAACCTAGATTTTAAAATAAATTACAATTTAAAACTTTCATGATGACCCATGTTACAGAACAAAATAAATAAGAGAAACCTCACCATCAACTAAAACACAGAAAAAAAATTACAATCCAAATAAAAACATTCCTATTTAGAGTATTTAAAAAAAAAATCTATACCCAATTGATAAAAGAAAAGAAACATTAAAATCCAGAATACTTACAATGATCCATTCAAAACTCAAAAGCGCTCACTAAGCAGCTAAAACTGCACTAAAGATCTAAATTTTAAACAAAACCAATTAAGAAAAATTAAAAAATGTCATGGAGATCCATATGTAAATATAAAAAATCAACATGGGCAACTAGAGTTCCAATGAGAACATCTTAAACATTTTTATATTTTTAAAATAAGATTCAATTTTTTAAAAAAACCGAGCAATACCCATTTTGATAAAGGAAAAGCAAAATGGAAATTCAATTTCCTTACAATCGCCTAAATGTGAAGGAGGCTAAATCAATCTGAAAAGCCCTAAACTAACACTGCCCATGAAATAGTTTTGTTGTTATAATTGTTTTGTCTTATATGAATGTAAAACAAAGATATCAAATCGATTTAAAACCTTTTTTAAATCTATTTTAAACCTATTTTAAATCTGCTTGAAAAAACATCTGCATACAATAAATGTAGTTATACTAGCTGCATAGTTGCATGTCATTTGAATGTCAAATTCAAGCTAAAGAGTTTTTCCTTACATTGAATTTTGCTTTTTGGTGGATGCCATTGTAATACACCTCTCGACGTAAAAATTTATGATGTCCCCATGCACTTAATACCCAAGTACTATTGAACAAATATGCTCATTTAAATATAAAATCACCGTGGTTAAAGGTTTGCATTACTGATCAATAGCTCCCAAGTTTATTCAGGTGGGAACATAAAGAGTTTCCGTAGCAGTCATTGTTATTACATAGAGAGAAGCCAAGTATATTGATGTCGAAGAATAGGCCCTCTATTTCAAATGGAGATGTTGCTCAAATGAACATTGAAGAAACAACAACAAACATATAAAAAATTCAGTTGCAAAAACCCACATTTCACTCCACACTCCACTATCTTTTCATCAGCAAATTTCTTTCCACTACTTCCATGAAAGAATCCTTTTATCATTAAAATCTCATCTTAACTCACATAAAACTTACCTACTTTGAAAAATCAATGTTCTTGGAAACCTTGGAGCTAAGGTCATCACCACAAGTGGGAGCCAGATTTTGGAGAGCTTGATCGTTGAGATCATATTTAAAATCTTGAAAGTTTAAAGAGTATCCAATACGTCACTTTTAAGTGATAATGCCTCTTCAGTGGACGTTCAATCAAAAGTCTTTCACTCTGACATTAGGTACTGCTCTCTATGTACGGATACAAATTCTCCAGACCTTAGTGCACTTGCTCGATAAGTAGAATAAAGCAAAAAAGGAAACGGATTTTTGATCAAAAATCAGAGTTTAGTGTGTGCTGGTTAAGCCCAGCCTGTTAATTTAGTGGGGACACATGTAGGACATGTTCTGTTATGAGCAGGGGTAAAAAATAGTTCTATATAAGGGATGGAAAGCCTTCAGATGCTCACAAGAGGAAGAGAGTTTGAGGCGATGGAGAGTGGAATGGTAGGTGCGCCAATACTCTTCTCGCATGCACGCAACACAAAACAACAATGCCTTCCATTAAATTTGAAGCAGCAGATTTTATGTCCAAGCAAAGTGAGGAAAAGGAAAACTCGAAAGAATTTGCCATCAATGCGCCTGCTGTTATCGTCGTCGACTCTGGGCATTTCTGCTTTAACGATCGGGAAGGCCGACTCGAAACCATTTCCGACGCCTGATCTGTGTAAGTGTGAGTACCTCTGTGGGTGGTGTCCTCCATTCATGAAGGGAGAAACTGCAGTGGACTTCAAATTTTCCACCTCCCTCCCCTTGCGGACCCGGTAAAGCGACGCAAGTGCACTGTGCATACTACAATGGAGTGGGATCTGTTTACAAGTCATGGATCTTTGCGCCGTTTCTCTATTTCTACGAGCGCATTTTGGGATCTCTCATCGACGACGACACTTTTGCGCTGCCCTTCTGGAACTGGGATCTCTCTTCGATTCCCCCCATCTACAATAGAAACAGGGATGAATGCCAGCAGCCACCCACGCTTCTCAATCTGCAAAGCCCAAAGAGCTGCGATAGTTGCAATGTGGAGTCCAACTATGCTAACATCTATTCACACATCAACTCTCGTGCGGGAACGACACAGCTCTTCCACGGTATGCCTCTCAGGTGACCTAAATTTATTGTTAAATTAGTATAAATATTATTTTATTTCTTTAAGAAAATTTATTTTTTGAATTATTTTATTTACCAACAATTATTTTTATTTACTTAAAATATTTGTTATTTTATATTATTATTTATTAAATATGTTTGTTGTGTTCGAGTGTTTTTAAATATAGAGAATAATTTTGATTTTTTTCAGCAATAATATTTTAAAATGAATGGTTGTTTATCTATTTTATAATTTTTATTTTTTTTATTATGTGTAAAATATAAAAAAAAAACATATCAAAAATAAAACAAGGAAATTTGTTTAGTTATATAATATATTTTTAGTCGATAGGTTACATATAGTGTGAGATTTGAGCCTAAAACAAGTGACCGGAAAACAAGTTTTAGTGTTGTTTAATGGTAAACCAACTCCTAGTTAATGGTAAAAGCCTCCAAAATCTCACCATCCAAGTAGATGGGAACATTCTATTTTCATTTGCAATGTTTTTTGTAACTTTCCATTTTCATTTGCATTGCTTTATCTTTTAAATCTGTATGCAAATATTTCAAAATCAGATAATTTACTTAATTTTTTAAAGGAAAAAATTAAGATTGGTCTAAGTTTATTTCATTCCATTATTTAGCACTTATTATTAATTGTTTAATCCAGGAACATATAACTAAAATTTGCAGTGCACATATCATCCATACACACCCATGCACAAACACTTACTCTCTAACATATTAACATACATATAGTTTTCTATCGGTGTAATGCTTGAACCTCTTGGGTGATCCCACAATAGTGGTTTACAATTTTTGGCCAAACTAGACACTGAAATTATTATTTTTAATTAAATCTTCACATTCGAGCACCTATAGCAACTAAACTGTGAGGAATTTGAAGATGATGCAAACTAGAGTCTCTTCACATTTTTTCTGTAGATTTTAAAAATATTTTTTTCAAAATTTTTGGAATCAGATTGCACTTCTTTTTCCATCTCCCACGAAAACTAGTTTTTTTCAGAAAACAACATTTTAAAAAAGTGACGCACACCGTATAACGCATAATTTTTTTTCCATAAAGGATAAAATTTTAATTCTTCCAAATTTAGATTTGTGACTCTGACATCTAGTGCTTCCACTTCATTAGATAGTTTTTTATTGAATATTTTTTTTTTAATCAAGTTTTGAAGTCAAACCAATTACAATACAGACATAGCACAATCGTATAACGCGTAACTTTTTTTGTATATATCAAAATTCAATTTATTTTTTTTGTTGGAGCAAGGACTTCAATATCTGGTGCACTCATATTTTTCATTTTTTTTTGATAATCTGCTATTTTTCGACATATGCAAAATAGAAACCTTGATTTTCGATGAAAAACCTATGTTTAATAAAACTAAAAAAACAAATACATAATAAAACCAAAACATATTAAAATTATATTCATTGGATAGCTTGTTCCGAGGACTACCTGATTCCAATTGGGTTTTTGAAGATTCCTCCATTTTCAACCTCAATCTGAGCTTCGAAGTGAAAAAATTTAGGTTTTTTTTTGTGAATAAGGTCAAAAATAGGGAAAAGGGGGGTTCGCTAGAACCAGGGTTCATTCAAACCCCCTTCAATGTGCATTT
The DNA here is from genome assembly GCA_007258455.2 of Sequoia sempervirens. Lineage (NCBI taxonomy): Eukaryota > Viridiplantae > Streptophyta > Pinopsida > Cupressales > Cupressaceae > Sequoia > Sequoia sempervirens. The sequence continues at coordinate 540,382,977 of VDFB02058242.1, read as the reverse complement.
TTCTTTTATTTTTTGGGTGGAAAATGTGGGCCCAGTAATTAATGGGTTCACTCGAACTTTAGTACAGTCGAACTTGCAGGTTCATTCGAACCCCTAAAACCAATTTTTTTGCCATGGGGTCATTTTTTCTCAATTTTCTTTCCTCCATCAAATTGTAAACCACTACTGTGGCTTCACCCTCCTTTAGATGCAAGTGCTAGTATTATATAACTTTTCTTTTTGCATGATGTGAGCCAATCAACTATGACTCACATATTACAAATCCAAGATCTTGTAAACTAAATTGTGTATATTTTGCTATTTTCAAAGCCAAATTTTATGGTTTTAGATAAATCATTTATCTATCTTTGTCCATTGAATAGGTTTTATTCTTTGACAAGTAGAAATGTAAACTAGCAATTACACCTTCATGTGCAATGGGTATGCTGAAGATTTGTATCACAAAAATGCTAAGGTGGAAATATACTATTGTAGGATTTGAGATCAGCTAGAATCAAAATTTGATGAATTGGGCAACCAGTATGAAGGGAGCTTTGAATTTTCAAAGCAGTTGGACATTGTGCCTGTTGATAATGAGCAAAATTAGATTTTTTGTGTCAGCCAATTATTGCTATGGGCATAGCACCAATTGATGTCAACAAACATTATCAAATATAATTGACCATTTTTTTTTAAATTTATGCAACAAAGTGAAAGACCTATAATTGTCATCCAAATTCACAAATGGTGTGGATAAATTCGAATATTCAAATAGGTTAATCGCAACAAAAGGATACTTCTACCATTTTTTTCAATTGCTTGCAACAGAAGGATACACTATGTAATCAAAAATATGAAACAAATACATAATGATGAAAAGTAAATAATGCTAGACTATAACTTAAAATATACTTAACTCAAAATCCAGTAACTTGAAAAGGTAACAACTAATAGATATCTTAGAAAAAATATGTATGTAGAAAAGAAATACGAAACCTTTGTAGCCATAGCTTCATTTGCACATGTGACATGTTTGAAATAGTCAATGTTCCAAATTATGCAGATTTGGAGTTGTCCCTAAAAAATAAATGAGCAAACAGAGGAAGAGATTGGAAAGTAGATATAAGAAAAAGTGTGTATGCGTTAATGAATGTAAAAGTTGTAAGACAAAGGATTGAGGAATTAATGAACAAATGTTGATAGTATTACATTTATCTTTGATAAGAAATGACAATTATTACCTAAAGCTCTTCAACACTCCTAGGCAAAATAGTGAGGGCTCTTCTTCCTCACATCTTTATTTCTAAAAAAGGTTTTGGCTTCAACCACAATAGTTTGTTGTTATTTTTAGTCATGTAGGTGTCCAAAAAACCACTTGGTGGTGTTTCCCTTCAAGTTTATTTACTTAAATAAAGAGAAAAAGTCTTTTGATTACAATTAGAGAATATATTTTGAGCTCTTGATAGTGTAATTGGTGGACCATTCATGCTTCCTATGTATACTTCATGTATTATGTGTATTCACGTACATGCTTCATACTTCCTATATATACTTCATATATTATGTGGCATTTTGAAGACACAAACTGTTTAATATGAAGATTGTGAGGGTTTCAAAATTTGAAAAGTATTCATAGTGTTTTATGAAGGAAATAGAAAGAGGATCAAGGTATGCAAGTCCTCATAACTCGCAGGAGGATTGTCTTTATTTAAGCCGAAGAAGAGGAATAACAAGTTTTTCTCCAGCTAGGGAATAGTCAAGAAGGACTCGTGTTGGGCTCACATAATTTTGCTCTTTCAGTGGTAGGAGAGAATTAGAAAATTAAAAAATGAATGTTATCCCACATCTTCTATTAACAAATACAAACAATCATTCAATGAAGCAAAAAGAGACAATGAGTTCAGACAGGCATCAAATGCAGTTGCAAACTTCGACAAGTTAGTTAGCTCATTATTGCAAATAAAAGAGGAGCGAAAACGGAGATGTAGAAAACAAAGTAATCACATATAAGAAAACATAATGAAGAAAAAACACCAATATTTATCGTGGTTCACCAAAAATGGCTACATCTACACTAAGCAGAGGAATTTTATTATTATCAACAACACATTTTTAATGTATATAGTAGCATATATAATAGTTCTTATCCCACATGATAAGGAATGTGAAGAGTCAATAATTGGAGGGAAAATATATGAAGCCCGTTGGGCTTCAACTCTAATAATCTCCCACTTGAAGTCCAACAGATGCTGCAACTTGCCAAACATTCCCCTACTCTAAACTTACTGTCACTTCTTAACCAGACCAAGAGAAGTCTTGGTGAATTCAAACTTCTCTTTGGGAACTGCTTTGGTGAAAATATTTGCTGGATTGACTTTTGTGTCAATTTTTGCAACTTGTAACTTGCCCTCTTTAACCACATGACGAATGAAATGAGCATGTATGTCAATATGTTTAGAATGATGCTGAGATGAATGATTGTGAGCCATAAAAATGGCACTATGACTATCACAAAACATAACATAATCACTTAGTTGACATCTCAAATCACTAAACAATCGCTATAACCAAAGCATCTCCCTAGCACCTTCGGAGAGAGCCACATACTCAACTTTGGTAGAAGAAAGAGCAACATAATGTTGTAGCCTAGAGACCCAACTAATGGAAGCTCCAACAAACATGAAAACATAACCAATAGTAGATCTTTGTTTATCTAAATCTCCCACAAGATCAAAATCAATGAAACCTTGTAACTGTACATTATGGCCACCAAAACATAAAGCATAATCTAAAGTACCTTTAAGATACCTTAATATCCATTTGACCACTTCCCAATGAGGCTTTCTGGGATTTCTCATGAACCTACTCACAACTCCCATTGCATGAGCAATATTAGGACGAGTGGAGACCATAGCATACATAATATTGCCAACAATAGATTTATAAGGGATACCTTCCATAAACTCTTTATCCTCGTGTGTTTTAGGACACAAATCAGAAGATAAACAAAAATGGGTAGCAAGAGGAGTAGAAACAACCTTCACATCATCCATACCAAATCTATCAACAACCTTGTCAATATATGCCTTTTATGACAATTTAATCTCCTTCTTTCATCTATCCCTAGTGATGGTTATTCCAAGAATTTTCTTGGTTGCACCTAAGTCTTTCATAGCAAATCTCTTAGCTAATTGTTCCTTCAACTTGGAAACAATCCTCATACTAGTATCGGCTACCAACATGTCATCAATGTAGAGCAAGAGAATAACAAACTCACCATTAGGAAGCTACTTATAAGAGACACAAGGATTTGATTCATACCTTAAAAAGTTTTGCTCAATCATGAAACGATCAAACTTAAGATACCATTGTCTCGGGGCTTTTTTGAGCCCATACAAGTTGCACTTCAACCTGCAATAAAGATGTTCCTATCCCTATTTTTTAAACCCTTCAGACTGCTCCATAAATAACTCCTCATTAACATCTCCATGTAGAAACATTGTCTTAACATCAAGTTGCTCAAGCTCAAGATCTCACACGGTTGCCAATCCTAAAACAATGCGAATTGTACTCATTTTCACTTCTGGAGAAAATATTTCATTAAAATCCACTCCTTTCTATTGATCATAACCTTTTGCAACTAGCATAGCTCAATAATGACACTTTCCTCCATCTTCTTCCTTCAATTTATAAACCCATTTGTTCTTTATTTAGCTTTCTGATTGGGCGAAAGAGGCACCAAATCCCAAGTTTGGTTTGTCACTAACGAATCCATCTCTTCATGCATTGCATCCTACCATTTATGACAATCAACACCTTTGCAAGCAGCTTTAAAATTTGTTGGCTCTATTTGATCAGAGATCAAGAGCTTTGGTGCTACTTCCTCATAGAATAATAACTCATAATCTGAAAACTTCATTGGAGGTTTTCACTCTCTTATAGACCTCCTCAATTGAGGTTTTGAGAGCTTTGTTCTCTATTCTTGCAAATTACCTATCTGCACACTTCCATGTTCCTGCACACTACCTTGATCTTGGACATATTCACCAACACTTTGCCTTTGTGTCTCCATTTGTTGTAATGTACTTTCAACAAGCCGTGATGGACCAATTAAAGGTTGTGAACCAATAGTAGAATGATACGCACTAAGTGGAGGGGTCTCTAATAGCTTTGTTGAAGAGTCAAAAGGGTGTGCAATTACTTGTGAAGGCTATGCAGTGTCTAAAGGAGGCAGTGTAGCATCTTGTATATGTTGTGTTTCAATAAATGGAGGGGAGAAAGTGACTATAGAAGGCTACGAAAAAATATATGAGGGTTGCACACTATTACTAACCTATTGTTAATTTAAAGTGGGATTTAAATCAAACAAAGACTCTGCATCACCATCATGTGCAGACCGAGTAATGGTTGTGTTAGACGGTGAAAGCTCTGGGTGAGGAGGCGCCAGACTATCACCTCCTTCATCATTCAAATTGTTGCCAGATGACATAGAACTTGTCTTAGCTGGAGATGGTAAGATGATAGATCTTTGAGGAAAATGTATTACAGAAGGAGGAGCTCCCACTTGATTCAAAAATGGTTGTGAAACACCTGTATTTTGAATTTGTGAACCATGAGTTCCAAAAAATGATAGAGGAACATACTCTGTAACTAGTTTTCTCTGAGGTTGTAATGCTGGAAAGGATATTCTATTAAACACCACATCACAGCTTTGAAGTATCTTTTTGTCAACTAGATCCACAACCTAAATCCATATTGATCCTTGCCATATCAAACAAAAATACACTTCTACGATTTGGGGTCCAATTTGGTTCACTTCTCCTTGGGAACAAGAGCGAACACTTCACATCCAAACACCCATAGATGACTGTAAGAGAGTCGTTTGCACAACCACCTTTCCTTTGGAATGTCAAAATTTAATCAAGATGAAGGAGCTCGATTAATGAGATAAACTGCTATGTTGCAAGCTTTAGCCCAGAACTCTTTTCCCAATATAGAATTAGAAAGCATACATTGTGCTTTTTCCAAAATCGTTCTACTTAACCTCTCTACAACGCCATTTTCTTGAGGTGTAAAAGAACAACTTTGATTCTTTGAATACCATTTTCCACACAAAAATTATCAAACTCAAGTGAGCAAAATTTTCCACCATTATTCATTTGCAAACATTTGATGTTATGCCCACTTTGATTTTCAACTAAAGCTTTAAAAAATTTGAATTTACTAAAGACTTCAGATTTCCTATTAAGCATAAAAATCCAAACCCTCCTAGTACAATCATGAAGGAAAGTTACAAAATAGTTAGCCCCTCCAAGAGAGGTTACCTCAATCAGTCCAAAGACATCCGAGTAAACAAGCTCCAAAGGTGAGGTGTTTCTTTCACGACTGGTCTTCAAAAAACTGACCCACTTTTGCTTGCCATAAAGACAATGTTGGAAAAATTCCAAATCCATGGATTTCAAACTCGGTAATTGATCTCTTTTGATCATCACTTCAAGGCCTTTCTTGCTCATATGTCTAAGCCTTTGATGCTAAAGCTTGGTTTCACTATCCATCACTACCATAGCAGCTCCCACCTGAGAGTCATTCTCAAATATATATAGACTGTCCACCTTATTTCCTTTGGCAATCTGCAAGGCTTCCTTAGTTACTTTCCACGAATCTAAGGAGAAAAGCGTATTACAACCTTGTGTAAAAAGTTGGCTTACAGAAATCAGATTTCTCTTAAGTTTTGGTACATGTCTAACATATTGTAAAACCCATTTGCCTCCATTCTTTGATTGCAACATAACATCACCTTTTCAAATAATCCCACATGATTTGTTATCCCCCAAATAAACATTTCCAAACTATCCTTCTTGATAGTTTGTGAAGGCCTTCATACAAGAGGTGGCATGAAAGGAGGTGCCAAAATCTAGAACCCACACATTTGAAATAGTTTCACATGTGGATAAAACCAAAACACTATCCTCCTTGTCATAGGCAGTATTAGCCTCACTATCTTTTACCTTCTCTTGTACCTTCTTGTAGGAGTAACAATTTATTTTGTTGTGGCCAACCTTACCATAAAATCAACAATTGCCAATTCTCGCTCTGGATTTTGACCTTTTAGCAGATTTTGATCTTCTTCTATTATTATCCTTGCCTCTATTTTTAGGCCTTCCTCTACTAACAGTAGTTAGGGCTTCACCAGAAGAAGTTTCTTGGTTCTTTCTTTGCATATCTTCACCGAGAATTGTAGTTGCTACATCGTCAAACTTTAGTTTATTTTTGGCTACCACTAAAGTGCTCATAGCCATGACAACTCCTTCCCAACTATTAGTTAACGAACACAGTAATAAGATTTCTTTAATCTCATCATCCAGGCAAATACCCATTGAAACTAATTGGGTAACCAATGTGTTAAACTCATTAAGATGGTTGGACACAATTCCACCTTCTTTCATTTTCATGTTATATAACCTCTTCATAATAAATACCTTATTAGACGTTGAATCCATCTAATACATCGAGGAAAGGTTTTCCCACAATACTTTCAAATTCTTCTCTACTGAAACATTAAACAATACGTTACTAGATAGTGAGAGGAAAATCGTAGCTTTTTCCTTCTTATCTAGCTTCTCCCACTCTTCATCTGGCATCGAACTTGGCTTCTTTGCTTTCTCTTCAAGCATGAGTGAGAGATCATGCTTCATCAACAATGAATCCATTTGCAACTTCCACAGACCAAAATTCTGACCCGAGAATTTCTTTGTCTTTGCTTCATAACTCAGGAAATTCAACACCGATTTCCCAACCAGCTATACCACCTAGCTCTGATACCAATTGTAAATAAAAGAAGAGCAAAAACAGAGATGCAGAAAACTAAGTAATCATAGATAAGAAAACACAATGAAGATAAAACACTAATATTTATCGTGGTTCACCAAAAATGGCTACATCCACACCAAGCAGAGGAATTTTATTATTATCGACAACACATTTTTAATGTATACAACAACATATATAATAGTTCTTATCCCACACAATAAGGAATGTGAAGAGTCAACAATTGGAGGGAAAATATATGAAGTTCGTTGGGCTTCAAATCTAACAATTATCACACAAAGGGCATTGCAAGATTTATTCTCCATCCCATCACTGTAATGGAGAAGAGGATGTCTTCCATAATTACTTTTCTCCCATATGAAACAAAGCCATGGGCAAGGATCTGGGATTAGCTAAAGACAAGAGGATCTGGAATTTCTCTAGCAATGACTTTCAGCTTTATTCAACAAGGAAAAAGCAAGGAGGTGTGGTTGTTGCTTGCACAAAAAATATCAGGAGGGATAGTTCTTGTAGAGCAGTAAAAATAGAAGATCAACTGATTTGCATTGAAAATTTAAAAAAAAAGGAATTTTATTATAATCATCTGACAAAATACATTCAATATATGGGATTTTTTAAAGCCGTTATTTTCCAATGAATAACCACTCCAATAAATTCCCAAACTAATAGTTAATTTATTAATTATTTAAAATTAACCTAATAGCTAATTTATTAAATGTAAACTTTAATTTCGTAACGACCCCCTCTTAAAGTTTACATTATAGAAAACTAAAAGCCAAAATTTAAAAGTGAAAACCTTAAATTCCTAACATCCCCCCCCTTAAGGTTTACAAAAAAGAAAACCAAAATATTATATCAGCATCAACCTAAACTTCTTGGTCTAGGAAAATGGTCTGATAAGCCAAACCTACATCAACATCAACCCAAACTCTTTTGTCTAGGAAAATGTCTTGAGCATTAACCCAAACTCCTCATGTATGGGTAAATGTTCAGATTACCAACTCTGCATCAACATCAATCCAAACTCCTCATGTTTAGCTAAATGTTTTGATTTTCCAACGTTTACCTGTTAATCGCGAGACACTCCATTATTCACAAGAAAATCACCAACCAACTGTGAATCAAGACTAACTCCATTATCCACAGTAACACTCCTCCATTTGTAGATCAAGACTTATTCAATTATCCACAAATACACACCTTCAAAATTATGGATTGAGACACACTCAATTATCCATAAATGGTTTGTGGATTCAACTATCCACATACCAACAACACAACTCACTAGGTTTGTGGATTCAATTATCCACAGACCAAAAAATCATTGCATGCCCTTGAATGGAATAGAGATGAAACAAATGCTTCCCATGCAAGATATCATCCCTAAGCGAGAAGCTAACTTGGGATGATAGATTTCCTCCTACCTCTATTTCCTCCAGCCTCCAATACAACTTTATTATTTTTTAACCTTTGATGCCTCATTAGACTCTCCCATAGAACAACCATTTGAATTTGAAATCTCTATCAAATGTAACATGAATGACTTGAACAACATGAACATTATGCAAACAACCATGTATTATACAGTCATGATAAAATTGTCAAGATGCTTGGATACACCTTTTTACCCAACACATTAACCTCATGTAATTTTAATTTTAATAAAATAGTCCCTCCATTACTTCTTTTCACTCACACAAAATGTGCAGTATAAATTTTTCTCTTTTAACAATTTTACCACCATTTCAAGTTAAGCTATTTTCACCTAAAATATCCACACAGATATCCACTGATTTAATTTAAAACATTTCAAAAAAATTCAAAATTTATTAAACCTTCAAAACTGCATTCATAAATGTTGTGCTCTTTGAATATTGTTGTGGGCCTCCCAATTGGACAATAGAATCACGAAGGTCATTGCTAAAATATCAGTGTAGTAAACAATCTCATTGCAAACATTCTCAATCTGATTCTTAATTTTATCAATGACTACACTATTTTCTCCTATGAATATCTAGTGTGACACTCTTCTTCACATTGATATAGCAACACAATGCATAAAAACAAACATGATTCCTTTTGAAAACTACACCCTTTACATTCCTTTTGAACTAAAACAATTCATAGTTTATTTCATGCCTCTAAAAATGAAAATTTGAATGGTCAACAAATTCATAAGTCTAGAAAAATGGTGGCAGCCAACAAACATTCAACAACCAACAATCAATAGTTACATAAATATTTCTTCTTAATGCCTCTATCTATTTTTTTTTAATTTCAACACCTATAATAGATACTCAACACAACATTGAACAACAAATTCAATACCATAATCAAGTTTTCAGTGTCATTCCAATTTATACGCTTCTTGTCCAACCTATGTCATAGCCCATCATTGCTTTGATACCAATGTAAAGCAATAAAAATAGAAGAACAACTGATTTGCATTGCAAACAAAAAAAAAAAAATTATTATAATCATCCAGAAAAATACATTCAATACATGGGCTTTTTTAAAGCCATTGTTTTCGAGTGAATAGCCACTCCAAATTCCTTTATGAGAATAACTTCCCAAACTAAATGTTAATTTATTAATTATTAAAAACTAACCTAAAAGCTAATTTATTAAATGTAAACTTTAATTTCCTAACAAGTTCTGATACTATTTTAATTCCTCATGACAATTACAATAAAGAGTAGCACATCACATGTCACAACTATAGTGATAGCCCTCTAAGGCAAGAGTTTTTGCAATGTGGTTCTATAAGACCACTTTTAGATGTTAAAATTACTAATTGCATGGAAAATAATGTAAAATTGAGAAAACACAAGTTATAGGAGCAAAGGAAGATATGGTTGTACATAATGATAAACCGGATGACCATGGAGGCATGCATAGGTCATTCTCATCGAGGGCTATTTTCAGTGGTTTAAATGGAGAGCTTTTCAGATTGAGAAGAAATGACCTACCATCTGTTTTGAGAATGGAGGTATCCAGGAGTCACCCAACCAGACATGCCAAGGTAGAGTATCCATTTGGAAAAAAATATTTTGTTGTGGATTGCAAGCAAGCAACAAAGAATCACTTTCCAGAGGTTGTTGATCTGCGTAAACTCAGTTTGATCCCATCATCAAGATCAAAGTTGTTTGTTGGAGGATTGGACAAGCACAGATGTGAAAAAAGGGTTTTGAAGAGAATGGTAGAGTAAACATAATAATTTCTCCCATTCGACAGAGAAAAATTAGGAGGATAAATTGTTGTTTAGTTTTGATTAAAATTGACTTTAGTTTGATTGCATAAAATTAGGAATTAAAACTGCTCTCTGCATATACACATGTAGAAAATAAACATTAGTTTTCTTGGGCGGTTGTTGTTGTAACTGAAATTAGATTAGATTTTAGATCTGTTAACATGTATCTTTTTGCAGTTAATTTCATCCATAGACCTCTATTTAGAGAGGTTCATGTAACCGACAAACATATGAAGTTAAAGATAAATAAATATATGAGTTGTATTGTTGTAGCAATTTGATCTACTATGTTTTACTCTATTTTTTCTATGTTTCATTCTTTGCTCCATTCCTTCAAATTGGTATCAGAGCGAGGTGGCTCAAGGTTGCAAAAATAGTTCATAGATTGAGCAGTCGTTGATGAAGATGTAAACTATTGCAATAGATCAGCTTGCAATCATGACAACAAATGGTGTTACTCGACCCCAAATTCCCATTTTCAATGCTAAGAATTATGATTTTTGGGAAATTAAGATGAGAAATTTATTTTGTTCACAAGATATTTGGGATTTGGTAGATATTGGTTTTGTAGAACCTCAAGATGAAGCAGCCTACCAGGGTTTAACACAAGGAGAAAAGGATGAGGTTAAAGACAAGAAGAAAAAGGATGCAAAAGCCTTATTTCCAATCCAACAGGCAATGGATGTGACAATCTTTCCTAGAGTTGCAGCAGCAACAAAATCCAAGATAGCATGGGAGATTTTGGAGACAACCTATCAAGGTAGTGCAAAGGTGAAAGTAGCTAAATTACAATCTCTAAGAATAACTTTTGAAAATTTGGAAATGAGTGAATCAAAATCTATAGACTAATTTATGAGTCAAGTCATGAATGTTGTAAATCAAATTAGATCTAATCGAGAAGATTTAACAGATCAAAAGATTATAGAAAAGATTCTTAGATGTTTACCTAGTAAATTTGATGCTATAGTAGTAGTAATTGAAGAATCCAAGGATTTGACACAGTTATCTGTAGATGAATTAATGGGATATTTGTTAACACATGAGTCCAAAATGAATAGAAATAAAAATACTTCTACTGAGAATGCTTTCAATTCATAGGAATCATCTAGCAGAGGAAGAGGAAGGTCAAGCTTCAGAGGAAGAGGCAGAGGTAGAGACAAAGGTGGTAGAAGTGATTCAGATCAGATGAAAAGAATAATCATAATTACAACAATAGAGGACGGGGCAACAATCATTCCTAACAACATTCACATAGGTTTGATAAGTCTAGCATTCAATGTTATTATTGCAAAAAATATGGAAATTATGCAAATGAATGTAGAAAGAAACAAGGAGATTTGGATAAGCAAAATGCTAATTATACAAATGAATCCAGATCCAATTTTGAGAGTATGTTCATCACATGTAATGTTGCTCAAGAGAGCACTAGAAATATTTGGTTTTTGGATAGTGGATGCAGTAACCATATGACTGGGAATAAAGATTTGTTTTCTAGTCTTGATGATTCTATAAAGTCTGGAGTGAAATTGGGAAATGATAATAAAGTGGTTGTAATGGGTAAAGGAGCAATAAATGTTTTGAAAAAAAATGGTGAAAGAAATTTATTCTTGATGTTTATTTTGTACCTAGACTAAAGCATAATCTTATGAGTGTTGGACAGCTGTGACAAAAGGGGTACATGGTATCTTTTATGGATAATGTTTACACAATATTGCATAGATTTCCAAATGATGGGTTGATTGCAAAAGTGGAGATGACCAAGAATTGGATGTTCCCCCTTCAAATTATGTCCACCCAAGGAACTGAAGAAGCCAATTTCAAAACTATATATTTAGACCAATCATGGCTATGGCATTTAAGGTATGGGCATTTATATTTTGGAGGTTTGAGTTTGTTACAAAAGAAACAGATGGTTAAAGGATTACCTCCTATAGAACAACCAACCAATTCATGTGAGAGTTGCATCTTGGAAAAATAACATAGAGAGAGTTTTCTTGTAGGAACCTCATATAGAGCAAGGGTATTATTGGAGATAGTTCATAGTGATTTGTGTGGACCTATGCAAACTCCATATTTTGGAGGTAGTATTTACTTTCTAACCTTCATTGATGATTTTAGTAGGAAGACATGGGTCTATTTTCTCAAGCAGAAGTCTGAAGCTTTTAGTAAATTCAAGGAGTTCAAGTCTATGGTGGAAAAGCAGAGTGGACAATATATTTAAATATTCAGATCTAATAGATGTGGTGAATATAGTTCTAATGAATTTCTAGATTTTTGCAAAGATCATGGGATCAAGAAACAATTTACAACAAGGTACACACCACATCAAAATGGTGTCGTAGAGAGAAAGAATAGAACCATAATGGAAATGGCTAGGAGCTTGTTGAAGGAAAAAAACTTGTCTAATGATTTTTGGGCAGAAGCAGTAGCATGTGTTGTATACATTTTGAACATAAGTCCTACAAAGAGTGTCAAGGACAAGAAGCATGGAATGGTAAGAAGTATAGTATATTTCATTTGAGAATTTTTGGATGTGTTGCTATTCACTAGTGCCATCTGAATTGAGAAGGAAATTGGATGATAAAAGTGAGAAATGTATTTTCATTGGTTATAGTGAACAATAAAAAACATATAAATTGTATAATCCCATTTCAAAGAAAGTGATTGTTAGCAGAGATTCCAAATTTAAGGAAGAAGAAGCATGGGATGGAAGCATTGACAAATCAATTACAATTGGAGCACCAATACCACAAAATGAAGAAGAATCTAAAGAACAAATTATTCAAGGTGATCAATCAAATCCACAAGCAAGATCAAATACACCAACAAGAACACCATGAAATGTTGTACAATGTGAATCATTAGCTCATGCACATCATCCTACTCCCAATTTTCAAGTAAGTGATGAATCAAATCCTACTCTTGCCTCATTAAGGTCAAAATATAAAGGCAAGGAAGTGAGAAGTTTGAAAGGGATCTATAATCATGGAATTTTTTTTTGGATTTATGCTTAAATTTTGCTTTATTCTCTCATGATCTTGTGTATTTTGAAGAAGCGGTTAAGGAGGGTCATTGGAATAAGTCTATGGATGAAGAGATGAATTTCATTGAACAAAATCACACACAAGAGCTAGTTGATCTACCTGAAGGTAAGGATTGCATTGGAGTCAAATGGGTTTATAAAACCAAATTTAATGCAAAAGGTGAGATTGAAAAATAGAAGGCAAGGTTAGTAGCAAAAGGTTTTGCACAACATTATGGAATTTATTACAATGATACATGTTTGCTCCTGTTGCTAGACTTGATATTGTTAGAATGGTTTTAATAATAGCTGCACAAAATAATTGGAAAGTTCTTCAAATGGATGCCAAATTAGCCTTTTTGAATGGTTTTCTAAAAGAAGTGTATGTGAAGCAACCACCAGGTTATGAAGTGCATGAACACGAAGAAATGGTCTACAAATTGAAGAAGGCACTCTATGATCTCAAACAAGCACCGAGAGCATGGTATAGCAGAATTGATTCATACATGTAAAGCAATGGATTTAGTAGAACCAAGAGTGAACCACACTATACACAAAGATCAATAAAGAAGGTCTAATTTTGATAGTGTGTTCATATGTTGATGATTTAATTTTCACTGGAAGTTTGTATGTAGATGCATTTAAGTCAGCAATGAAGAAAGAGTTTAAGATGACATATTTAGGTTTGATGAAGTATTTTTTGAGCATTAAAGTTGTTCAATCAGATAAAGGAATTTTCATAAGTCAATCAAAATATGCAAAGGATGTGTTGAAAAGGTTTAGAATATTGAATTGTAATCCAATATCTACACCAATTGCAATAGGAACTAAAGTTAGCAAAGAAGACAAAGGGCCTAATGTTGATTCTACAATCTTCAAAAGATTAATTGGAAGTTTGATGCATCTTATAGCTACAAGACCAGATATCATGTATGGGGTTAGTCTAATCTCAAGATTCATGGAGTCACCAAAAGACTCACATTGGCAAGTTGGAAAGAGGATATTGAGATATGTAGTAGGAACAATAGAATATGGAATCTTGTATTTCAAAACTGATGATTTTTGTTTGAATGGTTATTGTTAGTGTATTTAAATTTATCTTAGGGTAAATAACTCCTAGTGGTTTTTTCCTGTAGGGTAGTTTTCTCACCCGTTTGATATTTCACAGTTTTAAAAGCCTGTATAATATGTATTTTATGCATCTCAAATTTTATTCTCTTTTTTGGTGAAGTAGCATGTGCTTCTCTCGTTCTTGTGAGGGTATTTTTTTTTTGTATATTTTTCTTGAAGGCCTACGATTTGAAAGGAGGGGCAGATTTTTCGCTATTTAGAGGCATTCTTTCCCTCTGGAAGGCCGCATTTTCTTTTATGCAACCCAATCCTATGTTGTGTGGCGCGATTCAACCTACTTTCTGTGGTTGCAAATTTCTGAGGTGTCAAGACTTGTGGCGATTTTTTGTTGAAGGCTCAATTTGGAGTCCTAATTGCATACTCTAGAGGTAGCGATTCAATAATGTAGAGGCCATTTCAAACCTTTGAGGTTGGGTGCATCTTTTTTCTCCAACAATTTTTGCATTGGCAAAAGTGTTATTTTAACCATTAATGGTTATGAATTACCTATTGGAAAAGTTGATTCTTTGTTTGGGAGGAACGATTGCTTGAGATTTTTTTTCTGTGATTGTTGATTGTGATTCTCATTTGAAAGGTGGCATTATTTTTTGCTAAAGAGGGTCGATTTATTTGTTGGAGGTTGCGATTTGAAGGCAACAAACTATTGTAGCATTCAGGGATTTTTAGAAGGCACTCAATCTTCCTTTATTGTTGGTGTTGAAACTATGGAAGGGGCATTTCTTTTTGCCTAGGTGTGACTGTGCTCACAGAAGCATGTTTACTCCTTCATGTTTGGAGGTTGCAGATTACTAGCAGGAGACCTGATTCTGCTTGAGAGGGAATTTTTTTTTCCTTGGAGGACTTTTTTCTTGTTTGGAGGCATTCACCACGAAGCTCTCATCACTGCACCCATATTGCATTGCAGTGCATTTTTGTAGACCCGTGCAAAGGAGGCAGACACAATTTGGGACAGATTTGGAAGTCAAGAGTGTAGTCTGGGTGGTGAAGATTCAACCAGAGAGGTGATAAGTGAGGCCAGGCTTGGCTGCTAGTGGCCAAAGTATTTTTTTCCTCTCTTTGTTGTAAAGTTATTTGTGAATTAGTGCCAATAAAGCCTCAAAACCACCTCCCAAGAGCACCATATGCAACAGAAAATCCTTCACAATGTGAGAGAAGCAAAATCTATTTCACCAAAATGTGTGAATGAATTGAGATGATAAAATTACATATTGTACAGGCTTTTAAAGCCGTAAAATATCAAACGGGTGAGAAAATTACCCTACGAGAAAAAACCACTTGAAGTTATTTACCCTAAGATAAACTTAAATACCCTAACACCCCCCCTTAAGTGAAAACTTAGGGAGAATGGAGATGCAATATGGGTCTTGGATACACAACCATGTTAGGTACCCATGTACAATGCAATCTCTCACAACCGTAGAAAAGGAGAAAAACCCCTCTCCAAAAGAGAGAAAAAGAAAACAAAAATGATGCATGGATGGAGGACTCAATCACAATTATACTAACAAAAATTTTGGAGGTAGCATTGATGATAAGAAGAGTACTTCTAGATATATCTTTCACTATGGGACATGTGCAGTCTCATGGGCATAAAAGAAGCAACCCATAGTGACTCTTTCATCAGCCAAAGCAGAATATGTAGCAGCCACAACAACAACATGCCAAGCAAGCTAGATGAGGAAAATTTTGATGGATCTATTGCAATCTTAGGAGGAGCCAACATCAATCTCGTGTGACAACAAATCAACAATTGCATTATCAAAAAATAATGTCTTTCACAAGAGGAGCAAGCATATTGATACAAGATATCACTTTATTAAAGAGTTGGTGAATGATGGTAAAATTGAACTAAAATTTTGTAGATCTGAAGATTAGTTAGCAAATATATTTACCAAGCCATTAGCAAAGGATGTATTTGAATACTTAAGATAGAATTTGGGCATTGTAAATGGTGAAATGAACCATGGTAGAAATTAGGGGGGAATGTTAGAGTAAATAGAATAATTTATCCCATTCGATGAAGAAAAATTAGGAGGATAAACTATTGTTTAGGTTTGATTAGAATTGACTTTAGTTTGATTGCATAAAATAAGGAATTAAAACTGCTCTCTACATATACGCATATAGAAAATAAACATTAGTTTTATTGGGTGATTGTTGTTGTAACTGCAATTAGATTAGAGTTTAGATCTATTAGCATGTATCTTTCTGCAGATGATTTCATCCCTAGACCTCTATTTAGAGAAGCTCATGTAACCGATAAACAAATGAAGTTGAAGATCAATAAATATCTGAGTTGTATTACTGTAGCAATTTGATCTTCTCTGTTTTACTCTATTTTTTTTGTGTTTTATTGTTTTCTTCATTCATTTAGAGAAAGTGCATTGTTGAGGATAATTACAAAGGTGGATTACAACGGAGGCCATTGAATGACCAAGGTAAATCAAGGAAGCTCCGAAAAATGGATCTCTATGAAAATGGATGGATAGGTGAAGAAGGAACTTCAAGGAGTTCTATATGTTTACAGAGATCATTTAATGACAAAGTCTTACATATAAATTTTGATACTATGCCCATATCTATGAAAAAATCCTCTGATATGTAGAGATCTAAGTCAAAGCCTCAATCAAAATTTTGCAGTTCACTAAAATAGTTAAAAATCAATAACCATTGTGAGGATAAATTTGATTACAAAAATGATGAGCAAGATATCCATCATCCTTACAACTCTCAGAAACACAATAGTGGGTGTCTTGAACAAGATAGGTTGTGGAATAAATACTGTGAAAAAAATGATCTGGTGAATGTTAGGGATCTTGTTCAGCTGTCTGACTTGCCTAAAGATCCTGAGACATTCAAGAAAAAAGTTCAAAAAGCATTCCTACATTTGTATAATTTCTCAGGGAATGAAAAAGATATGAAGAGAAGGGGAAATATGGATCCCTACTTTGCATCATGTGTAGTAGGTCTGTGTTCTCATTTATTGAGTATCATTGCATGCGAAAATGCTAAAAGCTTAAATCTTATTCCCTGTTATGTCTTTCCTAATCTAATAACCGCATTTTCATTTTGTTTGTGTCTGACATCAACATCAATGGGATTGGGTTGGTTCCTCTTTTGTTGTGGTTACCAACCAATTTGATGGAAAACCAAGCTTGAATTGGTTAATTCCTTTCAAATGGTTTATAGTCACAATTGAAAACACCCCTAATGTAGGGTTTGGAGTAAGGCTACAATGTGGAGACCATTTAATGTGTTTAATGAAAGAGTGAAGAGAAAATACCAAATGCATTGGAGCATTGTAGATTGGCTAGTTCTCTCTCCCATGAATAATAGAGATAATTATATAGGCGATTTAAGAGATATAATTATACAGTTGAAGTGTGTGGAGATATTAATATATATCCAAGCAAAGCATTTTATGCCATGTAAGGCCCAAACATAATGTACAAGCACATAAAATTATCTTCAAAGGTAGGACAAGACCTAAATAATAGAGATAGGTAAATATATAGAACAAATGTCAATGGAAGTTGTTTTTACTAGCATGAGACAACTTTCTAGAGAAACAATCCCTTCATTTAACAAATAGAAACATAATTGTGTTAAAATGAAATAAAACACAACAAAAATGATCCAACAACGTAAAGATTCCAAAAATTAAAATTTACTAAAACCATGGCAAGCAACTTACCTAAATTTTTTGCATAAATTGTGTCGTGTTGTCGAAGATGACGATGATAAAAAAACAAACAGAGCTTGCAATGAAAGTACAAAACCCTACCACATCAAAAATTTATTTAAATGACACGAACCAAAACCAATCTTCCTATAGTCGTTGCTTCAATCTATTCATAGTAAACAAAATTTGAAAATATCAATGTTTTAGGGTTTAGTTAGATTCTTAAGCTTGAAAAAAGAAAAACGTGAAATGGCATCCACAACATCAATTACAATGCAGTCTAGAGTTGTGGTTGGAGATAGGTGACCCAAAAGATGCTATTATCTATTCTTATTGCTTGGCATGCCTATCAATTGTAAAAAATGAAAGGTAAAAATTGTGAATTGAAATTGGCAAGTCTTCATTTTAATAAACATACTCTAAAACCCTCGCTGAAACCTTATTTTTAGGCTGCAACTCACCAAATGGGAAAATTGAAAGGTCAATACCAGAGAGGAAGATTTTGGAGGAGTGAAAACCAATAGCAGTGGGGAAAGTAGCAAAAAGGGGCAAAAAACAACCGAAAAAATGTAGAAAAATGATGAACGACTAAGATTCTTTTAATCATCGTGCATGCCCTATCTGCGAGTCTGCATCATCGATAGAAAAAATGAGCTCAGTAAAGCTCATTGAGGGAACGCCTTCAGCGTAATAATTTTTAAAAAACATTTCAATACAAAATAAATATTAAGTGTATTAATGTGTTTTATTGGGTTGGACTATAATGAATTTTAAATATATTTATTTTATTAAATTCAAATTATTTTTTAATTTATTTATTATTTTTAATCTAGTAGTATAAAATTATATTATGAGTAATATTTTTATAAGTTATATTTTTTCCAATAAATTTTTTAAATATATAAATTTAAAAATAAAGATAAAATAATTATTTATAATTTTTATTTGTAGATAAGTAAAGTTGATTTTTGGGCAGAGAACCTAGTTTAGTTGGTTAAAGCATTCTCTTGCAGGCAAGAGTTCATGAGGTCTATTCTCCCCTCCGTCTCTATGGTACCAGAGGGTGTGTGCATGCCATGCTAGCATCACTAGTCCTTGTAGTCTAAAAAACATTGATTTTCAAATTATTTGATATTTAAAAAGGTAGAGATTATTTTCTACTTTTTTATATATATAATTCTAATAGGTTCTCACATCCCTCACCCACGTCATCCATACTGGTCAATGCATTTAGAAAAAGGAATTAAAAATAAAATAATAAAGAATTGAAAGGATGAATAATGGACAGGAGGGATGGCGTGGGAAAAACAATGCATTTAGTAAGGCATGGCACCCATTTTTCCTTCATTGTTCACGTAAAGGCATGGCATCCTTACATTTCATCAAATGTCAACTAAAAAGGAGGATACAAATTAATTGCAAATTCTGAGCATAGGGAGAAAAGAAGGACTGTGCCATTAATCCAGCACGACCTCCCTATCTTTAGACGACCCAATTCATTAGGTCGCATTTAAAGAAAAGGCATAGGTCAAAACAAAAATTAGCAAGTTTGAAATATATTTTGATAATGAATCACACAATATTTCACTTTGACCTAAGGTTTCCTAAACTATTATTTTTTTCTTTTATCAAAATGTTATAAGCCTATATATTATATTAATATATATGAAATTTAATTACATAGATGTCAAATAACTTTGACATTGTATTTGATATGATTGGTTCTTTCCCTAATACCAACATTTTATGCCCCCACCAGCCATGGCAAAATTCTCTATTACATAGATTTCCAACATGCTCGAAACAAAAGAAGGCTGCAAGTCTATATTGAACTGCTCTTTTCATGCCATCAACATTTCACAAAAAGGAGATATTACTTCATATCCTTATAAGCTATATATGCATATCTTCATAATTACTATATCCAACTATAGCAAGGTCCTTTAGGTATTTTCTCCCTCAACAATAAGGCATTGCACTGAGTTTTCACCAACCTCTTCATTAGCACCATTAGCTAACTGTGAATGAACTATGATGTTAATATTAGGAACTTGCTAAGGGAACTTTGGCTGATTTTTAGGCACACACTCATGAGTCGGAAGAATGGAAATTGCTAGATACTTTCTTTTAAACTTACCAATTGTATCCTCTCCCAATTCAAACTACTATTTGGCAAGTGCTCTATAAAGATTCCCTGAACAGTCCAGTTTAATTGACATCTTGAATGCATCAAGAATCTCTACATATTTATGCTTGTGAACCAAGTAGTGTATTGGGAAGAGTCCACCTAAATATGCTTCACCATTCCAAATATCATATGCTTGCACACTTTGAAGAAAAGCATTATTCTCCATAAACACTTCATTTACGGACTTTACTGTAATGCTTAAAACCATTTGATAATCATTCACCAATTCAAGCAAATTGGAGATAAAGATTGATAACGGATTGGATAGGAAAATTATCCTCTGAGTCCCTGGGTTGATAATTTCCTCACCAATTACAAATTTTATGCAACTGCAGAGAGATGGGAAGCTCACCTTGAACACTTGTTGCAACTGTTCCTTTTCTATGGTACTAGAGAATGGTAGCTCCCATGGCTGCACTTGAAATTTTGCCCTGTAGTTCCTCGAAAGATACTCCATATCACCAGAAGAAAAGTAACTTAAAAACACAAAACTCAAATACTAGGTTGAAGGAATGAGGCTCGACATTGGATTGAAGGATGTTGTCATTGCCAACCACCAAATGAGACTAAGCTCGGCCAAGCATTTTATCTATAGCACATAGTAAACCAATATTTGTATGTGAACATACACTATGGAAGACAAGCCCATATAAATAGAACAAGCCCACATGACAAACCCAAGGTTTGAGAGATTCGAGAACATAAAACTATTGATTATTCCACACAACAAACCCAAGCTTTGAGAAAGTTGAGAACAAAATACCATTGATCATTCCTTAGCTTCATAAAACACGCTTGAATTGCAAAAGTCCCTTCATAATAAAGCATCCTGTAATGAACAAAATTTTAGAGTGACGCCTCATGTTTAAGGCCTTTCTCCTTATTATGATTTTTAAGACTTTGTACCTTTCCCTGCACAATAAAATCACACATTAGCATGTGAAATGAATATAATCCTTAGTGCACCTAATGAAATATTTCCCATGCTCCAAATCAGCCACTTGGTACTGTAAACACCTAAGCCTTACACACTAAGCCCATTGCTAAGTACTCTATTATGAAGAAGCACATGAAACCTGGCAAAATTGTTGTGCAAGCCTTATGAAGAATACAAAAAATGTATTACCTTTTGGATTATGTACTATTCCCCATTTTATCCCCAATGCTAACTTAAACCAAGTATTTTACCCAATTTAGATAAACCCATTTGAGCCTGATTATATATATGCTTGCTTTATATGATAAAGCTTAGAATTGCATATTCATTGACAAAACAAATTACCCGATCCCAAAAGATATTACCCAATTTCAATGTAAGATCATCTACATCAAGTATAATCATTTCACACATTTCCTGACACATGTGAATGATTATGTGAAAAACTACTCCTGAGTCTGTTTGTGATAGCTTGCCACAATCCCCTGCCTCAACATGCCCTGTATATCTAGTCCGCCACCTAAGCCCTTGCATATTCCAAAATGACAACCAACCTTTAATGCACACAAATAGATTACATAAAGTGCCTTGTAAACAAGAGAAGGTAGTAAATATGAAAATTTATACACGCTACATACCACCTTTCCTTACAATTAGATGTTACAAATACCCTGTTCCCAATCTTCATATATGACATCAACTGAAACAAATACATTCCTATACCACAAAATCATGTACAATTAAGAAAACCGTGTCATGACATAATGATGTGGAAAAAATTTCCACATGGAGATGATAAACCTACCAATATGATTCAACTACAAGCCCCCTTCATTCCTTAGATTATTACATAGATTTACATTTGTGTTTGTTTGATTAATTACATGTGTCACTATAACTTTAACTTGTTCACATCCAAAATTTTCCAAACAATCTGCCAACCCATTGCCTGCTCTATCTGTATGAAGAATTTGATATGTATTAACTTTATCCAATAAAACCCATATCTGCATCAAAATATATTGAAGATGTCAATTGTGAATTTTAAGTTCTTTACATGCATTCAATATTATGAGGGAATCTCCTTCAACTTGTAAATTAGAAATTTTAAACAAGATTGCCATTTTTAATCCATACAATAATGCATTGGATTCAACTGCATTATTCATGTTTGTTGGAAGCTTGATTGATTTTGCTACTAAAACCCTACCCTTATAATCCCTAATGACCACCCCTATACCAAATGCACCTGGATTACCTCTGTTGGATCCATCAAAATTCAACTTATAAAAAACTTGGGGAGGAGGTTTCCAAATTACCTTTGTCCGATCAACTTTATTTTGTGCAGGTTGAAGCTTACTTACTTTGAATGAAAAGCAAATATGAGACTATTTATGACGTAATGTGGCATCCCAATCTATAAAAGTGGAATCAATCTTCTTTTTCCTATGAACATAACTATTGACCACCTATGAAATAGACTTTTCTAGTCCAACTAGTAAATTGTCCAAATCACATTTCTCTATCCTGAATATACACTTATTTATGGCCCACCAAATTGCCCACACAATCATTGCTGGAATAATTCTCCAGATGCAGGGAAAAAAATATTTTTTCAATAATATTGGCTAGGTTGAAAAAATGTCCCACAATTTGTCTGGTAAAGGTGCAATCCAATTCATTTTTCTCAATACAAAAGACCAATTTGATTGAGCTACCTCACAATTCAAGAAGAGATGATTTATATCTTCAAAGTCTTTTCCGCACAATACACATTGAAAAGGATCTGCTATCCCCAACTTTGACAATCTCTCACTTGTTAGAATCTTGTTCTTTATTGCAAGCCATTTGAAACATCCAGCCTTCAGAAAAATCATTAAGTTCCAGCAAAATGTATAAGCTCTTTGATATCCAGTTTGCATGCCATTTTGTGAAAATGCTTTATAACCATCTTTGACTGAATAATCACCTGTTTTAGAAAAGGCCCACATTAACTTATCATTTTCAGTTGATAAGTATACTAATCTTTTATCCAAAATCTTCTTTAACAAACCTTTGTGCACAAGTGAAATGTTGCAATTTGACAGATCCTTCCATGCTACCGTTTGAGTTGTTATGTCAACTTGATCTATATAATCTTTAACCTTAGCTCCCCAATTTGAAATTAAAATGTTTTTAGTATGTTGAAAATCATGAAGAGAACTAATGGGTGGGCTCCCATTCCAGGAATCTTTCCAAAATAAAGATTCCTCACCATTATTAACCTCCCAGGATAAATGAGACACTATAAATTTTCTACATGAAATTAAAAAATTCCACATTGCTGAACCTAAAGGAGGATTTAACATTGTGAGAATTCTACTCGTATTAACATTATCTAAATACTTTTCTTGCATGACCTGGCACCATTTCTTATTTGGCTTTGTGTACATATACCCCATACCAACTTGGTACCCAATGAGAGATTCCTTGTTGCAATATTTTGTAGCCCTACCCCCCCTTTTAACTTATCCATGCATATTTTCTCCAGTGATATTAAAGGCACCTTCTTTTTACTATCTATATTTCCAGACCATAGAAAATTTCTAATCAACTTTTCAATTTGTGCCACAATTGATATGGGTGCTTTTAAAACAAACATAAAGTAATTAGGAATTGAAGATAAGACTGATTTTTCCATTAAAATCTTGCCTGATAAAGACAACCATCTTCCTTTCCAAGAACTGATTTTTGCTTAAATACTCTAAATAATTTTATGCCAATAAGAAATTTTATTTTGTCTAGTAAAGAAAGGAATGCCTAAATACTTATTGGGTAGTTCTACTTCTTGAAAGCCTAGAATCTTTACAATGTGCCTTGAAATTGTTGCCTTTGTGCTAAAAAAATAAACCTTGGATTTACTCTCATTTATTTTCTGACCAGAAGCCTGAGTGAACTTATCTAAAACAACCTTGATTTGTTTTGCTTCCCTAATGTTGCTTTTCCAAAAAGCAATGTATTATCAGCAAACAAGGAGTGCATGATGGAAATATTTGTGCTTGGAATGACTATACCTTGCAACAACCCTTGAAAATGACTTTTGGAAATAACTCTACTCAATGCTTCTACATGAATGATGAATTTAAAAAAAGGCAAAAGAGGATCTCCTTGACAAATCCCTTGTGTTGAACTAAAAAATCCCACTAGGGAACCATTTATAATCACAAAAAACTTTGCAGTGGATAAGCAAGACATGACCCATTTGCACCATTTTTGACTAAATCCAAACTTTTGCAAAACTTGAATGAGAAATTTTTGGAGTCAACCCTATCATATGCCTTCATCATATCAAGTTTAACAACCATTGTTGAAAGCTTATTTGTGGCAATAGAATGAAAAAATTCATGTGCCATTAAAGCTCCTTCAAGCATCTCTCTTCCTGGCACAAAACCACCATGTTCTTCTAAAATGATGTTTGAAACAAGAGGATCTAATCTTCAATAGATAGCCTTAGTGAAAATTTTGTAAACTATATTACAAAGAGAGATAGGCCTAAAATCTAGAAAATGTATTTGGAGAGTCTACTTTTGGTAAAATTGCAATATGAGTGACATTAAACTGCTTAAGCATTCCCCCTAACTTTCTTGATTCCTCCATTGCTCTTAAAAGATCAATAGAAATGAAGTCCCAACATTTTTGATAAAATATTGTCGTAAAACCATCTGGCCCTGGTGCTTTATCTACTGATAAAGAAAAAAAATTGCCTTAACTTCCTCTAAAGTGAAAGGAGATAAGAGTTTCTCATTATCCACTTACTGAATCAACTTGGGAATCGCTTCCAAAAGTTCTCTAACCCTTTCAGAGTGAGAATTTGAAATTTTATTTGTTAAAAGCAATTGAGAAAAGAATTAAATCCCTTCTTTTTGAATATCTGCTTCCTTAGTGAGCAACACCCATGTTTCATTGTCATGTATGGAAAAATTGAATTCTTGACACGCTTAATTTGAGTTGAGATATGATTTTTTTTTGTGTTTCTATCACCATCCTTAAGCCATAACTCCCTAGACTTTTGATGCCAATAAACTTCTTCGCTCAATAACAATTCACACCATTCTTCTTGCAACTTTTCTATTTCTCAAAAACTGCATGACCTTGAGAAATTATTTGTTCATTTGTTTCTGACAACTACTTGTAAACCACATCCTTCTGAACAAAAATATTCTTAAACATTGATAGATTCCAATTCTTAATTTGTTGCTTCATATGCTTTAACTATTTACAAAACTGAAATATTCACGAACTTTTAACAAAAGGTCCAGATAGCCACCATTACTTAAGCAAATGAATAAAATATGGATGACGAAACCACATAGATTCAAATTTGAATGAAGACTTACTCTTTGACTGCATTGCATTTTGAACAACATTCAGAGAAATAGCAAAGTGATTTGATGCATTAAAAGATAAAATCTCAAATGAAAACATAAAATCACCAACCAACCAATTTGGAGAAATTAGAAATCTATCTAATCTTTTCGCTATGTGGAGAAAATCTTTCTGTCTATTTGTCCATGTGAACTTTCCATTTGCTGGCATTATATCCACCAATGCATTATCTTTTATGAAATTTTAGAAATCTTTCATTACTATTGGAGGAAGACATATACCTCATTTTTTGGATAGGGAAGCAATTGCATTGAAATCCCCTACAATGATAACTTTATCTTGACCCATCGATCCATGATTTGCTTTAACTTATCCAAAAGAAATTTTTTACCAACTATGCAAGCTTGGTAGACCATAAACACTTATTAACTAGAAAGAAAGGTCAAAATGTTTAATTTGCATTAGCTATCAATTGTTGTCATTTGTCACATTGCCAATCAACACTGTTTTTGCATTCCATAAAGTTAAAAGCCCCCTTTGAAGCACCTTGTGCTGGGCAATGAATGAATTTCCATTTGAACCATTTTTTTAGAGATATTATCAAAAGTTTCCATTGAAGTTTTAGTTTCTTGTAGAATAACCACATCTACTCCACAAGCATCCAACTGGTGCTTGATTTGAGCTCTCTTGTCAAAGACATTAGTGCCTCTGACATTCCATGAAATTAGATGCATTACACCTTAGGAGAGCAACATGCTCTCCTTGGCCTTTTTTGTTTGTCAAAACCAACTAATAATGTACCATTCAAAGTGGACTAAGTACCAGCCTCAATTTCCTCTTGCAATTTAGTTGCTAAAGATTTCCTTCCCCATTTCACATGGGTCTTTTTGTTAACTGAAGGTGAAAAAGGCGTCTGTGATATTGATAAAGTTTGAGGAATTTCAAAAATTCCATCTTCTCCCAAAACTTATGATGAAACTTCATCCAACATTTGATCAACAACTAATGATAAAGAATTTTCAACAAAACTTTCCAAATCCTCATTTAAACGTGTATAGTGAGTGCCATTATCAAAAGATTTCCTTCCCTATTTCATAGGGGTCTTTTTGTTAACAAGAGATGATAAAGATGTTTGTGAAATGGATAAAGTTTGAGGAATTTCAAAAATTCCATCTTCTCCCAAAACTTCTGATGAAATTTCCTCCAACATTTGATCAACAACTAATGATAAATAATTATCAACAAAACTTTCCAACTCCTCATTTAAACATGTATAATGAGTTCCATTATCACTTACATCTTCACATAAAGCACCCGACATTAGAATTTTACATTCCTTTTGTGGTTGGGTGGACATAACATTGTTCCCAATTGCAGACATAAAACCCCCATAAGTTATAAGTCTAGCTATATGATGAATTTCTTGCATGGTAACAGACTTAAGTTCTGGTGAATATAGATATAATGATCTGTGAAAGTCTCTTACAACAAACTGAAATGTTTTCATCCATTCCTTTAACAGTGAAATAGTAAAAATATGATTTGTCAGAAGGAACAAATCAGAAAAATAACAAGTAGCAGAACCTTTGTTAACCTTAGCTAACACAACAGAAGTTGATTGATCAACATTAATATCATGCTTTAATCCAAATTCCTTACTCCTTGAACAATCCAAATGGCACACATCTAGGCCCATCTTACCCAATGTTCTCGAAGACCCTCTAAAGAACACTATAGATTGAGGGTATTTGCTTCTCAAGTCAAAACCTTGAATAATATCGTGTTCATTATTAGAGGCACTCTTAGTAACAAAAGATGATTGGGAAGCATATTTATCAAATGCCCTTGTTACTGTATTCTTAGGGACCGAAACCAGATTGGAACTTGATTTTTCCTTTGAATATCCACCTTTAACCAACTTGCAAGAAGCATGTGGATGTAATGAAAAATGACAATGAGTACAAATTTCCTTTGGACATTCAACAACAACATGTTTCCAAACCCCATTCTTTGAATTTATTAGCATCTATGAAATGAGGGTTTTAGAAACATCAAGAACATAAACCCTCACAGTATGCAAAGGAGTAAAAAAGAAATGGGTGTTGCCACAATACTGTGTCTAACTTTTGAGATGTACTAATTTTTTCCTGAAATCATTGTTTTTAGAAAAACTAATGATTTAAGTCTTGAGAGGCTCCATCTAAAGGGATTTAATCGAAGAGGGATAAATAAGCCCCCCTTAGATCAAACCCCCTTGGATAGAACCCCTATATTATTAAATCATACCCACAATGGAGTCTCCTTCACAGCTATCAAAATGTTGGAAAAAAACCACTTTTTCTTTACCTTTTGAGGGATTAAATAACATCATCTAAAAATTATATTTTTCAAGATTGTAGCCCTTGAAACTAGCTTTCCAACAAGTATAGGATTGATATATTTTCATTTTATCATGTATTTAATTTTTAATTTTTACTAAACATAGGTTTTTCTCTGAACATCAAGCTCTTTGTTGTGTAGAGGTGGAAAATTAGTAAAACATTGTAAGAAAATTTCAAAAAATACCCATTCCCTAGATATTGATTTCCTTGTTTCACCCAAAAAATAAAAAATGGATTTCAATATATACACAAAAAATTAGGTTGTACGACACACACGTATGTCCAAATTATAGTTACAGTGACTTCAAAAATTAATTTAAAAAAAAAATGCAACAAAAAAATATGAAAAAACATCCTTTCCCTAGATATTGATGTTGAGAATCTATATTCCAAAAATTAGAATTTAATCCTTTATAGAAAAAAAGTTATATTGTACGACACAAACGCTACTTTCTAAAAATGTTGTTTTCTGTATAAAACCAGTTATTAAAGGAGATGTTGAAAGAATCATGATTTATTTTGTAAATTTTGAAAAAAAAAAAAATAGAATCTACACACAAATTGCCACAAATCACTAGTTCACATCATCTTCAAATTCTTTATGTTTTAGCTGCTATAGGTCTCACAAGATGAAGATTTAGTTAAAAATATTGATGTAAATGTCCATCTTGGGCAAAAAGTGAGACACAATATTGTGATTTCACCCAAATACATATCCTATTTTAGGAAAATACCTAAATGGTTTGCCAAGATTTCAATAAGACTTGTTTCTCTGTATTCCAATGGAAGACCTTGTAACTGAATCCATAATGGGATAAGCTTTACCCTAGTATGAGAAGGATTGAAATTTGGGGACCATGAAAGAGTATAAATTCCATGTCCCTCACAAAACTAGGATTTAATTGAATGAACATAATTTCTAGCATCCTTAGATTTAAAAAGAACAAA
Source organism: Sequoia sempervirens (assembly GCA_007258455.2). NCBI lineage: Eukaryota > Viridiplantae > Streptophyta > Pinopsida > Cupressales > Cupressaceae > Sequoia > Sequoia sempervirens. The sequence goes on along the minus strand of VDFB02058242.1, from coordinate 540,354,266 downwards.
AAAACCCTTCACCCTTATCAAGATAAAACACTTGAGTAGACTCTTCCCATTCATCAAAAATCCATTGTAGAAGATCAATTTTTGGGGAAAAGTTCTAGGACTTACTGATAAGAGCAAGGCCTTGTAGATCCTGAGTTTGAGGTTGTAAAAATGCCTCAAGAAATGTAATCGAATATTTATGCACATCTGGTTTAACAGGATCCCTTGGCATTTTTAGATCCCAAATCTTCTTTTGTGTTCCATTGAAAGAACGGGAACCCTTTACCTTAGCCGAAGCAATATTCCTCTTTCGATATAGAAAATTCCCATCTCCAACCGCAATGGAATTTGGAAAAGTCGTTGGGTTCCTGATGTGAATGCTAGAATCCAAATATTGATCATGCTCAATGGGAATTGAATTTGGAAATGTGGTAGGACTAAAAAGTGTTTTGGATTGAAGGAAGCCCTAGTAGCAAGCAAAATACTATTAGGATACATAGCAGGAGACCATTGTTGAGAAGAATAAGACAACCTTGAAGAAATCGAAGTTTGTGACCAAAAAATATCAAAACCTAGTTGTTTTCCCCAAAAAAGAGATTTCTCTGAATGATGAAATGGTGGAACATGACCAGCGTGAACAAAGCCACGAGAAAAAGTGCTCTTGCCCGACCAACAATTGCCATTGAACCCCCTTAGATGTACATAATGGCTTGAATATTTCAAAAAATGCTCGTTATTGTGAATAGGCGCATTTCGAAACGTGCGATCCATTTTTCACCATCCCCTATTTTTATGAAGCAAATTTATTGCACCTTGCCTAAACTATTGTTAGTGATCCTGCTTACATGGTATTCTCTATCGAGTCAAATTGTTCAATCATAGTTGTTGCACAATGGCCACACTAGTCTCTAAGCTTAGTTGCATTTATAATTCCTTCTATTTTTTGTCCATTGTATTTTGAACTTTTCAGAAAATGTTTGGCCAAGGTAGTTATGTTCTTATGAAAATAGTATGGTTTACAGTGGGCTAGGACCCTAAATTGAGAATACACGATAGACATGGCTTCATAGTTCATCTTGAGGGATTCATTCTAGAATTTCCGAGGAAAGAGATCTTGCAATAGATTTTAAAGTAGTACTTACAAATTTAAAGATATCGTTAAAATATTCCTTTGTAACTGAAGATCCTCTAGTAGAGCAGTTGATCATTGTACAATAGTGCATTGGTATCTCAAATCCACATACAAAGACACATAACTCCCTACTTGCATTTAATTGCAATAAAATTGAGGATTATTCAAATCTATAATTAACTGCCAACTTATAAATTTTGGACTTCCAAATGAATAATCTAACAGATATAGATTATCGAGGGTATTGCATGTCATTCTACATAGTTTACTATATTCATAAATATACATAGTTCTTTCTTGGGATTTTTCACAAGATTATTCATTTTTTCCAACATGGAGAGATGACCAAATAAAGTTAAGAGTGTCTCTATATCACTTAACATATGTAAGAGGTCAAGAGATTTGTTTATTATGTGGTGATGTTCGTACATTACTCCAATCAAGGATTAATATTCTAAAAAACTTGTTGTGTTGGTTCATGCAAAGAGATCCATCTGGTATCAACATCCTTAAGAAGCTTGTTTTCTAATTTTATTCCCTCAGTAAAATTTTAAAATTCCACAAATCATTTGGGACTTTGACAAAAGTATGGGTAGAGCTCATAGACTATATTTTCAACTTTTGATGCTGAAGGAAACTTGCTTACAATTTTAAATGCTAAATTCATTATGTGATCCATACAATGAATGAAAATCATGTATGGTGAATAAGTAGTTTGTAACTTTATGCAAAGACAATTTTTATGATCTTGTTGTGTGTGTGTGAAATGTGGAAATTATAAGTAAATCAACACAAACCTTAATTAAACGAATTATATTAAAGATTTGAAATAAGTAAACTACTCTATTTTACAACTAAACAAATCTTTTAAGAACGTATCATTGTCCTCTATTCCCAAGGATTTATTAAACCATTTGGCACTCAGATTTCTTTGTGCACTATGGTTGTTAAAATGACTACTTAGGAAATGAGATAATATTCAACATGCAAGCCAACTAAGTTCCTACATGAAAGTATACGATGGAAAGGATAATGGATACTATGATGGATGGATGATGGTGCTAGATTATTCGAGGTAGATACTATGGTATTGCACTAGGATGATACTCCATATGCTCAAATGCTAACTATGAATATGGTAATCTAAAATGCAACTATGATGCAAAGAATGACATAAAATGCAACTATGAAGCAAAGGATTATTCTAAGATCTAACTATGATGCAAAACGTGATATGAAATGTAACTATAAGACTCCAAAATGCTCCAATTCTCAAATGATATTCCTACATGATAACTCTATTCAAAAGTGGATGCAAAATACAATGGCAAAGGGTTGTATTATAGCCTTGTCCAAGCATCTTGTGAGGTGGCAATGATCGATGGTCCAAATTCAAACAAGAAGGATGAACGGTGGAGATGAAGAGAATCAAGAAGTTGTCCCCTTGACCAAAGACAAATGGATGGAAGAATCTCTTGACCAATAGGCAACATGCCATATGGATGGAAGAATCAAGTGTGGGAAGAAAAGACCATGTGTTTGAAAATTGGTTGAAGACGTGTGAGGAATAAGTCATGTGTTTGAAAATAATTCTAATTTAAAAATTAGAATTGTTTAATTTCATGTGACCTTGGTGAGGTGGCACAAAAAGTTATAGACATGTGTTTGAATTCCTAATCGAGATTAGTGAAACTTAATTAAATAAAACAAGATTATGGAAATTTATTTATTTAATTAAATTAGGAGAATCTAATTTCAGATTTGGAGAATTAGAAAAGGGTGAACAATATAAATAAATTGGGAATTTATTTATAGGCAGTCAAAATATTAATTAAATAACTAGTATTTAATTAATTAGATGTCATGACCGATTTTAGGTGTATACATTTTGCCCCTCTTTGAATTAATGTGTTTACACGTTGCTTCAAAGAAAAATTTGATATCGATGCTGAGAAAAAAAAATTTGATGCCCCAGATTTTGATTTTTCAAATATTGACGAATATATGCCCCCTCAGGAGATAAATCAGTGAATTTTGGAAATTTTCAAAAAAAATTGATGATTTTTTGATGATGATCTCAAAATTTTATGTGTCAGAAATGATTTATCTCTTGAAAAATGATGTATAAGCCACCAGGTGATAATTTGATTAATTAAGGCCCCTTTGAAAAATAAAAATAAAACAACCCCATAAAATGCCACTTAATTAACCTTTAAAAGGTTAAAAATTTGATTAGAAAGGTCATTTGTGCATTTTGCAATTTGAGAACTTTGTGAGAGAGTGATTGAGCAACTTGGAGTAGAATGATGATCCCTTACCACACGCACCGATTCGAGCGAGTTAGGCGGCACAACCGCCCAACAGCATATGGACCTCTGGTGAGTACCTTGAAAACCACCTCGTATTTCATGCATGCAATTTTTCCCTCCCTTTTTCGTTTGAATTTGATTTTAAAACATTTTAGCGCATTAGGATTCCAAAATAGTGCATACATAGATTGTTATAGCGCATAGGTTAGATTAGCACTTAGGGTGTTTGAAGTAGCGCATAGGATAGATGATTTAGCACACAGGACAAAGTAGTGCATAGATGGCCTGAAGTGGCACATTCATGAATTGTTTTAGCACATAGAGTAGTCTAGTGCATAGGGCAATTAGATTAGTGCATAGATTAAATAGAATAGTGCATCAGGTAGTTTGGTGCATTGGGACTCTGTTCCAGTGCATCGATGAAATGTTTTGGAGCATAGAGTAATCTAGCGCATTGAAGGTTTGTTTTGGCGCATTGATGAATCTCTCTAGTGCATTGGGTTTTTTAGTGCATAGAAAGAATATTCTGGCACATTAGTGAAGTTTAATGATTTTCTTGATTGAACTCCTTGATGTTGATGATGTTTGATAACATCAGTCATTGTGTTGATGATGATTGATGATTTTGATAGGTTAGATGTCCATTGATCTCATGATAGGTGATATTCAATGATATGATGATGATAATTGACCTCATGATAGGTGAGGATCAATTATAGGTTGATTGATCTGATAAACCTCATGATAGACGAGGTGCATTGATTGATTTGATAAACCTCATGATAGGCGAGGTTGATTTGATTGATTTGATACACCTCATGATAGGCAAGGTGCATTGATTGATTTGATAAACCTCATGATAGGTGAGGTTGATTTGATTGATTTGATACACCTCATGATAGGTGAGGTGCATTGATTGATTTGATAAACCTCATGATATGAGAGGCTGATTTGATTGATTTGATGCTCACGAGATTTGATCAAAGTCTCATTAGAGCTGATTAGATTGATAGGTTGATTGATTTGGATTGGTTGATTGATGTCCATTGATGTAGGTTAATTGATGGACTGACTTGCGATTTTATGTTGATAGGAGCCTTTGACTAGTGTATAGATCAGAGAGCGGTTCTCTAGGACTTGGGATCTAATTCACCATTTGACACAACCTGAGACAACTATTATTACACGATGTGGGTTGTCCTCTCTCATTGATATTCCCTAGATCAGGATCAACAGGGGGTTATTGACAACATTAGTTGAGAGATGGCACAGTGAGCATAACACTTTCCATTTTCCCACTGGTGAGATCACGGTGACTCCTGAGGATGTATACCAGATTTTGCGGATTCCTATGGTGGGAGAGCTGGTCATATATGATGCACATGAGCAGGGCAGGACCGATGCGTTACGACGAGTTTTCCAAGATGATATGATCAGTGGTTACAAGATTCCATGGAGGGACATGGTCGATGCATATGCCACATTTCCTTCTATATTAGTTGGTTTCATTGGAGGGTCTCTTTGTCCTGACCACAGGTTAAAGGGACTCTCGGTTGGATGGGGTAGGATCCTAGAGAGCATGATTGTGCATGGGATGAGATATGCATGGGGTTGTTGTATGTTAGCCCATCTTTATCATGATTTGCACCAGGTGGTCTACTTTCGAGGGGCCAATTTATCTGCAGGGGTCACATTACTCTAGGTCTAGGCCTAGGAGCATATTGCAGTTAGTAGGCTCGTGGGAGACAGACAGAGGACAGCCATGAGGCCCTATGTTCACATCTATGCAGGTCGACTTACTCAGCCTAGGTTGGGAAATTTGGAGTATTGGAGGAGGGCGCTGAATGATTTGGAGGTTGTTGTGTGGAGGCCCTATGTTGATTGTGAGCAGTGGCCTGAGGATGACACGAAGCTGTCGTATTTGTTTCAATCGATATATTTGATTGGTCAGAATCGCTTCGTCATTGAGAGGTTCATGTTACTAAGAGTTCTGAGACAATATGGTCGGGTCCAACCCATGTCGAAGGGGGTAGCCCATTATGCACAACGATGATAGGATGCAACAAAGTGGGGGCCGTGTTTGTCTTATGATGTAGTTGTTGAGCACTATTAGGTGTTACTAGCCATCATTTGGGAGGTGCATCCAGAGATCACCGATGTGTCGATATCAGCGGATTATGCCATGTACATGCTTACGCATCCATTCCCACAGATCACAATTCCAGATGAGCCTACACCATTGTTAGCGGAGGGGGAGGCAAGAGGTCATGGGTAGAGGTGACAGATAGAGGAGGTGGAGGAGGAGCAGGATGAGGAGGAGGGGGGCAGTAGTAGTAGTGATGATGGTGATGATGAGGAGAGTGATGGGGTGGCAAAGGTCTAGGGCCAGATGTTGGTGGGATGCGCAAGAGGTGACATGTGGAAGTTTAGCTACCCTTACCACAACAACAGACATAGATTGTTGCACTCCAGGTATAGGTCGAGACTTTACAAGGTCAACTAGAGTAGGTATAGGCTCTCCTTACGCAGAAATATGGGTAGGTGCAGACTCTGACAGTTGAGAGAGATGTTGCTAGGCAGTAGGTGCAATGGTTACATGGACAACTTGCACAAGTACAGGCTTAGGGATAGGTGTAGGGGCAGATTGCCATGTTGACTACCAAGAGGGATGCCCTAAGACGGTGGATGAAGCAGGACGAGTTCATCCTTGAGAGGCTACAGTAGGTTGTGGTAGCTGTCGTTACCTCAAATTATTTTAGAGAGGTTTGTCGTTCTACATAGGGGGATGAGTTCTACAGAGGTCGGTATCATGATGCAGTTCCTCCTGAGCGGCAGGAGAGCTTTGCCCACTCTTGGTCAAGGAGATCTCAGTCTCAAACTATTAGCGTGGGTGTTACATAGCCATTGCTTGGAGATCAGAGAGATCCTGGTGTAGATTCGTCAGGTGGAGGGGGAGGTACTAGTCCTAGGATGCCAGCACGATCTGGGAGGAGCACGACATAGCTCCAGTTTATGATTTTTAGATGTATTCTTGGACATGTATACACTCTTTATTCAGTTGAGACATTGATGATATTCTTCTTGTTGTCAGACTTTATGATACACTACCATTTTTAATATTGATGTATCTCTTCATACCTTTGGATATCCTTGTACATTTTGACATTATGATTTTGAGGTTATATGATATGCGGTGATGATTATGATCTATGTGTTTATATGATGTATGTGATGATGGATGGTTCTGATGCACTTAATTTACATGTTATGATGATGGTTCTAACGAGATGATATGCTATGGATGCATTTAATTTCTATGTTTATGATGATGATATTGTATGGATGAAAATGATGATGTAATTGATGTGTTATGATTTTGTGATGATTTATAATGATGCTTATGATGATGGATCTTATTATGCCAATGTGATAAAATGTATGTGATGTTTTTGTTCTTTTCTAATGCAAATAAATGATGTCATGAATGGATGAATGTTAGATGAAATAATTGTATGATGGTACTTAATTCTATCTGATTATGATGTCTATGTGATGATGATGGATAATCCTATATGCTTTATGGTTTTATGCAGATGATGTGTTATGCTATGTGAGATGGATTTGATTATGCAAATGATACTTGATGATATTTGATGTTCATAGTGATTATGTATGGATGTAATGATAATGAGATGTAATGATTATGTAGATGATGTGGATGATGTTTTGTAATGATATGGTTATGCGATGCAAATGATTATGCTTAACTATATTTGTAATGCTTTGAAACTTCTAGGGTCTTAAGCTTAAATGAGTGAATCTATCCAACTTCCAAGAGTCGTGGGAAAGTTGTTTTCAGTTGATTCTTTTTTAAGTTAAGCTTCACAAAGCCTGACATATTTCCCAATTCTTTTGGAAATCTGAAGAGACTCACTCATTTAAGCTTAGTGAACCACTATATGAAATGATTTTGATTATGTAAATGAGATGTAATGCATGTCTTTTTGTGTTTTCTGATACAAATATTATGATGTAATGCAGGGATGGATGAATGATATGATAATGTTTTCTAATGTATGCAAATGATGATGCAACTGATGTGCAACTAAATGAGAATGTTCTCTAATTGATGCAAATGATGATGCAACTGATGTGCAACTAAATGAGAATGATGTGTTTTTGGTTAATGTCAAGTGTACTCAATCCATTGATAATAGAGATAACATCTTTATGAAATTGTCGCTACTTTGGAAAATCTATAGATACAGATGCAAACTAACATGCATGCAATCTACTCATGCAGATCTCATATTCAAAAATTTTTATTTGTAACATCCAATTTGTCGTGCTTTTTATCATCATTGGACCTTTAAAATGTTGAAAGTGAGTACAAGCATCGATGGCATATTTAGACCATGATGACTTGAGTACTACTTCCATTATATTTGATACTACAAGTTAACACAAGCATTTAGATATAATTAAATCGAGATGACTTGAGTATTGCTTGTGTAAACAGACAAGAGTTAACCATTTTCCTATGCAAATTCAGAATGTCATTAGTGATACTTTGTAGAGCACGTCCCATGACAATTTGCATAGTAATAATGATCAACTCCTAGACATCAGACAAAGAAAAATCATACCCCTTCCTAGCTCCTCTAGTTCGATACATCATCGAAGGAATCCAGAGATATAATAGCAAAAAATCAAAGTACAACAATTGAACATTTATGTTTAACGTGATAAACCCATGATTTAGAAGCAATATCATCCATTTGAAGTTTGCTTTTGGTTTGTTTTGGCTATTTTGATTTGGATGTTTGATGCATTTCTAATGATGATTAATGTTCAATGTTGAGTTGCACTATGATCATTCTTTTGGGTTGTGTTGTACTACTATTGTTTGTCTATTGGTTCAAGCTTAAAGTTTATTGCCCCTAGTGAGTTTAGGATTTTTCCCCCAATCTAGGGTGAGACACGACCGCGATGCTAGGATATGTACATGGTGCTTTCTAAGGATAGACAGATGGATGATGAAAGTGAATGGGGAAAGTGAATGGTCGACATGCTCAAATAGATGGAAAAGATAGTCTATCACAAATAGCGCCTATTTCCAAGTTTTCACTACTTGTTTTTATTGCACTTTTTTAGATTTTATGAATTTTTTGAATTTTGAATTTTTCACTTTTTTTTTGTATTTTTCTCTTTTTTCTGATTTTTTTGGATTTATTTTATTTTTTTTTATTTTTTTTGTTGTTACCAAGATGCCTACTTGCTAGGTTTTCATCAAGGCAACCATTTTTTTAGGACATTTTTTGATGTTGGTATTTTTCAGGACTTTTTCCAATGCACTGAATGATTCAAGTGTATAATTTCTTGAGATGCAAGTTGTTGAGGGGTTCATCAAACAAATCCCCTTTTGGTATGGATAGCTGATAGGCTTTTGATCCGAAGACTGACACAATGACAAAGGGACCTAGCTAGTTTGGTTCAAATTTCCCCTTCTTCTCTCTATCTTTTTGATTACAAGGATTCTCTTTGAAGACTAAACACCCACCTGAAATGTTCTAGGCTTGACTTTGTGATTGTAACTTTTGGATATCCTTTGCTGATAGGATTTTAGGTGATCCACTGCATGTTGACGATGTTCATCCAAGAGTTCCAATTCCTGTAACCTAGATGCTCTGTAATCCTCATCTAAAATGATCCTTTTTAGGGACCCTGAATTGAAGGTAGCTCAACCTCAATAGGTAAAATGGCTTCGGATCCATAGACTAGAGCATGTGGTGTAGCTCTTGTCCAAGTGCAGATGCTAGTTTGAGAAGCCCACAAAGTAGGGTTTAGTTGAATATGTCAGTCACGTTCAACATCGTTGATGGTTTTCTTCAAGATTTTTAGGATAGTCTTGTTTGAGTCCTTTGCTTGGTCATTTCCTTGAGGATAATATGGTGTAGAAAACCGATGTTGGATGTTAAACCTCTCACAAAGTTCATCAATGTCTTGATTTTTGAAAGGTTTGTTGTTGTCAATGATAATGGATTGAGGGATGCCATACCGATAGATGATGTAGTTCAGGATGAAGGACGAGATTTGTTTTCCTGTGATGGTGATTAGAGGGATAACTTTGATCCACTTTGTGAAATACTCAGTGGATGTGCTAATTAACTTGTGTCCATTTGATGAAGATGGATGAATCTTCCTCACGAGGTCCAATTCCCACTTACAAAAGGGCCATGTTGATGCAAAAGGTTGAAGTTCTTATGTTGGTGCATGGATGAGATTGCCATGAATTTGACACTTTTGGCATTTTTTGACGAACTAAAAAGAATCCCTCTCCATAGTCGGCCAGTAATATCCCAAATGGAGGAGTTTCTTGGCTAAGGTTAAACCACTCGAATGAGTTCCACAAACACCTTCATGAACTTCCTGTAATGTTGTTTTAGAATCTTCACGTTCTAGACACCAGAGGAGAGTTTCATCAAGACCTCATCATAAAGGATATCCGCGATAAGCATTTGTCAGGTGGCTTGAAAAATGAAGTTTTGTTTTTGATTGGGAGTCAAGTTAGGAGGAAGAGTATTGTCTTTCAGGTACGTATAGATTTTCCCGTAGAGGGAAGTGTCAACCTTAGTTAGATGGTAGATGACCCAGGATTCAAGGTTGTCATAGGATGGGTTGAACAATTGTTCCACCATGCACTCGTAACGGGCTTGTTTCTCTAGAATCTATAAGAGAGAAGCAATGGTCACCATGGCATCAGTGGCTTTGTTGTTACTTCAAGGAATCTGTTCAAATCTTATTTCCACAAAGTACTTTTTGAAGTCATCAACCATTCTTTTATAAGGCATCAACTTGTCATCTTTTGTTTGATAATCATCATTTACCTAATTAATGACTAGTTGTGAATCCCCATAGACATGTAACTCTGTGATCTTCCACTCAACTGCTACTTTGATTCTAATGATCAAGGCTTTGTATTCAACTGTGTTGTTGGTACAAGGAAACATCAATCTATAGGACCTAGGAATTGTATGTCCTTGTGGCGAGATAAACAAGATTCTAGCACCTAATCCATGTTGTGTATAAGATCCATCAAAGTACAAGACCCATTGTTTTGTTGATACCGTTAAGACATCAACATCTGGAAACTCAATGTTCATTGGATGATTGTCTTGCAGTGGTGCTTCACCTAACTAATCGGCGATTTCTTGTCCTTTGATTGCCTTCCTATCAACATATTGTATGTCAAATTCACTCAGCATCATGACCCACTTTAAAGCTAGTCTTCCAGTTATATTAGCTTTGCTAAGAAGGTATTTCAGTGGATCTATCTTGGCTATCAATTTGATGGTATGGGTGAGCATGTAGTGTCATAATTGTTGGGTAGTGAACACTACTACCTAACAAGCCTTTTCAATGAAGGTGTAATTGATCTCATAGCCATTTAAGGTTTTGCTGATATAATAGATTACCCTTTCTTTTCCTTTTGAATCCTCCTGCACTAATAAGGCTCCCAATGATATCTCAATTGTTGCTATGTACAATAAAAGTGGCTTCCCTTCTGCTAGTGGTATCAAGATAGGTGGAATCATTAGATATTGTTTTAATTGGTTGAAGGCTCCTTTACATTTCTCATCCCATCGAAAAGACACATTCTTATGTAGCAAGTGAGTGAAAGGATGGGTCTTGTCTACCAGTTGTGAGATAAATATTCGGATTGATTAGAATCTCCCTTGCAGAGATCATAGCTGACCGATGTTCTTGGGTGGCGGCATCTCCATGATGGCTTTGACCTTTGTAGGATCTACCTCAGTGTCATTTTCTGAAACTATATATCCCAAGAGTTTGGCTAAAGTCACCCCAAACACACATTTCTTTAGGTTCAGTCATCCATTGAACTTTTCCAGTCTGGTGAAGATTTTATCCAAGATCTATAGATGTCCTTCTCTGGTGTATGATTTGGCTAACAAATTGTGCACATAGTCTTCCATGAATGTGTGCATCATATCATGAAAGATTGTCATCATAGCACGCTGATACATTGCTCCTACATTCTTCAACCTGAATGGCACGATGTTCCAACAAAAGGTTCCCCACGGACATGTGAAGGTTGTCTTATCTTGATCTTTAGATGTAATTTTGATTTGATTATAGCCGGAAAAACCATCCATGAGTGATATAGCATGCCATGTCTTGTTGTTAGGTCCACAATGATGCCAATGTTGGTTAAGGGAAAGTCATCTTTTGGGAAAGCCTTATTGAGATTCCTAAAATCTGTGCATATTCTGATGCTCTTGTCTAGTTTTGAAACAGGCACAATGTTTGATGTCCATTCGACATAGTGAATTGGTCTAATGAATCCAACATCCAATAACTTCTTCAGTTCTACTTTTACCAATATGGCAATATGCGGATGCATTTTCCTTAAATTTTGCTTGACCAGTTTTACCCCTGTTGGTAGTGATAAATGTTGCATGATGAGTTTTGGATCAATCCCTGGCATGTCGCCATATGACCAAGCAAAATTGACTTGTCTTTTTGTGAATAATTCGATGAAGTTGGTTTTCTTGATATTTCAAGGATTCAGCTAGATGGATAGTCTTTACTGTTTCTTCATTGCTGATATTGATAGACTGAGTAGGTTCAACCAATAATTTAGATTGTTCTTGAAAGTGTTTGGGGAGTGTGTCAAATCTTCCATCCTTCAGCGCCTTAGAGAGGTTTTTTCCATTGGATACACTCTTTATTTTTACTTTTTCTAGATCTGATACTACCATTGAATGATTTTCACCATCAGATCTATTTCTTGTAGTATTCATTTTGCAGCTGGAAAATTTGACACTCTCCTAGTTAGAAACTTTGTTACGATGTTCAATGGTGGAATCTATTTTGGGATTGGCGGAACAGTGGAAATTAACAATGGTCTCATCATTTGAAAATATGGGGATGTCTAACAGCTTAGTTTGATCCCAATCTATGAGTTCAGGATGTACAAGGGGTAAGGAGTCGTTGGATTGGCTAAAGTTAGAGACAGTAAGAGTTCCCATGGTAATGTCTTCAGATTTTCCAATAGAAAAATTGATGTCTATAAGGTAACTCTCCTCCAAATTATCCATTTCACTTCGAGTCTGATTGTCTTTGCTGGAATCATCAATATGTTGTGATCTTATTTCGAGTGGTCTATAACCTGAACTTTGACCCTCCTCATGTATGAGTGTATACTTTTGTACCACATCAATTTCCTTATCATGACAAGACTCTCCAGATAACAAATCCCACTCATATTCATTTGAATCAGTCTCATGATCATCACTAGCTTGTAGTTGTAGGATTCTTTCAATGACTTGTTGTCGAGCTTCTTCTCTTGATTCTTCTCTATACCCCAATCTTGTTTTATCCTTGGCTTGCATTGTGATAGGTTGTATTGGTTCTGTGATGCCTTCTTTTCTTTTACCAATAGGACCTTTTCCCTCATATCCCATCTTTTTCATGATTGTCTTTCTTTTTCCATACTGCTCTATTTGTACACTTGAGGTGGATGCTTGTGATGATTCTTTGTCTTTGTATAACTAGTTTAAAACCTCTTTGTCCTCTAACTCATCCACTAATGTGCCTGCTCTCACAAAGGTTCCATCAAAGAGTGTATTGGGTTGTGATGATTCCTATCTAGATGTTGATGGTTGCCCATATGACTTTGGAGAACATGAAAGTTTTGATAAACATAAGGATTGCTCAAATGAGTACTCCCCCATGCCCTTGTCTTTCAATTGGATCTTGGAAACTTGTTTTGATAAGGATTTGATTTGAATTTCCTAATTTTGTGGAGTAGGATTTGATGTACTTTCTTTACTTGAGAGATTGGCATTATCAATATCCTTATCCTTTGACTGGTCCTTTTTCTCCACCCACTTTGACAAGGCATTTAGTTGTTTCCCAACATTTGATGATCCCTGAGTTGGAGCTTCCCTGTTGTGTGGTACAAAAGCATCTTGGGTAATCTTGAGGGTGTTACAATATTGGGGGTTATTTGAATAAGTTGCAATAGTGATTTCCTACCCATTGAAAGGGAACTTCAAACATTAGTGATATGTGGATGGCACTGCTTGCATGCCATGAATCCAAGGCCTTCCCAAGAGTATGTTGTATGTTAACTCTTTGTCTAACACTTGGCATACTATATCTCTAACAACTGGTCCCGCTTGAATAGGTAACACTATCAGCACTTGTGAAGATCTATACTCGTCATCATATTCTTTTATTGTGATTTTCCTTTTAGGATCAATAGTATTTTCTGAATAGCCCAATGCATGGACAAGTTTCAAAGTACAGATATTTAGGCCAACTCCTCCTTCTATTAGGACACGATTGACATGGTGTTTATGGATTAAGACCTCAATGTGGAGGGCAGCGTTGTGGGGATGATTGACAGAGACATCATCGTGTTCGGAAAATGACAAGCAGTGTGGTGCAATCAAATGTCCCACCATAGTCTAGAATCAAAAAACCTCTAGATTGTTTGGTACTGTGGTGGCGACTAGAGCTTGTTCCAAGATTTTCTTGTGAGCGGGTGAAATCTTGAGAAGTTCTAATATGGATATTTGTGTGGGTATCTTCTGCAACTGATCAACTATGTTATATTGTTTTGCAAGGATAGTAGTAGTTGATTTGGACTTAGAAGGGGTAGATCCTTTTGATGTTACCTTGGCTTGTCCTCGTGTGATTGCATTGACGGGTGTGTTGTTGTGTTGCTCTCTAATTTTGATAACATTGATTTAATGTGAGGTAGTGTTGACATCATGGTGATGGTTTTCAATTGCAATGATGTTTTGTTCATAATCAATGGTATTATCATTTGTTGAGTTATCATTTGCAATAAGATCTAATTTGTCATGGGTTTGATCATCAACCACTTCGATGTGAAAAATGGTGGTGTCATAAACATAGTTTATTTTTTTTCCTTTGATATTTGAAGAAGAAGATTCCCCTTTTTTGTAGTTGGGTAGAGGGTTCTTGAATGATCCATGATCATTGTTGGTTTGGGGTCCTTCTACAAATATAGTCTTGTTGTCCATTAGATCTTGTATCAAATGCTTCAACTGCATGTAGTCATTAGTTTTATGTCCCCTATTTTGATGAAACTCATAGTAATGGGCATCATTCCACCATGGAGGCTTAACTTGTGGCTCCCAATTTCTTGCCTCTGGTAACGTTATGACTTTAGCTTCGAGAAGTTCCTTCAATGCTGATTCTAATGATTGTCCTAAAGGGGTGAACCTCTTCAATTTGAGGATGTTCGATATGATGGTATTCTAGATCCAACATTACCTTGATTGTTGCTTTGGTTGAAATTTTGGTTGTTGTTTTGGTTGTTGCTTTGATTGTTTCTTTGGTTGTTGCTTTGGTTGTTGGGGGGATTGTTATTCTGATTAGTTTTGGCAGCGGTTGTAGTTAGGTTGAATACAGGTTTTGCATTTTGCATTTCAACTACACCATTGTTGTTTCCAGTGTTCTTGTTTCATTGCCAAAACTTGGGTTTGTCGCCATTATTGTAATTGTTGGAGGAGTTTGATGAGTTGTTTTCATTGTATATCTTGATGACTCCTCTCTTGACTAAATCCTCTTCGATTTTAATCTCATTTTCAATCAGCTTTTCGAAGGCTAGTGGACATTGCAACTCTAATCTACAACTCATTTCGTCATTGAGATTTTCAATAAAGATTTCTATCTTTTCCTTTTCCTTTTCCTTTTCGGGTACGGGACGAGAATATCGTGTAAATAACCTTCTCCATTTTTTCAAAAATACAAGGAATGATTCACCCTTCTTTTGTTTCAAGTTACAAAGATCTTTCATGGTGATGTCATGTTGAATGTTATAAGAAAATTGAGTGATGAACTTGTTGACCAATTCCTCAAAGGTGCTAATTGGTGGGGTGGGTTTGGAGAACCATTCAAGACATTGTCCACCTAGACTTCATGGGAATAATCTCATTAAGTACATTTCCTCATATGCAAATTCAAGACTCATGGTTCTAAATTCCCTCACATGGTCTATCGGATCAATTTTGCCATCGTATTTGTCATATTTTGGGAATTCACAATGTTTTGGAAAGGGGATCATGTGGATACTTTGATCAAATGGATATGGGAAAATGTCTTGGATCAAATATCATTTTGAAGTTCCTCTTTGCATATCGAGAATTTGTTGTTGAAGGTTCTTCATTAGGTGAGTTTGGGCAACCACTTGTTCGGTTTCTTTTTTGGGTTGTTTTGGAGGTGCTTTTAATTGATTCACATCAAAGTCTTTGGGTAATTTGACACCTTGTTTAGCTAGCATAAGGAGGTACTTTTCCCCATTTCTTTCGAATATATTTTCTAAGCATTTGTGGAAGTTGGAGTCTTGTGCAACATGTTGGATATCTTCCTCGGTTATTTCTTCCCCTTTAGTGTTGTTGAGTCCATGGAAAGGATTCTCTTCAGCCTCTGCCATGGTGTTTTGTGTTTCACTATTTTGAGTTTTGGTGTTTTGAGTCTCAATGATTGGAGTTTCAATGGTTGGAATTTCAATGATTGAAGTCTCAATGTTCTGAGTTCCAAGGTTTGGCCCTTCAATGTTTTTATTTTCAAGTCCTTTTTCCTTAAGTTTTTGTTTTAGTAACCTTGTTTGAATGGGCATACAAGTCTTATGCTTTGACTAAACTTTGATCCTTTTTTGGAATAGTGCCAAGGATTACAACTAAGTCCATTAGAATGACAAATTCTAGTGATGATACTAAGTTGGATTTGATTATATAGCTTCATTTCATGATGAGAGGATGATAAATCCTGATGATGAAACTAGGCTTAACAATCAAAGATGTGATAGGTTTGATGATTTAGGCACTTTGAGATGTTTAAATCTAGGTTTAATTTGGAGAATTCCACTAGTATAGGTCAGTTTTGACAAGTTTAGATTCTGTTGTACCTAAGGAACAATTTTGGATTGAAAAAGATGTTGAATTTTGGCTCAAACTGAGAAACAAGAGACAAATTTTCTTCCTATACGAGATACTCAAATTTTTGGGAAAGTCTTGGATTTTGAAAATAGTAAAATGAGTACAAGTTGGGATTATTCTTTGAAGCTCTTTTGTAGAAATTGAAGACCAATCTCTCTCTAAATTCGTAGAGTGTTGAGAGGCATTTTTTATGAGCTTTTGGACTAAGAACTTTGGACTTTGGTTTTTCAAATTTTAATATTTCATGAAATCATTTGATAAAGCACATGTTTAGACTCTATTGTTCCTGAGGAATGATTTTTTCTTGAAAAGGATTTTGAATTCAAGTTCAAACTATGAAATAGGAGATAAGTTTAACTCTTAGGTTTTGCATTTAATGGATGCGCTAAAAGACTTGATAGATGCACTGAAAGATAGCCTGAATGTGCTATAACAAAGAGTTAATGTGCTCGAAAAATGCTCAAATGCACTAAAAGATTGATTGTATGCGCTAGAACAAAGGATAGATGCACCAGAGTTTTGCACAAATGCACTATAACAATAGTTGAATACACTAAAAGATTAATTGTATGCATTGGAACAGAGGACAAATACACCAGTGTTTTGCACAGATGTGCTATAACAACAATTGAATGCACTAAAATATTGCACGAATGTGCTAGAAAACATAGTGAATGCGCTGAACTGGAAAGATAATGCAATTTTCTAGAAATTTGTTTGATTTTTTGGATTTTCTAGTTAGAGACTTGGTTGTTTCAATGAATGTTTTTCTGAATCAAGGTTTTCACTTTCAACATGTGATGTTTTTGTTTGAAATAGGTTCAAAAACACATTGGTAAAGACACATCAAGTATGTACAAACCTTATAAGTAAATCAACACAAACCTTAACGAATTATATCAAAGATTTGAAATAAGTAAACTACTCTATTTTGTAGCTAAACAAATCTTTTAGGAACGTCTCATTGTCCTCTATTCCCAAGGATTTGTTAAACCATTTGGCCCTTAGATTTCTTTGTGCACTATGGTTGTTAAAATGACTACTTAGAAAATGAGATAATATTCAACATGCAAGCCAACTAAGTTCCTACATGAAAGTATACGATGGAAAGGATAATGGATACTATGATGAATGGATGATGGTGCTAGATTATTCAATGTAGATACTATGGTATTGCACTAGGATGATACTCCATATGCTCAAATGCTAACTATGATGCAAAGAATGACATAAAATGCAACTATGAAGCAAAGGATTATTCTAAGATCTAACTATGATGCAAAACATGATATGAAATGTAACTATAAGACTCCAAAATACTCCAATACTCAAACAATATTCTTGCATGATATCTCTATTCAAAAGTGGATTCCAAATACAATGGCAAAGGGTTGTATTTATAGCCTTTTCCAAGCATCTTGTGAGGTGGCAATGATCAACAGTCCATATTCAAACAAGAAGGATGAACGGTGGAGATGAAGAGAATCAAGAAGTTGTCCCCTTGACCAAAGACAACATGCCAAATAGATGGAGGAATCTCTTGACCAATAGGCAACATGCCAAATGGATGGAAGAATCAAGTGTGGGAAGAAAAGACCATGTGTTTAAAATTTGGTTGAAGACATGTGTGAGGAATAAGCCATGTGTTTGAAAATAATTCTAATTTAAAAATTAGAATTATTTAATTTCATGTGACCTTGGTGAGGTGGCACAAAAAGTTGTAGACATGTGTTTGAATTCCTAATCTAGATTAGTGAAACTTAATTAAATAAAACAAGCTTATGGAAATTTGTTTATTTAATTAAATTAGGAGAATATGATTTTAGATTTGGAGAATTAGAAAAGGGTGAACAATATAAATAAATTGGGAATTTATTTATATAGATGTCATGACCGATTTTAGGTGTATACACTTGCATTACTGAAGCTCCATTAGCTCCTACACATACTATCTTTTTGGCAATCGTGAAGTCATCCATACCTCCAATTTCATTCAAATATTTCTTTACTAGTTCAAATAAATTTTGTGATGTCGAAATCTCCTTCATTTTATGAACACATAATAGATGAAGTTGGCAAACATGTTAAATTGTACAGTATACACATGCATACATATCCAAGAAGTATTATCTATTATAGTAACTTCATCTAAAGATAATGCAATGAACCTTGAATCTTTTATTTTTTCGTATAAATCTTGTTTTCCCACCGCAACAAGACAACTTTCCCATTCTCATCTAGAGTTTATTGACCAATGTGTGCTAGAAAAGTTAGGAACGCCTATAAAATATAATAAATTATTATATTTTTGGTAGTCTGTCATATGACACCTTTAGGAAAAAATATTAAAAATAACACTCAACTGTTCACAATTTTTGCCAGTTGTGCTCCTCTCATTATCTTTCCAAATTAAGCTTCAATTGAAACTCGAAATCCAACAAGCTTCACCATTCTTTGTATATGCTCATCATATTCTAGGGCATACTTAACATGAAGAAATTCTTCCTTCGATTTCTATCTTACTAATGATTTTTACTTTAGATGTCTATTATTTGTTTTTCATAAACTTTACTGATATACTTTTCTATAGTGTCAAGTTTTAGCTGCAACTTTTTGTCCCTTTGATATTTCTAACTACAAATTTTACACTAGCATTATGTTGGAGGTTCATCTTTGTTTACATTCTCCACTGGTTCAATGAATGGGTAATTTGATGTACCCGATCAATTAAAAAAAATTCTTGTCATATCCCACTCACACCTCATTTTTTATTTAGCTTTTCTTTTCCTATTCCTTGCACCAACATCATATACAACATCGACATTGTCATCTAGGTCAATTAACTCATTTTAGCTACCTTGGTTGTTACATCCCTAAATTTAACTTTGTTTTACTTTTTACTTTTGAAGTACTTAGTAGATGATTATGCATGATTCAATGATTAGATGTTTAGGAAAAATGTTTGGAGAAATCAATGTTTTCTTGAGTTATGTTTATTTCACTAAAATTGTCATGTGTTTAAAAGTTGTCAAGATGTGATAACTTCATGAGGATTATGAAATGATTATTAATACACTAATATTTAGTTGGTGATGGAAAGTTGCATTCAGGAATCAGGTTTTCGCCCTCCGAGAAAAGGAGGGAGAGCATCATTGGAGAGAAGGGTATAGATACAAGGAATATAGCAGGTTGTCGCCATCTTAAGTCTTGCGTTGGTGTTAATTAGCAAACCTAGTTGAGTCAAATTGTGAGGGGGAGAGTACCTCGACCCTGTTCACACATCTTGTCGAATAATGAATAATGACATTAGTATGCATTATTTATGCAATACTTTATTGACATGTGTATTTACATGCTTAACATGATCTATAAGAATATTTTATTTGTATTAGGAGAAAATGGAGGATTATGGGAGAGTGGTCAAAAGGACCAACTACTCCACACCTTGCTTATGTGCAAAACTCACTTTAAGGAAAAGACTTTTCCTATGTATTCGCAGCATGCTGGAGATACCGGGCTTAGCAAAAATGGTTCTAGTAAAAGAAAACAGTAATTTAGAATTGACTCCTTGTGATGAAGATGATGATAGTAAATGATCGTTGTGATTTATGAAAAGGTTATTTACCTCTTGACTAAAGGTTTTGGAAAAGGAATAATATCCATGCTAGGAAGGATAACACTAATTATTTCAGCGAAATCTCTACACTTATCAACTCGTACCCATGATGGCATGATCAATGATTGGTCGTTGTCACTTGCTGAGTCACCCACGCATGCCAGAGTGCTGTTGCAACCGTTGATAGTGGCCTTAACTATCAATCAAGAAATGGTTACAATGGGTGAAGGCATCAAGAGAAGGGATAGTTGATAACTATCAGGGAAGAGTGTGTAGAGGGGGGGGGGGACAAGAGGGCAGAAAAGAGTCATTGGTCTGTTCATGGACATGAGCTTTGCAAGAAATAAATTTAAATCAATATGCTTGTGATAGTATGACAGCGGGTTAATGGGACAAAAATATTAGGACCTGTCTCCTGTCTACATTGAAAATACCATAGCTTAAGAGATGACTCCTCTTGGGGTGAGAGTGAAGGAGAATGCACAATAAGAATTGAAAACGACACCCGTCTGTGGGAGAGATCCATCTCCTGTGTGCGTTTCAAGTGGCAGGAAAAAGGGATGGGGCAGGAATGTCATTTGCTGGAAGTTTCGAAAGCATCTGGAGAAAAATCCTTTTTGGTACATATCATGCATTCATTGTAGTCACTAAATACCATTCATATGGGTGGGTGCATACTGAAGGAGGAAGCTCGAGCCAGTGGGAAGACACTCAATGCTGTGACGAATCCCAAGAAGGTCATCACAGACTGGAGGAGCCAATAAAATGTAACATTTGAGTATGTTTGGGAGAATTGCTCAAGTATGAATTGGCCCTATTACCCTGTGTGTTCACCATAAACTCCTGTAGCTTAAGCGTCATTTTGGAAATGGAAATTCCTAAGACATATAAAGTCTCAAAGACAAGGGTAAAGTCTTGAAATAAATGTAAATTTGAGTGTCCTCATGTATACTGATATACATCTTGAGCTTTAATGTCTATTGGACACTAACATTTAAATTCATTATGTCGTTCAAATTTATATCTAGTGTGGTTAACAATAACCAGAGATGAATCTCTCATTGGAGTGCCTATGCAATATAAAAGATATTCAGATTGCTCTGCTTTCCAAACACGAGAATAAGGAATGCTTACATTGACAAGCTTGTGCTAGAAACCCATTCATCAAGAGCAATAGAGAGATATTGATCTCTTTTGAAATATCCAAGATTGGAGATATGATAACACTTAAAGAATTTAACAACTATGTTTTAGATTATTCAGGGTATTGAGGAAACATAAGTTGTATGAGTTCATAATTCATTTAAGATGAAGATAGTGAACATTGGATTATCAATAGGATTGTAATTATTGATATGTGAATAGAACTTCTAGGATTATTCGAGTGACATTAGTCAAGGAATGGTTATTGTATAACGTATTCGTATTCCTAGAATATCGAGGGATTTTATAGCATCTAAGAGGTTTGGAGAAAACCTGAGTGCATTATACTCATGTTATATTGTCTTATATTATTGGAATTGGATTTTAAGATAGTATTGGGTAATTAAGAAAATGGAAATAGATCCTTAAGTCTATGTTAAAGACTAGGATAGCTCTATAGATGGAATCTTGCTAGTTCTCTCTAGGAACTTTTTGGATTAGAAGATATCATCATGATATTGAAGTAAGGAGATTGCAACATAGAAAAATATTTCTTTGTAGGAAAGAGAATTCCCCTTGTCAATTTTGTATTACATGTTAAAGAAATAGGCGACCCACGAATGTGGAACCCTAGATAGCCTTTGATAGCATTGGTTGCTTATGTCATGGTTCTCAAGAGAGAAAGAGATCTTGTCAATGTATTAATGTTGATCTTGTAGCCTTTATTGAACTTATTTTAGAACTATGTGTACAAAGGAATTTTGTTATTCCAATACTTGGTATCATTGTCATAACCAACTTTGAGAAGGGGATGTTGGGAGACCGAAACTCAACCTACATGTCTATTGTAATTGAGATTGTTGTTATAGGTATATGTGACATACTTATATAAGGGATGATAATCATATGAGTTTATACCCTATCCTTATTTGAAGGTGAATAAAATTGAGTAGACAAGGAAGTTGGAAGCAATTTATTATCTCTTACGAATCTAACCTATTAAGGTTGAAGGATTGAACTTAGTCGAAGTACTAACTACATGAGAAGTAACAACATTGATTAAGATATATATATATATATATATATATATATATATATACATATCAATGAGAATATTCCTTGAATATCATGCTTATTCATGTTATATGAAAGGTGAATTTGAGAAATGCTAAGTCGTCTGGGTAAGACTAGAAGTAATTGCTCTTATGTTTTGCTTTGTTAATGCTATTATCTTTGGAGAACAAGGATGTTTGATATTTCCATGGATTGGGTTAGAGAAGCTAAACCCTAGTATTGAAACAAGGAGGATATAGGAAATATGTAACGCTTATGTCATATATGACATTGTATATATATATGTATATTGATTGACAATGAAAGGTCGAGAAACCATGGAACAAAGCAGGAAGTCTTTATAATACCTTAAGAGATTCTACGATAATGTCAAAACTAGATTTAATGCATCAATATGTTGGGTATTGAATCTTGAGAGTAAAATGATAGGAAGTCATAAACCCTAGATATTGCAAGGATGCAATAAGGGACTTTTAAAAGGTTTGAAATACCTAAATTTTTCCATTGAATGAATATCCTAGATTAAGAATTAGTTCTAAGTCAGATTGGCTAAAATGGATTTTCTATAAAGACTAGTTTGTGTCTACAGTACTAAATAAAGTAAGTAAACTATAGGATGAGACAGCTCCAAGCGAGTGAGAGGTGAGTGTCTAGATGGCATGACCAATCAGAATGATCATACTTAGCTAGAAGAGAACTAGAGTTGTATGGTCGATTGAGTTTTGTAGGACACATCCCTAGGATTGAGATGGAGAAACTTGGCAGTTCCTTATATCTATACTCTTCGAGAAGGGCCGAGTCACTTCCAGTTAGGAAGTGCGTGGGGGACCACTTGAGTCCGTGGTTGGAGGAAAAGCACTCAGATGATGCTCTCCCTCTGTAGCAGTAGACTCTCTAAGGCTTGTGAAGATAGAGATCAACATTCCAGATGCAGTGAACTCCATGTTCTAGCTTACGACAGTCAAAACCTATGAGGTAAAACTATTCTTTATGTTAAGTGTATCTTATGTAATATAAATGAATATTGTAAGGAATTATCTTGATTCTAGTTATGATTGCATGTGAATTCAAGTTTGAATTTTATCTGGAAAAGTTATACTTTATTCTTGTGCTTATGCAAATGATAAAAGAAAAGAAAAAAATTCTCTCTCTTGTTTACTAAGTTGATTTACCTTCTAGTAAATTCTTGAGATTACTTGAGTATTAAGAAGAAGGTTGTTACATTGGTCCCCCTTGGAACATCTTCTATGACATTGTCATCCCCATCTGACTCAATTAACTCATTATGATCTTCCTCTAAGGTATTTCCTTCTTTGTTAATATTTGGTGCAAGAGTTGATGATTGAGTTCCATCTTGATCTAATGGCCTAGAAACATTGTCAAAGTATGAATTTATGGTAACTCTATGTTTTGGGAATTTTGATGGCCTCTCTTCACCACCCTTGGGAGTCTTACTATTTTTCTTGCTCAACATCTCTCATGAAATAAAAGCTACCAGAAAATGTCTTGTCTAAGAAGGAATCTTAGAATATAGATTTTTGGGTCCTAGATGTATCTCATTCCCTACTCAATATCATCTTTAAGATTGAAGCAATAATGGTAAAGAGATAAGTAATCTTATAACACTATGAAGAAATGGTCACTTACCTTTAGGTTTTCACTGACTCGCTATTTGCTAATGCAGTGTTGTCTATAGTTGTAAGTTTGTAACTTCCCTATGATCAAGGTTCCGAAGTAAGAGCTCACAATTTTAGAACTAAACAAAATGTGTAAAAATAAATCAAAGTTTCAATTATATTATATCAATCCATATTTGGTGAAATTTCATGAGATTTTTAAATGGTATAGTAAAAATTTAGAAAATATCATGCGATTGTACAATGATACATTTAAATGTTGGGTGAATCAAACCTTGACAAAATACATACCTTATAATTTTCAAGGAAATTATGCACCTATGATTAGTGTGGAGTTATCATAGTATTGGTGAAATAGGTCCTCATACACAATTTTTTTTAATGTAATTGGAAAAATGTGTCTTCAAACATAATTATTTTTTATGTTATTAGAAAAATAGATCCTTATACACAATTATTTTAAAATCTTATTGGTGAAATGGGTCCTCACACATAGTGAACATTTAATGCTGTTGGTGAAATGTGTCCTAATACACATTGTTGTTTTAATAATATTGGAGAATATGTGGGTGATTTAATACATGCTTCCAAGATTCTAAGTGAAAATATTAATTAGACCATTAGAAACATGTTTTTACTGTTGAACTTGTTGGACCCTTGGTTGTCTTTGGACTTATTTGGCTGGTCTCATGTTTGCATGAAGAACTTTGTTATCCTACAGTTACTATTACTTTTTTTTTTGATGATGTGCTGTGGGTGATGGCTTTCTCTTTGCTGTCACTATGCTGTTAATGTGCTTTTGCTGGATGGCCTTTGTTGCCTTGTACTTATGGGTCAGCACCCTTGTTTTGCTACTTTTTAATTCAAAAACATGTAGTTTGTCATGATAAAATTATTAATTACATATGCCTCATATAATAAATTGATGGCGAATTAAGATGTATTAGACTAGTAATTTGTAAAATCTAGGCAATCTGGCCACCCCATTGGTTGCAATGTATTAACCAATTTTGAATTGGATGATATGAACTATTTACCAATTAGTGAATATTTGCCACTAAAAAAGTCCCTACTTGGCTCCTCTCAAGGCATACATTCACTTTTGAAACATGAGGACCCACATTCTAAGAAAAACCCTCTCTATTCAAGGCATTATTAAAAAAATTAACCGCTTTAGCATGACTAAATCAGGATGAATAAAACCCTATCAATACATCATAAAAAGACATTTGTCTTTATCACCCGATCCTCCAACCAACTCCATGATTTAGTAAAACTAAAAAATAAAATGGAATACACCTCGCAGCTTCTCTTGAGAGTCCAATCACACCACAAAAACCCCCACCCATTCTATACAAATAGCAAAACCCACCTCCACACATCTATAGATTGATAAACCCCCCCTCACACACCCCTCACAAGTCAAGTGCATAGGAAAAAAAGAAGGAAAATCAATGAAGCTGGGGCCAACAAGCCCTAGCTTATGTCATGGACCAACACCCTCCAATCACCTCCCATCGCCATCAATTAGACTCCAATAATAGAATAATAATGATTATAATTTTTTTTCTAAATAGTTTTAAACTGAGGTTTATTACGCCGAAGGCGTGTCCCTATTTGAGCTTGTGAAGCTCACTTTGCCTGTTAACAGTTCACAATGCCTGAGAGACCCTGCAAGGAGATTAAACCAATCTCATTCGTGCATCATTTTTCATCACTTTTTCAACTATTTTTTCACCGCTCTTTATTGTTTTCCTCACCGCTATTGGTTTTCGCTCCAGTTTTGCTAGGGTTAAAGACAAGAAATCTTCCGCATAATTATGATTAATTCATATAATCAACTCCATTTTTGAATGGTCCAATCATTAGCAATGAAGGTGTCGTTGTTGAAATGTGCGTGATTTGACGATGATGGTGATAGAGCCTCAGATTGTTGAGGAAACAACGCTCATTGGTGTGGTCAGCTGTAAAATATTGAGCTTCTAGCGACTTGATCTCTTGATGTTTCTGATCCTAAAACTCAAGATATGAAAAAGAAATAGACACATGCAAAACCTGTCCATTATTTTCTTGTCATTATAGTTTTTTTGTCTTTCTTCTCTTCCTTTGCATTAGACATCCCACTCATTTGCTTGCTTGCCTACCTACAACCTAGTGATCACTGTTCGCAACAAGCAATTCATTGTTGGTTAGCATAGCCTGATCCCTTCAAAAAATATTCAAATCCCCCAATAAGAGGGAAGAATGACCCTTAATTAAATTTTATGTTCCGTCCTTTTATCCAAAAAAATGTATAGTGGATAACCTTGTCTTACACCACAACCCTTTGTAACTACCTCTTATAATCCCCTATACATACTATTCCCTTCTTGTTTTTTAGGATGAAAATTTTACTTCTTTATGTGTAGATGCTTAAACAACACTAATGTTATTCCAAGCTACATGCTTTTAGAAGCATGGCCGCTCCTTAAGCAGCCTCATAAAACTACTAAAACCCTCATACCCACCTTAGAATGTAATAAAAAAAGTACAACAAGGTATGATGCATAACTATCCAAGGTACTCAACAACAAATAACAAGCCAAACTCCTAACATATATAGTCTTAAACATGCGACTGACTTACATACGTTAAAACAATAACACCCATAGACATTAATAAAGGATGATATCCCATTTCCATTACCCATTGACATTTATTTTGAATTTAATTTTTTCTATCTTCATTAACATTAATTAAATTATTTTTATCTTTTATTAAGTTTGAAGTTTCTTAAATTTTGATCTAAATTTAACTTTTAAATTTATTTTAATTATTTATGTTTTTTAATGAAATTACAAATAATAATTACAATTTATTAGAGTTAATTTAATTTATAACTATTTGTTTTATTAAATTTTGATATAATAGTTAATATTTAAATAATAAATATAATATAATAATATAATAATGACATAAATAATAAATATTTATATAATAATATAATAGTTAATATATAAATAATAAATATAATAATATAATAATAAATACATAAAATAATGACATAAATAATAAATATTTATATAATAATGTAATATTTAATATATTATTCTATAATAATAGTTAATATATAGATAATAAATATAATATAATAATATAATAATATAATAATAAAATAAAAAATACATAAAATAATGACATAAATGTTAAATATTTATACCATAATATAATAGTTAATATATTATTCTATAATAATAGTTAATATATTATTCTATAATAAATAAAATAAAATAAAATAAATAATAATATTAAAATCATTTTCTAAATGATCTTATTTACTACACAAATGTGTGCAAAAAATAAACCAATTTTTTCCTAATTGACCTTTCACACCTCTTCGGCGTACCCATTGCACAAGGTGCCATAGCTAGTTAATAGGATGTTGTAAAGGGAAAAAAACTTGAGCCTTGTAAAGCTCAAAGAAGGAGAGAGGAACCTTCTCTCATTGTTGCCCTATTTTAGTCTATTTGATTATAGAAGCTTATATAATTTGTTGCTTCAAGTCCTAACATACCCTATAGGTTATTTGAAAAATTATTCGAGTAAGCTTCCTAGAATAGATTAAGCATACTTGCATGAAAATTCACCAATAGGTCTATCCTTAGAGGAGGAGGATGTGTTAGAAAAGGTGGCAATAAAATAGGATATTTTACCCCTATTTGATAATGTTAAGGCAATATTGGAGGTTATGAAGGTGGACATTAGGACTCTAGATGAGGAAGTGAAAACTTTGATGGTAGATGCTCAAACCTTGTAGGAATTTTGGCAAGATATTTAGATGGCAAGGAAACTTATGATGTTTTCATAGCCCATGGGC
This sequence comes from Sequoia sempervirens, assembly GCA_007258455.2. Taxonomy (NCBI): domain Eukaryota; kingdom Viridiplantae; phylum Streptophyta; class Pinopsida; order Cupressales; family Cupressaceae; genus Sequoia; species Sequoia sempervirens. The sequence goes on along the minus strand of VDFB02058242.1, from coordinate 540,326,525 downwards.
ATGATGGATATTATCCGTGGGTACAAAATGCCATTGCTAAAAAATGATAAGTTGGTAAGAGTGGCAAGACATGCAAAGTTAATCAATAGCATAAAATTTAATGGTTTAGATGAAGCTACTAGTTTGGTGGCTCTTGTGGTAGAATTAATGATGGTCTCAAGGAATGAAGTGTACAGAAGGGCCTATGATAGAAGGTTAACTATGCTACCTAATTCATTATTTTCTCGTTAGGGTATCTCTTCTTTATCCTAATGCATTTGTGTCATGCCTTTGCATTTTTGTGTCATGATATATACGTTGGAAGGTTTGTGAGTGTGATTAGGTATGGTTTAATAATACTATTTATGCTTATGCATGGATATAGCTTACTCTATCATAAGATTATGTATGTAGGTGTATTGATACTTATGTTGTATGTTATTAGTGGTAGTTGTGATGACCCACATTAACATAAATTTAATGTATTATATAAAAAATAATTAATTAGAAGGAAAATAAATAGACCAAATATTTAATTTTCCAAAGATTATATGGATAAATCATATTTCCAATCTAATTCATTTACACAAATTAAAAATCTAATCTTAAATTGAAAATCGATAAATATGCACATTAAATATAAACTGATAAAATAAATATAAACAAAATCAAATTAAATTAATATTATTTATCAACTCTCACATAAAATACATTATTTTGTTTATATATTAATCATTGAATGTACAAAACGAAAGACCCCTCATTAGAAATTGTAAGATTGAGTATATATTTAGCACATAGACTACATATAGTGTGAAGTTTGAGTTTGAAACAAGTTTCAGGCATTACATATAATGTGAAGTTTGAAAGAAATTTAATATTGATCATAATGAAAACATTACAGAGACTTTCTGAGCTTCAGCTCATACTCTTAAAGGTTATAGCTCTACAGAGCTGGACTCATCTGAGAGTAAGTAGAAAGCAAGACAGACTCAACAATATATAGGCAATCAAGCATCGACAGTCAATAAAGGAGATAGCTAACAGTCAACAGAGTAGTTGGAGAAGATAAGACCAAATCAGATCCTTGTCTTTAATGCTGGGATATGATTGCGATCTAATGCTGATAAGATGAGGACAAGAGTTAATGAAGTAGTTGGGATTAGATATTCCAACACTCCCCCTTAATCTCAACTACGAATTCCAAATACTTTCTTAATCTTTTCCATTGATGCTTCGACATCTACAAACATGAGCTTTGGTCTTCTTGATAACCAGTCCATCGTTAGTTCAAGTGTGAAATCTTTGTTTTTCTTCAACACCTCCCATAAAGTCACATTGCAGGTGCTCGTGAATCTTACTAGGTTTTGCTAACCACAAACCGTGCATACAAGTGGTTTCAGATGACCACAAACTCACATACAAGTGGTTTCAAGATCACCACAAACTTCACACTCAAGTGGTTTCGGCTAACCACAAACCTCTCAACAAATGGTTTTGGATTACCATAAACCGAGCACACTTATGGATCCACAAATTAACATCACGGGGAAACCATCATCACTCTGGGATTTTCTCCATCTGTACCTAAATCAAAATTCATTATTGAGTCCATATAAAAAGAATTCCATCTACCAAGATACATGGGTAACCAGCCGCTGTACTCGCTAGTTGTATAGGATTCCTTTTCGGATACATGGATCATCAATATTAAAAACATTGGGGGTGTCGGGTACAACCGAACATGCACCCCTTACAACAAATCAGGTACAATAGACACTTTGGTTTTTCCTTTTAACAAAGGTGACTCACACTTAACTCAAACAGCCTTCAGGCTTCTAAAAGCTGGGTGATCTGAACAACACACATATTTCCACCTTTTAAACAACAACTTCAAACTCTTTAACAACATATCTATAGCGATGTTGCAACCTTTTCTTCTTTGGCTGCAATCTCCTTGCACGATGGCTTCCTCGTACTCAGACTTGGAAGTCCTTCAATCAAGCTTCAACAACTTCGTCAATCTCTCTTTGAGAATGACTTTCCTCACACTCGGGCACTCACCATTAAGCTGGCCGTTTGACTTGGACCAGACGGTGACTTGTCTTCAATTGATTTCCTTTGGCTGTGTGGCCTTCATTGGGCGATTTCAAAACACAACAATGCCTTTCACTTCTCTAAAGAGGCATAATCTGCTCTTCAACAAGCAAGACAAACTCTATTGCAGGCTGGCATGAAGACACCTTCTCTCCGTGGCTTGATTAAAAAATGGGTTGTCCAACTTCAGCTATTTGGACAAGAGCGGCTACTGCGACCATGATCTCCTCCCAGCTTCCTTCATTTTACAATTTGCAATTTACTGTTCTCTTAGATCTGCAACATCCTTTGGTTGCAACTCCAGTCTGCTGCGAACACCTCCTTGGCTGCGACATCCTCACACTCAGAATTATGAGGTTCTTCAAACAAGCTTTAGTAAGAAACACACTCTACGACTTCCTTTCGATTGGACAGCTTCAATAGCTGCAGATCCATCTCACTCAGCATGATCTGGCTCTAATCTCCTTCAGATCTGCACATTATATAGCTCACAAACAATTTCATGTGCAAGCTAGCACTCAAACATAAAACCCACGACAATATCACAAATTGACTCCAGTTTTGTCAATCACTGCCTTTAAAAACATGGTCAATCACTATCTCCAGCTACACATACTGCAGCCAAGACTGCGATCTCTTTTGGCTGCGGCCTTATCTTCTGCAACAGAGATTTGACTGGCATCACACTTTTGACTCTCTTTCAGGCAACAACTGACAAAGCAGCTATCTCTTCTTTTTACTGATGGGCTCCTCAAAGCTTACGATCTGGGACCTCTTCTTTTATTTCTGAGACTTCCTCTACTCTCCTTGGATCTTGTAGCTGTCTTTCAAACAACAACAGCATCAACGCAGGCTCTTCAAGCTTTCTTGTTGACAGCAAACTCTCAGCAGTCCAGACCACCAGAACTACAGCCCAAGACTTGAAGGGCTCTGATACCAAATGACATAAATTTAATATTGATCATAATGAAAACATTACAGAGACTTTCTGAGCTTTAGCTCATACCCTTACAGGTTACAGCTCTACAGAGCTGGATTTATCTAAGAGTAAGTAGAAAGCAAGATAGACTCAACAATATATAGGCAATCAAGCATCGACAGTCAATAAAGGAGATAGCTAACAGTCAACAGAGTAGTTGGAGAAGATAAGACCAAATCAGATCCTCGTCTTTAATGCTGGGATATGATTGCGATCTAATGCTGATAAGATGAGGACAGGTCAACATGGGGAGTTAATGGAGTAGTTGGGATTAGATATTCCAACACTCCCCCTTAATCTCAACTACGAATTCCAAATACTTTCTTAATCTTTTCCATTGATGCTTCGGCATCTGCAACCATGAGCTCTGGTCTTCTTGATAACCAGTCCATCGTTAGTTCAAGTGTGAATTCTTTGTTTTTCTTCAACACCTCCCGTAGAGTCACATTGCAGGTGCTCAGGAATCTTACTAGGTTTTGCTAACCACAAACCGTGCATACAAGTGGTTTTAGATGACCACAAACTCACATACAAGTGGTTTCAAGATCACCACAAACTTCACACTCAAGTGGTTTCGGCTAACCACAAACCTCTCAACAAATGGTTTTGGATTACCATAAACCGAGCACACTTATGGATCCACAAATTAACATCACGGGGAAACCATCATCACTCTGGGATTTTCTCCATCTATACCTACATCGAAATTCATTATTGAGTCCATATAAAAAGAATTCCATCTACCAAGATACATGGGTAACCAGCCGCTGTACTCGCTAGTTGTATAGGATTCCCTTTCGGATACATGGATCATCAATATTAAAAACATTGGGGGTGTCGGGTACAACCGAACATGCACCCCTTACAACAAATCAGGTACAATACACACTTTGGTTTTTCCTTTTAACAAAGGTGACTCACACTTAACTCAAACAGCCTTCGGGCTTCTAAAAGCTGGGTGATCTAAACAACACACAAATTTCCACCTTTTAAACAACAACTTCAGACACTTTAACAACATATCTATAGCGATGTTGCAACCTTTTCTTCTTTGGCTGCAATCTCCTTGCACGGTGGCTTCCTCGTACTCAGACTTGGAAGTCCTTCAATCAAGCTTCAACAACTTCGTCAATCTCTCTTTGAGAATGACTTTCCTCACACTCGAGCACTCACCATTAAGCTGGCCGTTTGACTTGGACCTGACGGTGACTTGTCTTCAATTGATTTCCTTTGGCTGTGTGGCCTTCATTGGGTGATTTCAAAACACAACAATGCCTTTCACTTCTCTAAAGAGGCATAATCTGCTCTTCAACAAGCAAGACAAACTCTATTGCAGGTTGGCACGAAGACACCTTCTCTCCGTGGCTTGATTAAAAAATGGGTTGTCCAAATTCAGCTATTTGGACAGGAGCGGCTATTGCGACCATGATCTCCTCCCAGCTTCCTTCATTTTACAATTTGCAATTTACTGTTCTCTTAGATCTGCAACATCCTTTGGTTGCAACTTCAGTCTGCTGCGAACACCTCCTTGGCTGCGACATCCTCACACTCAGAATTATGAGGTTCTTCAAACAAGCTTTAGTAAGAAACACACTCTACGACTTCCTTTCGATTGGACAGCTTCAATAGCTGCAGATCCGCCTCACTCAGCATGATCTGGCTCTAATCTCCTTCAGATCTGCGCATTATATAGCTCACAAACAATTTCATGTGCAAGCTAGCACTTAGACATAAAACCCACGACAATATCACAAATTGACTCCAGTTTTGTCAATCACTGCCTTTAAAAACATGGCCAATCACTATCTCCAGCTACACATACTACAGCCAAGACTGCGATCTCTTTTGGCTGCGGCCTTATCTTCTGCAACAGAGATTTGACTGGCATCACACTTTTGACTCTCTTTTAGGCAACGACTGACAAAGCAACGATCTCTTCTTTTTACTGATGGGCTCCTCAAAGCTTACGATCTGGGACCTCTTCTTTTATTTCTGAGACTTCCTCTACTCTCCTTGGATCTTGCAGTTGTCTTTCAAACAACAATAGCATCAACGCAGGCTCTTCAAGCTTTCTTGTTGACAGCGAACTCTCAGCAGTCCAGACCACCAGAACTACAGCCCAAGACTTGAAGGGCTCTGATACCAAATGACATAAATTTAATATTGATCATAATGAAAACATTACAGAGACTTTCTGAGCTTGAGCTCATACCCTTACAGGTTACAGCTCTACAGAGCTGGACTCATCTGAGAGTAAGTAGAAAGCAAGACAGACTCAACAATATATAGGCAATCAAGCATTGACAGTCAATAAAGGAGATAGCTAACAGTCAACAGAGTACTTGGAAAAGATAAGACCAAATCAGATCCTCGTCTTTAATGCTGGGATATGATTGCGATCTAATGCTGATAAGATGAGGACAGGTCAACATGGGGAGTTAATGAAGTAGTTGGGATTAGATATTCCAACACTCCCCCTTAATCTCAACTACGAATTCCAAATACTTTCTTAATCTTTTCCATTGATGCTTCGGCATCTGCAACCATGAGCTCTGGTCTTCTTGATAACCAATCCATCGTCAGTTCAAGTGTGAAATCTTTGTTTTTCTTCAACACCTCCCGTAGAGTCACATTGCAGGTGCTCGGGAATCTTACTAGGTTTTGCTAACCACAAACCGTGCATACAAGTGGTTTCAGATGACCACAAACTCACATATAAGTGGTTTCAAGATCACCACAAACTTCACACTCAAGTGGTTTCGGCTAACCACAAACCTCTCAACAAATGGTTTTGGATTACCATAAACCGAGCACACTTATGGATCCACAAATTAACATCACGGGGAAACCATCATCACTCTGGGCTTTTCTCCATCTGTACCTACATCAAAATTCATTATCAAGTCCATATAAAAAGAATTCCATCTACCAAGATACATGGGTAACCAGCCGCTGTACTCGCTAGTTGTATAGGATTCCTTTTCGGATACATGGATCATCAATATTAAAAACATTGGGGGTGTCGGGTACAACCGAACATGCACCCCTTACAACAAATCAGGTACAATACACACTTTGGTTTTTCCTTTTAACAAAGGTGACTCACACTTAACTCAAACAGCCTTCAGGCTTCTAAAAGCTGGGTGATCTGAACAACACACAGATTTCCACCTTTTAAACAACAACTTCAGACTCTTTAACAACATATCTATAGCGATGTTGCAACCTTTTCTTCTTTGGATGCAATCTCCTTGCACGGTGGCTTCCTTGTACTCAGACTTGGAAGTCCTTCAATCAAGCTTCAACAACTTCGTCAATCTCTCTTTGAGAATGACTTTCCTCACACTCGGGCACTCACCATTAAGCTGGCCATTTGACTTGGACCAGACGGTGACTTGTCTTCAATTGATTTCCTTTGGCTGTGTGGCCTTCATTGGGCAATTTCAAAACACAGCAATGCCTTTCACTTCTCTAAAGAGGCATAATCTGCTCTTCAACAAGCAAGACAAACTCTATTGCAGGCTGGCACGAAGACACCTTCTCTCCGTGGCTTGATTAAAAAATGGGTTGTCCAACTTCAGCTATTTGGACAGGAGCGGCTACTGCGACCATGATCTCCTCCCAGCTTCCTTCATTTTACAATTTGTAATTTACTATTCTCTTAGATCTGCAACATCCTTTGGTTGCAACTCCAGTCTGCTGCGAACACCTCCTTCGCTGCGACATCCTCACACTCAGAATTATGAGGTTCTTCAAACAAGCTTTAGTAAGAAACACACTCTACGACTCCCTTTCGATTGGACAGCTTCAATAGCTGCAGATCCGCCTCACTCAGCATGATCTGGCTCTAATCTCCTTCAGATCTGCGCATTATATAGCTCACAAACAATTTCATGTGCAAGGTAGCACTCAGACATAAAACCCACAACAATATCACAAATTGACTCCAGTTTTGTCAATCACTGCCTTTAAAAACATGGCCAATCACTATCTCTAGCTACACATAGTGCAGCCAAGACTGCGATCTCTTTTGGCTGCGGCCTTATCTTCTGCAACAAAGATTTGACTGGCATCACACTTTTGACTCTCTTTCAGGCAACGACTGACAAAGCAACGATCTCTTCTTTTTACTGATGGGCTCCTCAAAGCTTACGATCTGGGACCTCTTCTTTTATTTCTGAGACTTCCTCTACTCTCCTTGGATCTTGCAGCTGTCTTTCAAACAACAACAGCATCAACACAGGCTCTTCAAGCTTTCTTGTTGACAGCGAACTCTCAGCAGTCCAGACCACTAGAACTACAACCCAAGACTTGAAGGGCTCTGATACCAAATGACAAAAATTTAATATTGATCATAATGAAAACATTACAGAGACTTTCTGAGCTTCAGCTCATACCCTTACAGGTTACAGCTCTATAGAGTTGGACTCATCTGAGAGTAAGTAGAAAGCAAGACAGACTCAACAATATATAGGCAATCAAGCATCAACAGTCAATAAAGGAGATAGCTAACAGTGAACAAAGTAGTTGGAGAAGATAAGACCAAATCAGATCCTCGTCTTTAATGCTGGGATATGATTGCAATCTAATGCTGATAAGATGAGGACAGGCCAACATGGGGAGTTAATGAAGTAGTTAGGATTAGATATTCCAACAAAGTTTGAGTTTAAAACAAATTTCATGCCTGCAAACCACTATTGAATCAAAAAGCAAGTTTCAGCTGTAAACTAATTGATTTAATGGTTTATGTCTTCGTATTCCCACTAAATTAACAAGCTGGGCTTAACCAGGACACACAAAAATCCGTTTCCGTTTTTGCTTTCTTATGTCACTGTTGCGGTTAAGTTTTCAAGTTATCGAGCAAGAGCAGGCACTAAGATCCGGAGAATCTGTCTCCGTACACAGAGAGCAGTAAGCCTACCTAATATCAGAGTGAAAGACTTTTGCAGTGAAGAGGCATTATCACTTAAAAGTGACGTATTGGATACTCTTTAAACTTTCAAGATTTTAAATATGATCTCAACGATCAAGCTCTCCAAAATCTCGCTCCCATTTGTGGTGATGATCTTAGCTTCAAGGTTTCCAAGAACATTGATTTTTGAAAAGATGTAGCATGGGGACATCATAAATTTTGTACTGACTAGACGAGTAACGCCATTATCACCAGGTTGTACCGACCATAAACTCTTGTGCTTTTTCATTCGCTTTAAGGGTCTGAACTTTTCACTTTTTTAGACACTCATTCTGTGCAGATTTTATTGTTCTATCACTTTGAGGCGATGGAGAATGGAATGGTCGGTGCGCCAATACTTTTCTCGCATGCACGCAACAGAAAGCAATGCCTTCCATTAGATTTGAAGCAGCAGATTTCATGTCCAAGCAAAGTGAGGAAAAGGAAAACTCGAAAGAATTTGCCATCAATGCGCCTGCTGTTATCGTCGTCGACTTTGGGCGTTTCTCCTTTAACGATCGGGAAGGCCGACTCGAAACCATTTCCGGCGCCTGATCTGTGTAAGTGCGAGTACCCCTCTGGGTGGTGTCCTCCATTCATGAAGGGGGCAACTGCAGTGGACTTCAAATTTCCCACGTCCATCCCCATGCGGACCCGTAAAGCGGCGCAAGTGCACTGTGCACACTGCAATGGAGTGGGATCTGTTTACAAGTCATGGATCTTTGCGCCTTTTCTCTATTTCTACGAGCGCATTTTGGGATCTCTCATCGACGACGACACCTTTGCGCTGCCCTTCTGGAACTGGGATCTCTCATGGATTCCCCCCATCTACAACAAAAACAGGGATGAATGTCAGCAGCCTCCCACGCTTCTCGATCTGCAAAGCCCAAAGAGCTGCAATAGTGGCAATGTGGAGTCCAACTATGCTAACATGGGAACGGCAGAGCTATTCCACGGTGTGCCTCTCGGGTGAGCTAAATTTATTGTTAAATTAGTAACTCTTTTCTTTCCTTTTTTTTTGAAAAATTGGGTAGTTTCTTTTATAAACTGCAGAGTGTCTTGTAAACTTGGTGTTTGGTGACACCCTTTCTGGTACTACCGGGGAGACTTGACCTTGTGACCTTGTGACCTCTTGCCTTTTTTAATGTGACCCGTGACCTCTTGCCTTTTTTCATGTGACCCGTGATGCTGGCACAACAAACACAGCACGACAGGTCCTTTGGGGCCACAGGGTTTAGGGGGGGACTATACCTCATGACCTCTTGCTTGCAAAATGATGCTTTAACCAATCAAGTTAGTTCCCCACTCACTATAAATATTATTTTTATTTTTAATGAATATTATTATTTTATTTCTTTAAGGATTAGTATAAATAGTATTTTATTTCTTTAAGAATTATTTTTATTTACTTAAAATATTTGTTATTTTATAGCATTATTTATTAAATATGTTTGTTGTGTTTGAGTTTTTTTTAAAGTATAGAGAATAATTTTGATTTTTTTTAGCAATAATATTTTAGAATGAATGATTGTTTATCTATTTTATAAAATTTAATTTTTTTATTATGTGTAGTTGTATAACATATTTTTAGTCCATAGGTTACATATGGTGTGAGATTTGACCCTGGAACAAGTCTCACACTTCCAACACTTGCAAACCACTGTTGAATAATCTGAAAACAAGTTTTAGCTGTCGTTTAATTAGCCGAGAGGTATAACCCTACAGTGGCAGCACAGCCCCTATAGGAGGCCAGCAGAAATAACCGTCTTAGGAAAAAGAAACCCTTCATTTCATATTCTTCATTACTGCGATGAAGAATAAATAACAACAGGCGGTTACAGAAACGATTAACTCACGAGATCTCGCAATGGCATTTTGGAAAAGAAAACGAAACACAATTGAAGTTTTTTAACGTCTTTTCATTGCTAAGTAGCGCTATCGTCTGGACGTTTGAACTTCCAAACGTTGGCCAAATCCTCTAATTTATAAGCTCTATACATTTCAATTCACCTTACAATCACACATTTTTTCGATTGCCTTTTCTTGTAGTGTTGATATCGTACAGACATGAGCTCCGAGGCCATCATTGTCCGCGTCTTGATTAATTCTAAAACTGGATGTATCGCATATGCCATGGCTAGACAGGACTTTGTTGATCTTCTTTACAACTTTCTTACTTTGCCCACGGCTTCGATCCTCAAACTACTCTCTGCAGCGGAATCCGCCATGGTTGTTAGCTCTGTCAACAATCTGTACCATAGTGTTGAAAAATTGCCCGCTGAGTTGATGAGTACGGATAAATCCCAGCTGCTTGACCCCAAATATTTAACGTCCTACTCTCACAACATTCTTAAGATTGAAGGCGGAAATTATTATGTTTTCCCCTTTCTCTCTCTGATAATAAGATAATAAAGACACTACTCGCAATTAAAGACATAACTCACAATGTCCTGATGTTGTGATTTTGGCTTCAATAGCTTTCCCATTACAGACGTCCTTGCGATTTTGTTGGGAGCTCTGCTTAATCGTTGGAGATAAGATGAGATTTACTGTATGGTCTCATGAGGGGGCTTGGGCTTCTATTTTCATGGATCAAACGGTCCCATGGAGCAAAAAAAATTATGCTACAGGATTAATTGGAATCTCCTTCTGAAAAATAGCAGCCCCTACCTTTTAGGACTGCAAATTTCAGCGGGTTTGAGGTGGGGCTAGAAATTGCCCCTACAGCTTAGGAATTTTTTAGGAATTTTTTCTGCCACTTGTCTATCACTTTGAATTTTAAATTCCTAAAAAAAACTAAAAAATGAGAGAATTTTTATTTGTATATTAATTTTTATCAAATTACTCCACTTCGTCCCTTGAATTTTGGAGCTCAAACTTTTAAGTGAATTGCAAAATTGAATTCATGGGACCACCATCTTTAAAATATTCCTAAAAAATCTCAGCAGCACCGCTGAAATTTTTTAGGAAGCCCCCCTCCATGAGACCGTACCCTTAGAATGTTTATCGAATCAGAGCTTGAGTTTATTTGCATGCAAAAGTTAGAATAGATCAAAGATAGAATTTTAAAGATATTTATTTAATTAAATTAAAATTAAAATTATTTCTTAATTTATTTATTATTTTTATTTTAGTAAATATAAAATTATATTATGAGTAATATTTGTATAAATTATATATTTTTTTCAATTAAATTTTTAAATATATAAATTAAAAAATAAAGATAAAATAATTATTTATAATTTTTATATGTAGATAAGTAACATTGAATTTTGGGCAGAGAATCTAGTTCGATTGGTTAAAGCATTTTCTTACAGGCAAGAGGTCATGAGGTCTAGTGTCCCCTCCGTCCCACCTCTTGGTCTAGTGTCCCCTCCGTCCCGTGGTATCCGGAGGGCATGTCATGCCATCTCGTCAGTCCTGTGAAAAAAGTTTAAACATGCACTATAATTTATGAGAGGGCTTTAAAAACATTTATTTTCAACTTATTTAATATTTAAATAGATGGAGATTATTTCATATATATATATATATAACTGTAACAAATAAAGACTATTATTTATGATTTTTATATATAGATGAGTGATATTGCCTCTTGAAATAGTCTATTCACCACTCAATAAAGCAAATTATTACATGGTCATCAATAGATTACCCGTGTGAGTTGTGGGAGAATTGAGATATCCTTCTTTCCTAGAACGTTCAACAAAGGCATCCCAAATAAATCAGGTGCCCTGTTTTACTTGCCTAGAAAAAATATTTATGTTTGCAAGGAAAGCCATAAGAATAGTTTGTGAATGGAAAAATCAATGCTGAAACGCACTCAAATTCCATGCATACCAAGCATTAATTGGGATCATAAAAATTGGTATGCTGGCAGTAGCATCAAGCCAATTTCTTCTGGTTATGGGGCTAATTACAATTTCAAAAAGAGACCTCTGTTAATCTTCTCCTTTTGAAACCCATTTTGTTTACTGCAAAAGGCCCAGTCAAAACTAATAAAAGAGGTCTGTTGTGGGTGCATGTTATCAGAGCTACAAGGTAAGAAAGTGTTGGTTGATCCCACAAGAACGTTTCTTTTTGTCTGAACACATCTACTGGCATAATTTTTAGAAGTCTCAGCATTTTTGAATTTTATCACAGCTCTCCAGATAAGGGAGGAGACGATGCCCCTGATGAGTGTATTTTGTGTGTAAGTAACTTAATTCAACTCTGCACTGAATTTCCAAACTTATTCTTCACAATGGAGATATTTATGTTTGGATAGAAAAGTAACAATATCTAAATGTTTCTAGATTAGATTGTGTCAGTATTTTTGCATCAATGTTTCGGATCACACTGTGTGATCCATCATCAAGATAGTAGAGAGTATAAGGAGTAAAATGAAAAGTTGCAGACCAAGAATTGCATAAAAAGGAAGGAAGGAGATGAGAGAGATTGAAACAAGAAACAAAGCAAAAAGGTGGACTAATTGACCACATTGACCATAGGGCTAAAAAAACAAAAACAAGGAAATAATATGAAAGAAAGATCAAACAAACCTAATAAGAAAGATAAAATTGAAATGAAAGACCAAGAAACTAAAAAAGAGAAACAAAAAGTAAATCTATATGCATGTTATATTAATTATATCAAAATTATACTTGAAAAAAAAAAAACAAGAGAATATGAATATAAGAAAGTGCAAAATACTATTAACTAGAAAATAAAATAACTTACTAATTTATTATAAAAACAAAGTGAAAAATGTTAATATAATATGTACCATAAAAATATAAGTGTAAAAAGAATGACAATTAAATAAATATGGGATTGAATTACAAATCAAATAATATGAAAGATAATGTAAAATAATGTATAAATATATTTCATATTATTTGATTTGTAATTCAATTCCATATTTATTTATTATATTAATATTTTTTGACTTCATTTTTATCATAAATTAGTAAGTTATTTTATTTTCTAGTTAATAATATTTTGCACTTTCTTATATTCATATTCTCCTTCTATTTCTTTTTAGTATAATTTTTATATAATATGCATATAGATTTACTTCTTTTTGTTTCTCTTTTTAGTTTCTTCGTCTTTCTTTCCAATTTTCTCTTTCTTATTAGACCTTTTTTATCTTTCTTTCATATTATTCCCTTGTTTTTGCTTTCTAGCCTGTGGTCAATGTGGTCAGTTAGTCCACATTTTTGCTTTGTTTCTTGTGCCAACCTCTCTCACCTCCCTCCTCCTTCCCTTTTTATGGAATTCTTGGTCTAACTTTTCATTTTACTCCTTATGTTTTCTACTATCCTGATAATGGAGTGTGATCCGAAACGTTGATGCAAAAATACTGACACAATCTAATCCAGAAACATTTAGCAATAGTCTTCATCGATTGTGGAAATCTGCTATCACTAAGATTAATAATAGTCATGTTATTGCTGATAACAAATAGGTGTTTTTTTCTGTTGTGTTGTTGCTGTTTCTCTTCTTTTTGTCTGTTTTTATCATTTCATTTGTTTTGTCAGTCTCAGATCTCGTGGTATTCGATCGTTTATCTAATGAATGTTGTATCTTTGTGAAAGGGTCTAGACCTTTTAAAACCCATAATATGTTGTACATTGATCATAACTGTTTTTGGATTAGATTGTGTGATAGTTTTTTTCAACAAAATTTCGGATCATACTCCATGATCCAATGATCCATCATCATCATCTTTTTGTCTCTAATAGCATTTTATTATTTTGATGATAGTTGATGGAAAAAACTATCACACAATCTAGTTCAAAAATAATTATGACCAATTTCATAGATTGTGGAAATTTGTAATCTTGTACATGTTCAGATTTGCAGGTATAATTGAGTATTTGATTAGACTGGGGATCTTAGGAATGCTATAGAGGGAGAAAAAGACTTCTGAAAAAGTTGAAGGTAAACAAGCAGAGAAAAAGTTATCACTAATATAACGCTTTGTCTGGTTTAATATATAAAAGATTCAAGCATTTTGATACAGAGAAAATAGAGAATGCTGTGGAAATTGTCGAGGAAGTGGCAGACTCTGTGAAAGATGTTGCAGAGGTGACCGAAGAGATAGCTGAAAATGTTAAAAGGCGGTCCAAAGAAGGGGGATTTCTTCATAAAACAGCCGAAATTATTGATGAAATCTCAGAAAAAGTGTACACGGATGCCCAAATTGTGGAGAAGGAAGCAGGAAAAGTATACCACATAACATTCTATTTCCACTCAGTTCACTAATTCATTAGCAAAGCAGTAATTCAATGGCATATATAATTGTATATGATTTATATGTGGCTGCAGACAAAGAAGACAATAAAGACCATGGATGAAAAAGTGGGCAAGGTAGAAGATGCTGTAAAGAATATTGCAGGAATAATATCAGGGGAAGCTAGTAAGGTGCATGACAAAGACATGAATACAGCGGAGAATTCGTCCGACCCAATAGCGAAAACTGAAGGTAAACAAACAAAGAAAAAGTCATCACTACTATAACGTTTTGTCTGGTTTAATATATAAAATATTCAAGCATTTTGATACAGAGAAAATAGAGAATGCTGTGGAAATTGTCGGAGAAGTGGCAGACTCTGTGAAAGATGTTGCAGAGGTGACCGAAGAGATAGCTGAAAATGTCAAAAGGCGGTCCAGAGAAGGGGGATTTCTTCATAAAACAGCCGAAATTGTTGATGAAATCTCAGAAAAAGTGGACACGGATGCCCAAATTGTGGAGAAGGAAGCAGAAGAAGTATACCACATAACATTCTATTTTCATTCAGTTCACTAATTCATTAGCAAAGCAGTAATTCAATGGCATATATAATTGTATATGATTTATATGTGGCTGCAGACAAAGAAGACAATAAAGACCATGGATGAAAAAGTGGGCAAGGCAGAAGATGCTGTAAAGAATATTGCAGGAATAATATCAGGGGAAGCTAGTAAGGTGCATGACAAAGACATGAATACAGCAGAGAATTCGTCCGACCCAATAGCGAAAACTGAAGGTAAACAAACAAAGAAGAGGTCATCACTACTATAACGTTTTGTCTGGTTTAATATATAAAATATTCAAGCAGTTTGATACAGAGAAAATAGAGAATGCTGTGGAAATTGTCGAAGAAGTGGCAGACTCTGTGAAAGATGTTGCAGAGGTGACCGAAGAGATAGCTGAAAATGTTAAAAGGCGGTCCAGAGAAGGGGGATTTCTTCATAAAACAGCCGAAATTGTTGATGAAATCTCAGAAAAAGTGGACACGGATGCCCGAATTGTGGAGAAGGAAGCAGAAGAAGTATACCACATAACATTCTATTTTCATTCAGTTCACTAATTCATTAGCAAAGCAGTAATTCAATGGCATATATAATTGTATATGGTTTATATGTGGCTGCAGACAAAGAAGACAATAAAGACCATGGATGAAAAAGTGGGCAAGGCAGAAGATGCTGTAAAGAATATTGCAGGAATAATATCAGGGGAAGCTAGTAAGGAGCATGACAAAGACATGAATACAGCGGAGAATTCGTCCAACCCAATAGCGAAAACTGAAGGTAAACAAACAAAGAAAAAGTCATCACTACTATAATGTTTTGTCTGGTTTAATATATAAAATATTCAAGCATTTTGATACAGAGAAAATAGAGAATGCTGTGGAAATTGTCGGAGAAGTGGCAGACTCTGTGAAAGATGTTGCAGAGGTGACCGAAGAGATAGTTGAAAATGTTAAAAGGCGGTCCAGAGAAGGGGGATTTCTTCATAAAACAGCTGAAATTGTTGATGAAATCTCAGAAAAAGTGGACACGGATGCCCAAATTGTGGAGAAGGAAGCAGAAGAAGTATACCACATAACATTCTATTTTCATTCAGTTCACTAATTCATTAGCAAAGCAGTAATTCAATGGCATATATAATTGTATATGATTTATATGTGGCTGCAGACAAAGAAGACAATAAAGACCATGGATGAAAAAGTGGGCGAGGCAGAAGATGCTGTAAAGAATATTGCAGAAATAATATTAGGGGAAGCTAGTAAGGAGTATGACAAAGACATGGATACAACATAGAATTCATCCGTCGCAATTGTGGAAACTGACAAAGACAAACAATCAATGGATTCAGTTGAGGTCGTTTCAAAATCTAATTTTTAGGATGTTGGTTTTAAGAAATATTAGAGGAAATTCA
The DNA here is from genome assembly GCA_007258455.2 of Sequoia sempervirens. NCBI lineage: Eukaryota > Viridiplantae > Streptophyta > Pinopsida > Cupressales > Cupressaceae > Sequoia > Sequoia sempervirens. The sequence goes on along the minus strand of VDFB02058242.1, from coordinate 540,310,334 downwards.
CATGGTTGCTTTTCTGGGCAAGAAAATTGTCAGCCGAGATATTGGGGGTGATATTCGTTGTGATTTTCTTTGGTGAGCAAGTAATGGGCACATCTGGAACCTGCTATTATCACTTGATGGCGTCATTAACGTCATGATGATGAATTGCAGGCCACTGCCGCGTTGGTTTGGTAAAACTCAGTGGGAAGGGATTGTTAATACCTACTGAAATCTATTTGAAAAGAAAAAGAAAAAAACCAAAATTCATTGTTGGGTCTTTATGGTATGTGATGTCTTATGGTTTATGGTTGACAAATATTACTTGGGAGCATTAGTCTTTTAAAAATATAAATTATATTTTACAATCTTAATACATTTGTTATGTAAAGTCATGTGTCACGGAAGAGATACATCTTTTCAAGAATGATGCATATTTAAAAATCCTTGGATCTATCTATTTGAACATAGAAAATATAATATCAATTTATGCCTACAATTTTTAGATGATATCAGAGCAATTCAAAATCCTCTGTCTTTGTGAATAGTTTAAACATATAATGTTTAGCTGTTGCAGAATTAGTTTTGTCTTGAGTTTTTGACTTTGCACCTATGCGTAGAAACCAGGAGGAAGAGCCTGTGGATGACAGCGATCTGCATGATGGTATTTGAATCTACATTGGAATCTGCAATGGAGGCATAAGCATGGCATTTTAATCTACAGAGAAGGCATTTACAGATAGTAGATCCTCCTTCCTATACGCCAGTCAGACAAGAGTTGTCTGTAGAGTTGGGATATTCACATAATGGCGGCCTGAATGTGGCCTATAACATCCGCTTGCTTGAACATCTGCTCAGGCTTCTCAACTCGAAGAACACATTTTCTCATTATCTGCAAATAACTGATCTGTTACAGATTCAAAGTGTTTCCAAGAGTTTCCAGCTAGAAGGAGGAATCTTAAGATTACTAGTTCGTGGGTTTCCTAATAAAGGCATTGAATATAATTTTCACTGACTAATGCTTTATTGTTTCATGATACACACCAAAGAGTAGAAGGGTGTGAAAATAGAAGTGGTATTCTATGAAGTTGTAATGGAAGCAATGCGCAATGTTTAAGAGGATTCTAAGCCTCTGCCAAGTTTTTGAGATTGTAGTATTTTTGAAAGACTTGTCACTCCATGTTAGATAAGAAGTTATACTCTGTTGCCAAGCCAAAGAGAGAAGGGTGCAGATCACAAATCCAACATTTTATCAAAGGAGTTACAGCCACGAAGTAATTTGAAGTTGTTATAGATTTTTTGAACCCATAAAAGGGTGAATAAAAGCAGACAAAATAGATCTAAAAAATTTGGAGGAGAGCGATGAATTAAAAGAAACCCACAGGTGAGAAGTTGTTGCTTGAAAGGGGGATTAATCAAAGAGGTCACTGGTTTGAATCAATAGAAAATAGAAGCCACCTTCAAACACTAGAAAATTAATCCACCAAAAGCTATCGGAGAAAGAAATCACTACAGTCAAAGATACATACAAGGGTTATTGTTTGTCGTAATTCATAGCCATTTTTCTGTTGCCGCACAAGGGTAAAAGAGGTGTAGAAATTGGAGAAGGAAGTCCAAACCACCAAAGGTAAATATGACCACCCTTAGTTTGTAAGAAGAATTGCCACCGCAAAAGTTAGGAAGGAGAAGTTGGAGGTGGCCAATCTAGAGATAAGAACGATTGCTGTATGCCAATCTACATTTATTGTGAGCATTTAATCAGGTTCAGAAATAGTTGCCTCATATATAAAGGAAACAGATGAGAAGTGCGATCATAGCAATAGCAATAGTTACAGGAAGTGTAATCATCACCCAAAGATATCGTTGGTATGCAAACACCGTAAACCATCCAAACCATCCAGGGTGGTAATATTTAGTGAGTTATCATTGATAAAAAGAAGCCATTGGTTGTAAACACATCATAGAAGGATCAAATATCATTTTTAAAAGTCACCAAGCAAGTTTAAAAAACTAAGTTTAGCATAGATCTAAAGAGGCTGAAGTTTGCAAGAAAGCTATCAATTTGAGAAGAAAATTGAATGTGGTAAAATACAAGTGTGAAGAGATAATAGATCATTTCAAATTAGAGAAGAGTGAAGGTGTATGAAACCATTAAAATCAATCGCTATAGGGATTACATATGTAATTGTTTTTGTGGTTAAATTTTAATTATATAAGAAAGTTATTTTGCAATGGGAAAGATTGGTAAAAGAGAAAGGAAAGAAAATAAAAACTTAATATGTATGAAAAATACTTTGGAAGAACTTGAGAAAATTAGAAAGAAAAATGAAGAACTAGAAACATAAAATAGGTTACAAAAGGAAGGTATATTGAAATTGAGAGAAGAAAATCTTTTGTTTAGTGAATTACTTGAAACTTACATAAAAAAAAAAAAAACTAGAATCTAAAGTCTAAACCTACACTATGTAATATGTCATGTGATACAAGTGATTTGTTTTATTTATTAGATGAATTGTTTGATAATTGTGATATAGCTAAAGTCTCTCTTGATGAAAAGTGTAAAGAATACAAGAATATTATTGAATCTACTAATCTTGCTAGTTGTGAGGATAATGAGAAAGCATGTTCTTCAAAGAATGTTGGGTTTAAGATAATGAAAAGAATGGGATATGAAAGAAAAGGTTTGGGAAAATATGGACAAGGAATTATAGAGCCCATTGAGCCAATAGTAAGGCCAAAGAATGAAGGCCTTGGATATGCTAGTGGAAATAAAAACAATGTTACAAGTTCAAAGAAATTAATTCAAGAAATACAATGCATACAATGTTCTCATTGTCATAGGCATGGACATAAAAAAGAGATGTGTTGGGATCTTCATCCTTGTAGTATCTGTGGATTGAAGAACCATTTTGAGAAATTGTGTTGGAACAAAAAGTGGAAAAAACAACCTTTAAAAGATAGCATACAGATGGATTGTGAATGGATTGGTGCGTTTAATTGGAAATAGGTCACAAATATGTTCAAAATGTTGTACAAGCATAATTATTCTCATGTCGGACAAAATAACAAATTATTGGTATGAGATTTGGAGTTGGAGCACTCATATATGTAGAATAAATACCATTGATTATAAAGATCATTTCTAAATGGTTGTAATATTGATATCAAAAGATCATTGTTGAACCTAAAAAGTTGACAGTTGATCGCAAAGATCATTGTTGAACCTAAAAGTTGTATAGTTGACCACAAAGATCATTGTTGAATGGTTGTAGTGTTGATTGAAAGGATCATTGTTGAACCTAAAAGTTGTACTCTTGATCACAAAAGCATTTATGAATGGTTGTGATCACAAAGATCATTTTTGAACTTAAAAATTTGAAGTATTGATCACATAGATCATTGTTGAATAGTTGTAGTGTTGATCACAAAGATCGTTACTAAATTTGTGAAAGATTTGATCACAAAGATCATGGTTAAAATTGATTGTAAAGATTGTTGAAGCTTTTGGTCGCAAAGATCATTGTTGAAGTTGATCACAAAGATCGTTACTAACTGTTGAAGAAATTGATTGAAAAGATCATTGTTGAAAGTTATTGAAAGATTGTTGTTGAAATTGATAAAAAAAAATATTGTTGAAATTTGATCACAAAGATCGTTGTTGAAGTTGACTGTAGAGATCATCGCTAAATCTGTGAAGTTTTTGATCGTAAAAATCATTGGAAATGCTTCACTTCCTTTATTGATATAACTATGGAGAACGTCTTACTATGGATAATGATGGACAAAAGTAATCAAGGCTATTCAAAAGAAGGATAATTTTTTATATTTCAAGAAGTCATTTATGTTAAATATTCTTCATTTTTACATGGGTAGCTAATAAACCTATTTGTTATAGGTGCCCCACATCATCTAGTTAAGTTGTGTGATAAAATAAAGTTTATGAGGGGTGTTAAAAACATAAACTATATTTTACACTCTAATACATTTGTTAAGTCATGTGTCACGGAAGAGACACATCTCTCCAAGAATGATGCATATTTAAAGATCCTTGGATCTATCTATTTGAACATAGAAAATATAATACCAATTTATGCTCTACAATTTTCTACATAGTCCTCTGCAAAAAATATTTAAAAAATAATCCAAATACATAGTCATCGTTTGGGTAGTTTTTCACAAGATAAATGGGTAAGAATAACAATTTTAATGATGCTACAAATGACTTTTAACCTTTGTGGATTGTATTCAAAAAATATATTATAAAATAATGGTTAGGCTTTTCTAGCTCACCTAGTTTTTTAAGTGGGCGTTAACATGTAGATTACTCAAGCCTTGCAAAGAAATCTTCTAAGTCAAGTGAAAGAATTTGTTTTGTTTGGAAAGTAGAGTTCATCCATATGATTCAAAGGATATGGAAGAAGGATGATAGATCAACAATACAATTTTGAGAATATTGTTGGGAGTTATTATTCTCTCTATGTTTTCCAATATGAGTAATAATTATAAGATGGTAAAGTAGGAGAAACCCAAGCAACAATATAAGGAATATTGTTCTATTACTTCAAAAATATTGAAGATGGACCACCTCCAAAGCCACTTTGCTTGCACCTAGTTCCGAAAAAATATATTGAAAATAATAAAAAAATTAGAGTGAGAAGACTTGTCAATTTAGCATTTCTATCTTTTCAAATATAGAATTTGAAAGGCTCATTTATTTTTTGATTGCATACATTGTCCATATAGATTTGTAGTTTTGACACCCACTTTAATTGTAGGGTGTCATTCAGTTTGGTTATACTAGTTGATTACTTTATCTTTTTATGTGATATTTGTAGATGTTTCTAGTATTAATCAAGATTTAAATACTTATGCAAGATTGTTAAGTTCATGACTTATGTAGTTTATTTGATTAATTTAAATGCCATTATTTTGATGTTGATTTTTATTTTATTAAAATTAAGCATATTTTGAATTTTAAATTAAAATGTATTTGATATTGGAATGATAAGGGATTTGTAACAACCTGAAAAATGTAACCTCAAAAATTCTTAAGCATTAACCAAATAAATATCCTAATGCTTAAAAAAAGCTATACAAGATAAACTTTCATTAACTTCCATGATACAATATTACAACAATGTGCAAGACATTCAAAGGATATTCAACAAAATCCACAAATATATAACTCCCACTCAAGTAGTACAATAAAAAAGTACAATGATAAGAACATTGTAATAATATAAAAGTATCACAAGTACATATCTAGTACTCAATAATAAAGATAACACTATTACATAATTAAGATTAACAACGGATCAAAACTACAACCCTCATCTATGATAAGAATATAATATGTCATGAAGAAAATATTACGTATACAAGTGGTCTAAAAATAATGTACACCATAATAGTATCAAAAGAACTCCCAAGTTCAAATTTACAAGTTAGTTCTCTATGCTCCCATGCTCTTGTTGTTGATTGGGGAAGGATTTGAACATGTTGATATTTTTACACCTTGGTCTAGTTGTTTAGGAAGTTGAAAGATTTTCCAAAGTCAATGTCTTTGTTATAAATTTTTAGAGTTTTAGGCCCCAAAAGGAAAAATTTAAGCTTTCACTTTTAATGTCTTATGTCATCGAAGGAAAAGAAAGAGGCATGTAGCATGAGGAGTTGGGTTTTTCTATCACATTGGCATTGAATAGTCCTCTGTTTTTGGCATGAGATCAATAATGGTTGGTCCAATTATGAACCATATTGTTGAGGCTTGGGAAGAAGATTGTGCATATTGTAGATCAAGTTTTCAAGAGTATGGCATGTGGCATTGATGGAGAGAGGTTTCAAAGGCATATTTACACCTTTCCCACAAGTTCAAATCCCTTAAGATGTATGTCTTAAATGGTATGCACCCTACACCTATGAGTCTATTTGTTACATGAAGTTTTGCTATATAAAACTTTGTTATACTTGTTATCTTGGTCAATGCAACCAAATAGGGGAGTCTTTTCAGGTCTTATGTAATAAAAAAGGGTCTCAATGTGTGTGAAATATTGAATAATGATGATAAATTTTAGACAAACCTATAGGTTGTGATTATTTTGTCAAGGAAAGAGCAATTAATTGTTTTCAAACCATTATCATATGTATGCAAGAACAATATATGTAATATATACATTGGAAAGTGAAACATGGTCAATGAGTTTGAATAATATTATAGTTTACAACTTACCCATCTTTTTGATAATATCACAATACTATCCAGAATAATCAAGAAAATGGTGATCAAGAAAAGTATGACGACCCAAAGAGATAGCTCATAAACATGTAAAGATAATGTTGTTGATTGTACCAAGAGTGATTTCCAAGCAAGGAAAATCATGATATAGGTCTGAAGGAGAAAACTACAACTATTTATGAAGGTTTGAGAACCCATAGAACCAAAACCATAGCTAGAGGTGCTTAAGAAACTCTTCAACAATACCATATAGATCAATATCGAGTGAATTGAAGCAAGTGATTGTCTCTTCAAAGGCCAATTTACAAGTGACTAAGCTAGGTGGACATTTATATGCACAAAACAATCGTCAATAGACATAAAAAATCCAACATAGAAGAAGTAGATTAGGTGATTTGTTAAAGTTCATAAATAGGTTTGAAGATGCATTGAAATAATATTCTTTCACCTACACCCTCCCTCCTTGCACACATGTCTTATAAACATGTATGGGGTTTTTATAACAGTTTGGGGAGTTTAATGGTTAGTTATGAGTAGTTCCAAGCATTTAGAGGCAATTTCGATGACATGGAGACAATAGTTGTAGGTATGTAGGAGGTTGGGGAGCATATTTAAGAGTTCTTTTAGTGGAAAATTTCTAAGACCAACAAGATTATATTATTTTTCCAATGCCACCTTGGAGTCTTTAAAGGATTCAAAGGAGGAGCAGTTCACAAGCACCCAAAAGAAGGTCAAACCACTATTTCAAACCAAACATAAGTCATTAATGGTCTTAATTATGCCCTATTTTATCTTCAATGTTGGGTTGAGAAATAGGATGCCTAGGGTCAATAGTGGGCAGTTCTTTCTAGTTTTGGAAACTAAGCATTGTAACTCAACAACAAAAACAACATTGTAAAAGTTCCATTTTTTAAAAGAGAGTATATTTTCAAACTTGTAACAATTTTTATACTTTTTATTAATAAAAACAAGCAATTTTCCTTCTTAGATTTTTATTTTGTGTGGAATTATGAATGATTGATATGGCTTTATGATAACATTAGAAATCCTAGATTTCATCTCATTTTCCAAAATATCTTTATGTAGAGATGCATATGTTATGCAGGTCATAGTTTATGTTACCATTTTATACAATTCTTAGTTATAAAAAACATCTAGTTTCCTTCTAAATCTGTTGAAAACTCCAACTTTCCTATGAAATATTGATTCATAAGTGTATCAAAATTTGAGTTGTGCATTTTTTAGCTTGATCATTGAACAAACTATGTGTTTCAACAAGTAATTATAAGTCAAACATTTGGTGTATCACCTCCTGCCAAGATTTAGAATTTATTTTATTTCATTTTCTCCCCTTTTCCTTGTAAAAAAGTAATAGGAGAAGTTAGTTTAGGTGAGATGTCAAGGGAACCAACCCTCTCTGGAGATCCATCCTTATGTATAAGCAACCAACATGCCTTAGTATTTTTCCATGCTATCAACTAAGGAGCAAGTCGATACCTCACTCTCTCTAGGGTGCACTTGATATTGATTAAAGAAACCCACCATAAGGATATTGGTTTCCTCAACATCCATTAGTCAAGGTGAAGAAGTACCACCATAATCTAAAGGTGTGGATTTTATAAACACATTAATAATTATCTATTTAATTCACTTTATTAACCCATAAGCACACACATGAAATTATAGATCAAAATCATTTCAAATACATGGAATATATTTCACAACTCACATCCTCCATGATATGCACATGCCAAAAATCCATTCCTAGATAATGTGATTATTTCACCACACATCCTTTCTAATATTTAATACATATATGAATACAAGCACATGAACAATATAAATATAAGCATCAATAGAAATTGTAAGTCCTAAAATTATAAGGTTTGACCTAGTAAAACATGTCCAAGACCACATACAACATCCACATGAATCACTACTCATATCTTGTACTATAATATCTCTCTACATATGATGTTATGTATTAATAAGAGTACATGTCCAAGGTAGGATTATATACAACCTAACTTTTGCACAACACAAGTATCTAGACATACCAATAACAATAATTTAAATATACAAGCATATACACAAAAATAAGAAATACAAATAATACATAATCCAAAAATTCATAATTTAAATACATAAGTCATACACATAAAGCAAGTACATGAAAGAAACTTATAATAAAATCACATCATATATTACAAGACCACAAAAATGATGACTCAGATAAGTAAAAGAACACAAAAAATCTCTAAACATGACACATATTTGGTCCCCAAAACTCATCCAATAAGTATCTCCCAATGATTCCAGGTAAAAGCACAAAGTTGTGTCACACTTTATTACAGAAACGGCCAACACTAATCCAATTTTTAAACTTCAATCACTAAAAAGTGGCATATATGATTTGAATTTTGAAATGATGTAAACTAGTAAAATATGTATTTTTTAGTATATTTTATGTTTATATTTTAAAAAAAATTTAAAAAAATATTTTAAACTAGTTTTTAATAAATTAACACTATAATTTAGTTGCTGATAAAATGCTAAAAAATGAAGTTGCATGGGATGTCAAACTTTTTATAGTAAATCTTTTTTTTTTTCTTTCAAATTTTTTGTGTGTATTTATAACTTGAAACTTTAGTGCATGAATATATTTTTTCCCAATTTTGATAAATATATATTTTTAAATAAATATTAAAATGTGCATGAATCAAAAAATAGTTGTTTCCATGGGACATCAAATTTCATATTAAATATTTATCTAAAATGGAATTTTTTTTACCATCTTGAAATAGATTCTTTTATCTAATGCATCATATTTTTTTCAAATTTTTTTAATAAGTTTTCTAAGTAAATATTTTTCTTTGGCATGGTAATGAACCTAGTATTTTGTGCTGATAACCTACTTTTAGTAAAAATAAAAAATAAAATATAAATAATAATTAAACTATTAAAATAAATATATTTTTGAAAACTACACTTATGGATCTACAAAAGGGTATTTTTATATTTAAAAAAAATGTTATTTACATTAGTAGGAGTTATTGAGACTTCAAGTTTTTCAAATAATTTTATTTTTTTGGTAAATTGGACTCAAAGTGGTGCTCCATATATTTTTAGCCAACAATTTTAGTTGAAAAAGTTGTAGAAGTATCTTAACTTAGGTAGAATGAATCTTACTAGATCATATGTTTGACAAAAAAATATTTTTAGTTAGAAATACTTAAATTTAGTTGTGCTGATAAGTTGGCTGAAAGTGTAACACAGCTTTGTGCTTTTACCCTTCCATAAATTGAAATATCATTACCTCACATAATAAAAGAATGTTAACTATAGATACCAACCACATAACACCCCAACCACAAGATAGAAATATCATGTATGCCAATACAATGTGCTACATGACTTAACTCAGAGATCTATTAGCTCTAGTGATGCAAGGTAGTTGTAGACACCTAAAAATGACTAACACATCCCATCATCATTTCTCATCAATTCTTCTTCTGATTTAAATTAAATAATTCTATTATTTAATTAAATTAACATCATTTACCTTTCAATCGTGATAAATTTTTTTTTAGTAAAAGGCTTAGAGCCTATATATATTATATTATATAAAATATAAATAATTACAATAGTTATTTTTCCATTAAAAGAACGGGCATCAACTTCTTCAAAAAACCAACAAAACCATTTTGTTGCCATGCAGATACAATAATTTTTTAATGTTAGTTTACAAAAAAACTAGTGGCATTATTTCGCTCAAGCCAAAATCATGCAAATGCCTAGAATTTGTACTTGTATTGTGCTATCCCCAGGCATTTGAAACTTCAAAATTTTATCGTTGCAACATCATGATCATTCTTCCATATGCTCAAAACCAATCAATTTTTTGGCCTGACTTTCTTCTGCATCAACGTTAGCTTGAACTAGGGGAGCATTCAAATCAGGAACAACCACCAGTAGTGAATTTACCAGTGGAACATTTAATAGAGGATGGAGGTCATGGTATCTCAAAAATGCAATGACATAATATTTCTCTTTGATGTTAATCTCCACATTGGGGCAAAGAAATTGTGTGCATTTCTGTAACCCTCTTAAGAGTCTAACCTTGTAACTCTTTTGCTCAAAAGCTAATTTTATGGCCTCATAGACTTCAAGAAAACCCTAGCGCTGCTTCAAGAACTTTATGGGAAATATACCCCTAATGAATCCTTTCCCTTTGAAAACATCATACTCTTGAACACCTTTCAAAAGCGCATTATCCAGTAGAAATATTTCTTTGACATATTTATCAACAATTTTGTCTAATTCATTGAGAGACTGCAACAAATCCATTAAATTAGATAGGAAAATGGAAATAACCTGTGATAGAAAGGGAACCCTTCTTGATTTTGGACTGGTGATTTCAATTCCTAAGATTGTTCACACACTGTCTTCAACCCATGAGCAGTCAACATTGAAGATGATGTCCAAGTTTTGTGTAAAAAGCCTTCTCTAGACAGTAAATTTTTTCCTAATATCATACACTCGAATCAGGTATACTAACATCATTTCCTCTCAAACCCATCCTCTTCTTGCTTAAGTTAATTGAATTATCCTAGCTAATTAATTAATTGTATCATTTTCATCTACTAACCTAACATATCAAATCGGGTTAATTCACCCCCTTTCATGTTTAACATTTCATCTTATTAAATTAAATAAATCAATTTATTTAATTTAATTCACTAAGTCATCTTATTTAATTAAACAACCCTAAGTTATTTAATTAAATATCATTTCACCTTGCCCCCTTTCATTAAATCATTTAATTTAATGAATATCCCTTTAATTCTTCTAATCCCCTAATTGCATGATTAAGCCTTGTTTAATTAACAATTAAACTAATTTTCCTTCAAAAAGGTGAATATTCCCATGGAATATTTCTTATCTCCTTTTTTGCATAATTAAAACTTTATTTAAATTTTCAAAATATCTTTATCCCCACCCATGAGAATATTCCAAAGAATATTCTCTCTCCTCCAATCATCTCACTTGGCTTCTTAAGCAAGCTAACCTTGTGACCTCTTGAGAAAGTCACCTTGTGACCTATGTGTGTAGGTCAAAAGTGTGTTTGTTTGGAACAAATGTGAGCCCCTGATTAAATATCATCTTGCATTCTCACCCATTGATGAGAATCCATGATCCATGCCTCCTATTTCCTCCATTCCTGACCGTTGATTGATCTTTTTGATCTCAACCCTCTATTTCTCATTTGCTTTCCTATAAATAGGTCACTATTTGGAGACAAATGGATCCATCGGTCAATTGCAAACTTATACTATATTGAATTCACTCACACTCACACTCAAAGTTTACTCATTTTTAACATATTTTAGTTCATTTTTAGTTGCATATTAGTTTTAAGCTTCCATTAATAGCTTCCCTGCATCCATCTTAGCTTGTTTATAAATTAGGGTTTCCATCTTTTAGCTTAGAATTAGCTTAGATTAGCTTAGAAATTAGTTATTTAGATTAATTTTAGCATAAAATCATGTTAATTTAGCTTGCATCATGTTCAAATTAGCATAAATAAGGTTTTCATCCATTTATCACAATGGTTTAATTGATTCTCTTCCATAGAATCGGTTGAAACAGGCTCACTAATCACGGGATTGGGAAAGGGTCATTGTTCCACATCAACATGACACCAATTCTAGCACATGATAAGTTTCAAATGGCTTGGAGTAGGCATTTAACTATTTTTGTAGTTTATAGTTTTCAGTTTCAATAAATGCTTTGTTTAAACTTTCAATTTGAATGATCTTGTTTGAGAGTGAGGTTTAGTGGCTAAATTATGCTTCGATTCATCATGGATCAAGTGTAATCGACCCATACTGATAACCCTCGGTCCACATTCTTGTAGTAATAGGGAAAACTATCTATTTAATCAAATTTTAGCTTGATTTCTATTCATTTGTTTTTTGTAAGATAGAGCGGTCTGCCTAAATCTAGTACAGTGATGCACTTTGTAGAGTGTCACCATATAGCGACACTATCCCGATTTAAAACCATGATGCCTAATAAATGCATTGGAATTGATCTAAAAAATGGTGACGCTAATTTAATATAGAGGTATCGAAGATTTCAAACAATGACGCCCCCAAATTCACCAGAGCAACGATTGAAAAAATATTGATGCTATCGTGCTCTTTGTTTTTGTTGCAGAGCAACACTAATTTACCAGAGTGACACCCAAATGACAAATCATGACGCTATCATGTGCAGTGACGCCCAACCAAGGTAAGAAGTTTTACAATCATTTTTTTGACATGTGCTTTAATTTTCTCAATTCGGTAGTTCACTAATACACTTCTAACATTGTTTTGGTTGTTAGACTAACATGGTTTTGTAGGTTGAATGACATGGAGCTAAAGTGAAGAAAGCCTTCTTATCTTGAAATTCTATGATTGTAACAAACATTTGATGCTTTGGGGCAACTGTAACCCAACTTTTTATGCTTTTTACTTTTTTCTCTAGGAATTCACTAAATTTCAATTGGGTTTAAAATGAATGCTCAAATGGGATTAAAATTGAACCCTCATCTCATCATTGTCTTTTGGGTTTAAAATTGAACAGGGAAACTTCATATTTCATTTGGTGCATAAAATGAAGTCATCTTAGCTTAGGGGTTAAAATTTATAACTGTTTGCTATGTTTTGTGGTTTACACTTTTGTTATTGAATGCATATGCAATTCTCTCATGCCATTTGGCGACCTTGAGAAACATAAACATTCCTCAAAACTTTGTATAATCACCTACATCTTTCAATTTGGATTAAAACTAAACACCTTGTGAGTGTGAGAAAAAGGCATGGTGTGCGTTCTCTCCTTGTTTTGCGCAAACTAGGATGATTGAACTAAAAACATACTTCCTTTCTATTGTTTATCCTTAGAGGGTATGCCTCCCAACTTCAAAAGGAGGGAACGACCCAAGCGGTAACGAGCTAAAGCCAAATTCTTCTGAACCGATATATAAATGAGTGGTTGGAATGAAAATTGTGATCAATGGGATGTGGTACATGATAGCTCTCCCCTAGTATCTTTATGATGCATAAAGCCCTTGTTCTAAGGGTTGGGAGACCTATTGATAGAGTTTATCATAGTATCCCCTAAACCAAAATCCCTTATTATGAACCACTTGTCTAGAAGCCAAAATCCTAAAATACTTGTTGGTGTAAGAACGGTCATTCTGAAGCCACCCCACATTCTTACTATTCAATTGTAGAAACAAAAAAAATCCTTCTAATCTCTAAATTTTAAGGATTTTGAGATTTTGTGGTCCCAAAAAGTGTGTGCCATGGACGGGAGCCAATGTCGCCAAATCTCTAATTGTTCGCATTGTTTAGTGTTTGGAGAAATCCAAGTGGGGACTCAACAAGTATAACCATTTTGAACCTAGGATTGTAAATGATTGTGAGTCAGTTTGATACATTGCTTGGTTCTAAAACGTTACAAAAACTAACATTCACCATCTTCCTCAAAATTTCAAACACTTTGGCTTAAATATGGATACCTCTTGAATGAGTCTTGATATTACTGCTTGTCCTAAGGATTTAACTTGAGAGATTTCTAAATATCTTGACTTATATCTCAATCCATATTTCCCAAAGACAACATAGGAAATTATGGCTTCAACCTCATGATTTTCGTGAAATGGACATTGTGAAAGTTGTGGCGTTCTTGACATAAACATTTAGTTTGAAAACACAATCAAAGATGAGTGTTTGTGGTAAAATCAATTAACTTAAGTGCAAAATAAACTGATAATTAAACCCCACATGACTATTTGGAGACCGATTGCTCCTACTGAACAACCTTATCTTCCAGGTGCTATCATTCAACCAAACTTTGAACTCATTAACGAAGAACAAACTGATCTCATTAGTAGTTTGAGAAGCTTCACTTTTGAAACAAAAGAAACACCTACCTAGTGGAGAAACACAACAACCATTTTAGATGAAGAAGAGGAACAAGCTGATATTGAGGCTAGAAGGCCCATATTACCACCACCTACATGCCATAAATATCTTTCTTTCTTCCATAAAATTGAACTGTTTCTAAATGATCTCACAAAAAGTTAGGATCCCTAAAGTAAGGTCTACATGTTGTCAGTTCAAACTTAGACATCTTAGTCCAAAAACTCTCAAGAAACACCTTTGGGCACTTCACGAAACTAGGACTAGGTTGGTGTATAACTTTTACAAACTGCTTCAAGAAATAATCCAAACTTGTATTCCTTCTATTACTGTCAAAATCCTAGTCTTTTCCAACATTTCCAATTTCTCACATGACCTATCACAAAGTCAAAATCCATAGGGGAACATCTACATACCACAATTGTAGACATAGGTATCATAATTCCAAGTGTGTAGGAAGTGGGCCTTAATAATTTATTGAAATCACAACCTCTTGTTAATAAACTATTATGCTCGATCTAGGAGGAACCAAACAGGCTTACCTACCCATATCTATCCTCTCATTTAGGCCAACATTACTCTTTGGGATTTGAAAACTTTAGAGGTCTAGAATCATTCTCACTACCTTGGTCTTGTCAAAACAACGGTTCACTATAGCTCAACATTGGGTCAAACATTTCATCCACCCCTTCATCAAATTCCAACCTTCACTTCACCAAACTTTACAAAATTTTAAACACACCACTTTTTGACAACATCTATCAAACCAACTCTTAGCTTGCCTACTTTGTATGTGAAATGTATTCTTTTCCATGCATTTAGATAATTTAGTTATCATCTTTGAATTGGTTCATCTTGAAGGTCACGAGTCTACCCTAAATATTTACACATTCATCAACATCTTGTATCCCAACATCAAAACATCAAATTCAAGTCAAAAGTGTTGTCCCCCATTCACATCATCCATATTTTCATCCCCCATTATCACAATTTCTCCCAAAAGACTTAGAGCATTCCTTTTACCTAGATTTGAGTCAACTAGAGAGTTCAAACATCACAAATCACAACACAACTCTCCCAAAGGTGACACAAAATTTATGGTAGAGATGAGATCACAACACAAGA
Source organism: Sequoia sempervirens (assembly GCA_007258455.2). NCBI lineage: Eukaryota > Viridiplantae > Streptophyta > Pinopsida > Cupressales > Cupressaceae > Sequoia > Sequoia sempervirens. Next base: position 540,295,031 of record VDFB02058242.1, on the reverse strand, counting down.
GAATCATGGAGAAAGAGAAAGTTACATTTACCTCAAGTGATCCAAATCCTTTAGAATTTGATCTGAGAAGTCAAGTTACCCCATCACAACAAACTTCATCCCCATCAATACCATATGAGATAGAAGATATCACAAACAATCCATTTGAACTCACTAGAGAGGAACTCATGGAATGTTAAGCCTTTGAAAACATAGCCCCTATCTCCCCATCATTTGTTGCACAAAATTTGACACAGGGCTCCACAACTCCATCACTAGGGCTACATCAAACCTACATTCTTGGTATTGCAACAAGCCTTGCTAAAGACTTTGGTCATGCTCTTTCATTTGAAAACAACACACTTGTGGGTATGCTTGAAACTAATCCTCCACCTTCAACAACCACTTGGACACCTACCTTTGGTGCTCCTCTCGTTCCTAAGGATCTTAAACAAACATACACACCTCTTGAACTCCATGATTCCACAACTACTTCAACATATTAGGGACATCCCTCTTCATCCATATCCATCAGTAACAAAAGTGTGCCTACCATCACCCAAAGTAGTGTGGATCCAATATCTCAAAACAACACACAAGGGCATATCAATACCATACCATAGAATCAACCCTTAATGTAGATAGGGACATCTTCATCCACTCCTACAAATGGTTCATCTATACCATTGGTTTTGCAAAACACTTCTATCCCATCCATTACCAACTCATCCCAAAGCAATCCCTTGGTGACAAATCCTGTCAATACAGGTAATACATTAACTACATCCCTCACACAAGGGAATCCTCAAGACATGGGACAAGGAAATATTTTTAATCAATGGACTCAAGGTCCTAGTGTGTCATTTCCATCACATAATCTAATGGCACCATCATCTTTTTCCACAGTCCCCTTTAATATGTCAAATCAACTAGGATCTCAAAAATACATTCCTCCACCTCAATCCACTATCTTACAAGGAATGTTAAGCCAAGTGAATTACCAACCTCTCATCACCAATCCATTACCCACTCAAAACATCAACACCCACAATCCTCCATCGATGTTCCAACAACCACCTGATCCCACATTGCAATCATATGCCTTAGCCTTACAACAAGAACAATAGGCATGTCAACAAGTCCTAGCCACACAACAACAACATTAACAACAATAGCAAGCCATCCTAGTAGCACAACAACAAAAACAAGCCATCCTAGCAGCACAACAATAACAACAACAATAGTAGCAAAAAAAATAAGGCATCGTAGCAGCAAAACAACAACAACAAAAAGAAGTCACCTTCACAGCGCAACAAGCAACCTTAGTACGACAACAATAGAAAGTTGCCTTAGCAGTGCAACAAGCAGCTTTAGCACAACAACAACAACAACAACAAAAAGTCTCCTTAGCAACACAACAAGTAGCCTTATCAAAACAACAACAACAACAAGAAGCCACCTTAGCACAACAACATCATCAAGAACAAAAAACAACTTTATTAGCACAACAACAACAATAGGCCCAACAACAAGCCCTAGTGGCGCAACAACAACAAGAAGCTCAACAACAAGGCTTACTAGCTCAACAGTATGACCAACAATAACAACAACAACAATAAGGTTCCTATTATAATCCTCAATTGTACATTGCCAATCCAAACACGTTAGGAACATATACATCAATACCCCAATCACCTTCACAGAATCCTACCCCACCATACACCCCATATAACACATCCTCATATCAAAATCTTGCATATAACTCACCCATCATCCCACCATATGTTCCTCCATCAAACCCACAAGATGATATAGTATCACAATTTAAGGTGCTATCACAAGAAATATAGGACCTTCGCATGGGCAAGGTAAAGAATCCCCATACACATAATCTATGTCCCTATCCATTTAATTGAAACATCACAATGGTACCATTCCCTCTTGGTTTTGAAATCCCCATATTCGATAAATACAAAGGGAGAGGAAGTCTTGTGGATCATATCAAAGAATTTAACGTCATGTGTATGGAGGTGGCCTACAATGATTCATATTTAATGCGCCTCTTCCCTCAAACCTTAACAAGTCCTACTATGGATTGGTTTTCTCATCTACCTCCTGGTATCAAAACCTTTCCTGAAATTACTGATAAATTCATCGATCACTTCTCCTTCAATCTTGACATGGATGTCAGTCTAGAGGAATTGTACACTCTCAAAAAAAGCAAAGGAGAAACTTTTGCTAATTTCTTACAATGGTGGAGAAAAAGAGCTAGCAAAAGCAAGTGGCCACTTCCTGACAAACAAGTGGGAATCATCATAGAAAATCTAGATCTAGATCTGTCCTTCCACTTGAAAATGTAGTGCATCACTTCTTATGATGAGCTTGTCCCTAGAGCCCTTAACATCAAGAGAGCTCTAATCTCATAAGGAAATACTCAAGCTTAAAAAGACAACTGCCCATCAACTAGTTCAAATGAAAAGCCTTGTGTATGGGCTAAGAACAAGAACGTAACAAAAAATGGTGTGGTAGTTGCTAAACTAGTCCTAATTTCTCCTAGGCCAAACAACAATCAAGTTGCTAACATTCAACCAACTATGTAGCAAACAACACCCCCACAGAACAATCACATCAATAATATCGAAATGAAAAGGTGAACCCCTAACAAGAACAACTATCTTAAATGCAAGCACACACAGTTATCTGAACCCATCAAAACCATCATGAAAAAGCTGGTAGAGTCAAATTTGATCACACTTCCTAACTTTGAAAACTACCAAGAACCCCAAGAAAAACCATCCTAGTACAATGCAAACAACCTCTGTGACTTTCATAAGATCAAAGGACACAAAACAACATACTGCATGAGGCTCAAAAACATTATCCATGACCTCATAGAGAATGATATCATATTTTTTGAGGTACCAGCTAGGAATTAGAAACTTAAGATATACAAGAACCTTATGTCAGATCATAATAAAGCAAACAACATCGGGAAAGCTAAGGATTACATAAACATACAACATACTTATTCCAACGTAGTTGCTTCATATGATAGTGTCATCACTATCGTCACCATCAAAGGGCATATTGCAGAGTGGGGAGTCACCACACGATGTGGTAAAGTCACCATTCAAGGGGTCCCACCCTAATCTAGGGCACAACCTACTCAACCAACAACAAGCACCAACAAGTAAAATCTCTTAGAATAGCTTAAGAAGACCCCCACACATATATCAATCTTAGGGTTGTTAATGCTATCACTAGCGCATAGGAAATATTGGAGAAAGCTTTATCAAAGTCATCCGTTCCTAAGGATATTGATATTGATAAGTTTCAAGCTATGGTAGGCCATATCGCTAGTCATCTTCTCACTTTCTCTGAGCAAGACCTACCATCACAACCATCTCATAACCGTGCTTTACACCTTGAGGTTGTCATTCATAAGAACAAGGTCAAAAGAGTTTTAGTAGATGGAGGTGCTAGATTAAACATTTTCTCCCTTTAGCTGATCAAAATTCTGGGCTATTCAGAGGATACTATTGATAAGACAAAGAGTACCACCATCATGGCATATGACGACTAAGAATGGGTATCACAAGGTACCATTGCATTACCCATCCAAGTAGGCCCTCTCATTGCATAAACTACATGTCAAGTGCTGGACCTTGATCTTCCATACAACATATTGCTTGGTCAACCCTAGATCCATGCTCTAAAAGTTGTAGCCTTGACTTATCATCAATGTGTAAAGTTTCCTTTCAAGGGCAGAGAGATTACTATCCATGCAGATCCCGAGCCTTTTTAATATTGCAAAAATCTTGAAGCCAAGTTCCATAAAATCCCTCAAGTACCTAAGAATGACAAAGAGCCTACACCTTCCACATCATTTGTTGACCCATCATCCCTTGCATCTACTTTTGAAAAAAAGGAGCTCATTGTGCAAAACATACCTAATATCAAAGAAGTGATTCAAGATGAAGGTTGTGGGAACTACAAGCTAATGAAGAAAACCTTTGTCTTAGGAGAGCTACTTACTGATGAGCCTAGTTTATGGTCTAGTTTTGGGTAGAATTTGTGATTTAGTTGTTGGAGTTATCATGGACTTTGAAATTAAGTGTTGATACTTTTATGATATTTTCCTTAAACTATAGACGTTGGGCTTAATCTTATTTTTGCAAACCTTTAATGATAAATGGCATGTTAAATGGACTGTCTATATTAATTTTGCATGTGGTTAATGAATGTTCCTTAATGTGGTTATAGATATGCAATTATTGTGCGTACTAACATTTCCATGAAGATTTAATTTGAGGATGCTAAATTGAGGAAGACACCGCCAGCTGGGCATGCACCATAACCTCCAGCAAGGGAATCATTCAAAGGTCAAAGGAGGTCGATGACAGGAGATTCCTCATGCAAACTGAATGTAACCACCTTATAGTGGACTTTAATGTTGTTGAGTAGTTGTGGGTGTTACTGTTGTGCTAAATCTGTGGTTGAACATGCACATTTGACTGGATTCCATGCATGCATAATCATCACCCCACTTTCGTATTTTCCCTAAATGGCATCTGTAAATAGGGAAAAATTTAGATTTAATGTTGAAAAAAACAAACTAACTAAACCCTATCAAGCACCGTGAAGCACAAACTAGAATGAAAATGCAAATAAATAAAGGAAATGCAAACCAATTTTTAAACTAGACTTGATTGACCTCCATGGCTCTTCTCCACCTATATGAGAATGCAATATTTTGAAGGTTGATTGTTGGAGGAATGTTGGTTGCTCAATTCAGCAGCATAACATTGACATGGGGATGATAAATGAATGACAATAGATAGAAATGGATGAAAGACTCAAGAATGATTTTGACAACATAAGGATACTTGAAGAATCAACCCCCCTAATGGCTTTTGAGAGAGTTTATTTATAGGAAATGTCTGATTTGGATTGATGGTTGAGATTGGATGTCAATAAGATGTCCAAATCAATGGCCAAAATTGAAAGTTGTAGTATGGACTATGGTTAGGTCAAAGTTAGGGCAATGACAAGAAATGAATGGCTAAGATTGAATTATAAGATAATTCAATCAAGGGCTGAAATTAAATGAGATGTCAAGAGATAAGATTTGATGTGGAAGATAAGATTGGCACAGACAAATAGGTGATAGGAGAAATTAAATAATAAAAATTATTTAATTTAGGTGGTCAATGAATAATTAAATAATAAAGATATTATTTAATTATAGAGGAATGTGACAAAAGGAATCATTTTGAATTAAATAATGATTTAATTCAAAATTCAAGAGAGTGGACCAAATTAAATAAATAAAATTTATTTAATTTATGAGAGAAAAGGCTAATGAATAATTAAATAATTAAAATAACTATTTAATTATAGTGGAAGGTGGATACAAATTAAATAAATAAGAATTTATTTAATTTTAGAAAGAAGAGGACTTAATTGGTGACGCAATTAAATAAATAAAATTATTTAATTAATCAAGCAAGAAATAAAGATAGGAATGAATTAATTAAATAATTAAAACTATTTAATTAATAGAAGGCATATGACTTTAGAAAATAATTAAATAATTAAAAATTATTTAATTATCAAAGCCAAAAGGGGGGATGATGGAGAATTTAGAAGTGAAAGGCTTAGGACAATTTTTAATGTCTATAACATCCTCCCAGTTCGTGAAGTTGACTGCCTTGTTTAGTTGATGGTATAAATAAAGATCTGATGCTCTTTCTTTGTAGATTGCACGATTTAATATTGTGCTTGCATTCTTCAGTTCTCAACAATACAAATATATTACTCCTTTGTACTCATGATTTATAGTGAATAAAATAAAGTTTTGAGTTTGAGCATCTGAGTTTTCATTAGTCTTATAGGATACTTATCCAAGGGGGCCCACTTGGTGAGTAATCCATCCTTTAGTTTAGTATTAGTTTAGTATTACTTTTTGTTTAGTAATTAGTTAAGAATCTGGCATCGACTGTTCTTATAGCCACTAGAATTCCATTCTGTGACTGTTCCTACAGCCAAAGTAGACAAAGTAGTGTCCTATTTGTTTATTCAGATTTTTATTTCTATCATGCATTTTAGCTTAGTATGGTTGTTGATTGGTGGTTAACATTTATGTTATTCCTTTCTAAGCAATTTACTTTCAACATTATGTCTTTCCTAGTTGTAGAATGAGAATGACTACTTTGGGTTCCTAGTGCACATACTGTGCTGACCCATTTCAAGTTCACGTCCCTAGTTGACAAGTTAAATGCACCTTCATGAAGATTGAAATAGTTATTTAGGTTAGATGTCCAATCTTTGAATCATGACTGTAAAGGCCTAGTTGTTGAATCATTGTAGGATGCGGACATTTTTTGCACCGTTGTTGGGGATGGTGTCAAACTAGGGAGTTCTTTGGAGTCATTGGTAGTTTTTCTTGCTATATTGTTTCTGGAAGTTGTTCTTAGTATACCCCTCATTTAGGAAGTAATGACCCCCCTTATTCTTTACCAATTCTTTGTGTGAGCTGGCTAATAGTGAGTTGATACTACATGCATAGAGGAAGGAGAAGGGATGCTTATGGGAGATTCCTTCCTAACAATCCTAATCCATTCCAGTTAGTTGAATATCAAAACCTGCCAAGAGAAGAAGAAGAAGAAGATCCACAACCCTTTGCTGATGCATTTCCTGATCTAACTAGCTCTAAAGTCTCCTCTGAAGACCAAAATCAGCTTGAGAACCCCTTTGCTTTGGAACTACATCAAGCAGGCATGGGTGATGCAAATAGGAATAGACCTAACCAACCAGATTTTCCTTTCCCCATTGCCCATTAGAATGAAGTTGGTAACATCTAAAATATCCCTGCTTCAACACTCCCCAAGTTTTATGGGCTTGTCACAAAAGATCTTGATACTTTCTTGTTTGAGTTTGACATCCTTTGTAGGAGCTATGATTATACCATTGATGCCCATAGGCTTAAGCTATTTCCTACCACTTTGAAAGAAGCTGCATTAAGATGGTTCATGAGCCTAAGTAGAGATATTGTGGAAACTTGGAAGGACATGACAAAATTCCTTGAGAAATACAAGTAGTATTGTAGGGGCAGTGACATGAGAGGAGGTGAAATTTTCATGATGCAACAAAAGGAAGCTGAGAGCTTGGAGGATTATATTGCAAGGTTTCTTTTTTGCCTACAAAAATCTCCACACCATACACTCAATGAAGACTCAAAAAAGTTGTTTTTCCTGAGAGGAATCAATGACAACTATACTAATGCCTTGGACCTGATGGGACAAGGAGATATCTCCCAAGTTCCATGGGAAGATATCAAGAAAATATGTCAGAACTACTCCAGGGAAGCCTCAAAGAAAGGGAGATCTTACCAATCTTCCATGGGATAGTCATCTACTAGTGGAGTTTCAAGAATGGATATTATTCATTTGCTATCGGACTTCAAGCAAGACATTATAAACAATCTAGCTACTCAGCTAGATACACTTCAGGCCAAGAAGAAGTAAGAGGAGGTAGAGGCAATGTTGGCAGAGTATTGCCCCCATGGCAGACAAAAGAACAAGGGCTGCAGATGGAAGATGGTAGCCAATATTGAAGGAAAGTTGATTGCACCCGAGTTCAAGCCAATTCAGATTGAAGAAGAAGAAGTCTACTATGTTGCACAAAGGATGCCTTGGGCTCCAAGACAAGGTATGCCACCAAATCCACTCTCTTATGTTGGGCCATATTTCAATTCCTATTCATTTGGAAACCAATGGAAACCCCCATATCCATCCAACTATGGAGGATATCCACCACAACCTTGGAGTAACCCTCCAAATGCTTGGACCAATCATAAAAACTCTCCACCCTAGTGGCAACAACCTTAGGGGAATTGACAACAATTTCAAGGGCATTGGCAGCCACCTCTAGGAAATTGGCAACAAACAAATCAATGGAGGGGAGGATAACAATGGCCAACCCAAACAACCAGTTACATGCAGCCACCTTCTCAGCCCCAACTACCATCTCAACCCACACCCAATCCAAATAACAAACCATAGCAACAACTTGTATACTTTGTTGATTCAAATCAATTCCTTGCATATGATGTGAGTGTAAGTGACATCCACTTGCGTTCATGAACTACTCTACCAACCCCTTCCAAGCCCATTATCACTGAGCTTCCTATGGAAGAGAAGGAGGAACTTTTGAATGATCCCATTCATCCAAGTGCACCTAAAACTCCTGAACCAATCCAAGTCAAACAGATTGAACAAGAACCACCATTTCCTCAAATATTGGAAGTTGCCAAGAAGAAGGAAGAAAAGGAGGACACCACCTTTGATATCTTGGACCAGCTAAAGCATATATGTGTCTAGATCCCTCTATTCTAGGTGATAAAGGATGTTCCAATCTATGGCAAGGAATTCAAGGAAGCATGCCTCAAGAAGCCAAGTAGGAAAAAGAAAGACCTAACTACAATTCATGTAGTGGGATAGATAGCTAACATCATGCTTGGAAAAGTGACTATCCCCAAGTACAATGACCCAGGTAGTCTTGTGGTAGCAGTTGTTATAAACGAGATCCAAATTAAGAATGATTTGATTGATTTAGGGGAAGCAATAAATGTAATAACCAAGGACATCCTACAACAACTAAATATTGCAAGCATGAGATCTACTCCTATTGTCCTGCAACTTGTTGATAGTTCTATTGTTAAGCCTGATGGTATAGTGGAGGATATTGTGATAGTTTTAGACTCCTGGGAGTACCCAATAGACTTCATGATTCTTTCTCCTAAGTCTACACTAGGCAGGTATCTCATTATTCTTGGAAGGCCGTGGTTAGCAACTGTAGATGCATATATTGGATTCTAGTCAGCTGACATGAACATTTTAGATGGAAAGAGCACTAATTATTTTTTTCTTTATCCTCCTGCTCAACCATCTCATGATGAGGATAATCCCGTATGGCCACATGTCGGTGAAGAGGTCGAGGAAGTTAATTCTATGGCGCAACTTATGATGTTTGGAAAATCTCTTTCATGCAAATTCAAGATGAGTATGAATTATTGGCTAATATCATTCAGAATCATTGTGAGGTGGAAGAAGCATCATCTTCTCATTCTTCTGTTCCAATCAAGACACTTCTGCTTGCTCTTCCTGCAACCACTGCTCCTGTAGACGTTCTTCCTGTAGCCACTCTTCTTGCAGCCACCGTTATTGTAGACAAACTTCCTACAGCAATAGGTATGACCCATACATTACTGCCATATGAACTAAAGGTACCATGTGTTAATGAAACAACTATGATAGAGTTGACTACACAAGTATGGGTGTCAGAGGGAAGATATCTGAATGTTAACAGTAAACTGAGTGAAAAACAAAAATTGTTATTGGAAAAATTATTAAGGACCCACCAACATGCATTTTCATGGGATTATCCTGATATGAAGGGATTGGACCCTAAACTTTGTACACACATAATTTATATTAGAGATTATTGTACCCTAGTGAGGCAGCCACAAAGAAGAATTAACCCTACACTAAGAGAAATTGTAAAAGGGGAACTGTAGAAATTGCTAGATGTAGGATTTATCTACCCCATTTCAGATAGCCAATGGGTGTCTCCATTAGTGATCATGCCTAAGAAAGGAGGGAAATGGTAAGTTTGAGTTGATTACGGGGAACTTAATGCTGCCACCAAGAAGGACCATTTTCCCTTACCCTTCATCGATCAAGTATTGGACACACTTGTAGGAAATCAATACTTCTCTTTTCTAGATGGGTTCAGTGTCTACAACTAGATTCAAATTGCACCAAAGGACTAGGAGAAGACCATATTTACCTATCCATGGGGGACCTATGCCTACTCGGTACTCCCATTTGGCTTATGCAATGCACCTGCAACTTTTTAGAGGGAAATCATTAGCATATTTTCAGACATCTCTTGATTGCATGGAAATTTACATGGATGACTTTACCACTTATGGTGCTGATTTTAATAAAGCATTGGAAAATCTCAAGAGAGTCCTACAGAGATGTGTAGACCAAAAGTTGTCCTTAAACAGTGAAAAGTGCTTCATGATGATGTAGGAAGGTGTAGTTCTTGGCCACTACATCTCCCACAAAGGAATTCAAGTAGATCCTGCAAAGATTGAGGTGATCACAAATCTTCCCACACCTGCAAAATAGAAGGATGTTAGAAGTTTCTTAGGCCATGCAAGATAATATAGGCATTTCATCAAGTTTTTTAGCAAGATAGCAACACCATTGTATACTATTCTCACCAAAGATGCTGAATTCCAGTGGACTGAAGCTTGTGACAAGGCATTTTCTAACTTAAAGGTAGCTTTGACTCATGCTCCTGTACTCAAAGGACCTAATTGGGAGCTTCCTTCCCACATTCTTATTGATGCATCAAATTATGCCATATGAGTACTCCTAGGAAAGAAAGAAGGAGCTATTGAAAATTCTATTTATTTTATCGGCAAAATTTTTCAAGGAGTTGAATTCAATTATACAGTGACAAAAAAAGAAATGTTGGCAGTGATTTATGCCCTGAACAAATTCAGGAATTACATAACAGATTACAAAATCTTTGTGCACATTGATCACGCAGCCATTAGGTATCTCATGAATAAACCTTTGATCATAGGTAGACTAATAATATGGTTATTGTTGATGCAAGAGTTTAACATAACCATTGTGGATAAAGTAGGGAAGGCCAATGTTGTTGCAGATTTTCTTTTAAGGCTGACTACATCAGAGGATAATCAAGCCATAGATGCCTCTTTTCCTGATGAGAATCTATTCTCTATCAGTTTACAAACACCCTGGTATGCTAACATAGCCAACTATCTGGTCACATGTAGAGTTCCACCTCACTTCTCCCCAAAAGGGAGAAGGGAACTCATTGAAAAATATTTTCCTTTCTCATGGATTACTAAATGTTTGTTTTATACTAGACCCGACCATGCCATGAGGAGATGTGTGAGAGAAGATGAGACATATGAAATTTTGCATGCATGCCACAATGAACCATGTGGAGGAAATTTTGTAGCCAAGGGAACAACAATGAAAATTTTGAACATGGGATATTACTGGTCAACACTCCACAAGGATGTAGGAAGGTATACAATAAAATGTGGCAGATGTCAAAGAATGGATAGACCAACCAAATATGATGAGATGCCACTTTATCCTCAGGTAGTAATCACTCCCTTTGAAAATTGGAGATTGGATTTTGTAGGACCCATTGACTCTCCATCAAATGGTAAGTCTTATATCTTGGTATGCACTAATTATATAACAAAGTAGGTTGAAGTTAAGGCCATGAAGCATGCAAGAGATAACAAAGTTGTAGAATTTCCTTATGAGGAGATTTTCACAAGGTATGGAGTTCCACGAGAGATAGTGAATGATCAAGGGGCTCAATTCACATCAACCCTTGTTGCAACAATAGTTAATGAGTACAACATAAGGCACATAAGGTCTACTCCTTATCACCCCCAAGCTAATGGCCAAGTTTAAGTGTCCAATAGAGAAATTGAAGCTATTGTGACCAAGACAATAGCTATCCATATAAAGGATTGGGAAAATAGATTGCCAGAAGTTGTTTGGGCCAATAAAACTACCTGGAAAACAACTACAGGCTTCACTCCAGATAAGACTCTTAGGACTACAATAGATTTGGGGATGGATATTTTTGAGGCATAGAGAAAAAGAATCATGAAGCTAAATTCTTTGGATGAGATGAGAAGAGCAACCCTACATCACATAGAGGTAGTGCATAATTAAAGAATCAAGTGGCATGCAAAATTCATCAAGGACAAGAAATTCTAACTAGGAGATTGGGCCTTACTCTATGATTCAAGATATCAGGACAATGTAGGAAAATTGCAGACAAGGTGTCTAGGACCATATGAGATTGTTGAAGTCTTCCCTAATGGTGCTGTACAACTCATTACTATCGACCCAGTTAGATTTAAGTTGCTTGTCAATTGTCATCGCCTTAGACCGTATCACAAGCCAACTTCCAAGAAGGAGTTCCTACAACAATTCACTCAGCATACAACACCCGAAGGAAGTGGACCTAGTGTCCCTCCTTTTGGCTAATTAAGGTATGTACTTGTCATAATAAAGACTTCCACTTCCATGGGAGTCCATTTCTTCACCCATCTACCCATCCACCCATCCATTTCCACCTTTCTCTCTCTTCCATCACTTCACTTCACTTCACTCCACCTCAATCAACCTCATCTTCATTAATTTCTCAACATATTTCTTTAAAAGGTGAATGGTACTTTCTCCACAATATTTGCAATGAATCCTCCACACATTCAAGTATGTGTGCATTAATTGCTATATCTTAATTGTCTTTAAGTGCATTCATTTAATTGCTATACGTTAGTATGGAATTTCACCATAACATGCCAATATTCCCTACCCTGTCAAATCATCATTCCACATGTGTGGACACATGCCAAAAATTAGAATAGGGGGGAAGGAAAAAGATGTGAATATTTTTCCCATGTGTCAGTCTATGCTAGTCTACATCAACAAAATTTAAATTGAGTCGATTTGAAATCTAAATTAGAGGATGATTTGCATGTGTGAGGTGACGCCAACTACTGCTACCATTTCTCTCCATTATAACTTTCCTTTATTACTCTTTCCTTGCCATTATTGACCCTATCATATCTCAAGCTACATTGCAAACAAAAGGGAAAGTTAGAAAAAGGAAAATTCAGTCGACATTGGAATTGGAAAGTTAGCAAGTGTGGCAGGAAGATGAATTTGATTTTTAGATGGAATTGTAGGAAGGAAACTATAGAGTGTTTGTTTGGTTGAAGACAATGGGAGGTGGGTTAATTTGAAATGAACCCACAGTGCATGATGTATTACTGCAGAATGCACGTCCCTACATGGCCGAGTTTAGAAATTGTGGGTGGATAGACTACTTCCTGAAGCTATATGATTTTGATGAAGACATTGCACTTGAGTTTTCCCAGACATTGTCAGAAGGGAAGGCCACGGTGAAAGGGTTGGAGGTCATAGCAACCGAAGAAATAATTGCAGAAGTCACAAGGTTACCTGCTAATGGTGAAAATTTACAGATTTTGAACAACCCTCCATTGAGCATAGATAAATAGGGTGCGAAGAGAATGTCTCTACCCGAGCCATGAAAGTAGATAGCTGTTTATGTCATAAAATACATCACCTATGAAGGTCACCAGTCAAATTTTCACTTCGTGCACTTCAAGCTTTTGAATCACATGAGACATCGAAGGAGGATGAATGTGCTGAATGTGTTATACAACCTTCTCTCAATCATGGTGACCGAGAATAAAAAAAGGGCATAGAAGAGAGAAGTAGAAACAAGAAAAGGAAAAGCAAAAAGGAAACCGACAGAAAAAGAGGTGCCAAGCTCTAAGAAGAGAAAGGCTGACACTGTCCATCCTACAACCAAAGAAAAACATGAGAATCCCCCTAGGAAAGCAAGACCAGCTGGGCCAGCCTTTGGTATGCCTCTGCAGGAAAGCCCTAAGTCTAGAGAAGTATTACAAGGGGACATACAAGCTCCAATGGGGCAGGAGAATGTCGAGGAGGAAGATATATTTAAGGTAGCAACAAAAATAACATTGGATGATCTTGCCAATATTGCAGAACAAGTCAAAAATAAAGAGTATGAGGAAAATCATGATTTCCTATAGCAAGAGGTCCCACAACAAGAGATTCTACAACAATAGATCCTGCAACAAAATTTAGAATAGGAGCAGGAGTCCCTGCAACAACAAACCGAATTAGGAAAGCAATCAGTACCCCTGCAACCAGAACTAATGGGACAACCTGGATCCTTGCAGTTAGCATTAGTGCTAGAGAAGATGTTGGTAGGAATACATAACCCCCCTAATTTTTCAATGCACAAGGTTTCCATGCATTTATGGAAAGAGATACAAAGAAGAGAAGAGGAATGGAAGGAGGAAAAACATAGATTGAAGAAGGAAAATCAAAAGAGAGATGAGGAAATTGAAGATAAAGATGCAAAAATTGCCACCTTGAAGAAGAAGGTGGATGATATGGAAGACCTGATACCACATATTTTGGAATGTAGGACCCCTCCAAGGGTCTATGCTCTACATTTGAAGGAGAAATATATCTCTTTTAGACTGGCAATAATTGTCTTAAGTTTGAACCCTTCTATTGAGACCCTTGTTAAATTTTTCAATGCTTATCAAATTGCTTCCCCTGAAATGAAGAATTTGTTGTGTGAGTTTTATTTGCATAATTATGTTGTAACTCAAGATCATGATTGGAATCCACTGTTGTATGTTGGGGATATCTAATTAAGGGAATTTATGTCTTGGGTACAAAATGAGATTAGTTGGGGACAACAACATGGGGCTTATAAGCAATTGGAGTCTTACATCCCTCTGCCCATCAGGGCTGAATCAAGGAATCCAAGGGATATTTTTCAGGGAATGGTACATAATGCTTTTGGGACCTAGGTATGGTAATTGTATTATGCCTTGGATAGAGGCAGTTTATAGTGAATATGAGGCAAAGGAAAAAGAAAAAGAGGAAACCATGAAGAGATACCTCTCACAAAGATGGAACAACTTAACTGATGATATCAAGCAGGCTGAACCTCATTCCATCTAGAACTATGTAGTAAATCTTTAAAGAATTGAAAAATATATTCACATTGGAAGGAAAAAGGGGTGATTCTGGCTTCTTGTGACTTTTCAACCACCCATCCTAATGTGGCCTGTACCAAATTTTAGGTTCTACCAATATGATATCACTGTAGAGAAACAAAGATGGAGTAGATTGGATAGATTGGGAGGATTCTATTGGGATCCTGATTCATGCACAACACATTTCGATGTGGGATAGTTGTCAGTTGCAAATTTCAGAGTGTTGACCAAGCAAAAGAACAACCCTTCCCCTACTGGAGGACCATCAAGATCTTAGGTTGGGGGGAGTGATGAGCCTACTTTGTGGTCTAGTTTTGGGTAGAATTTGTGATTTAGTTGTTGGAGTTATCATGGACTTTGACATTAAGTGTTGATACTTTTATGATATTTTCTTCAAACTATAGACATTGGGATTAATCTTATTTCTGCAAACCTTTAATAATAAATTGCATCTTAAATGGATTGTCTATATTAATTTTGCATGTCGTTACTAAATGTTCCTTAAGGTGGTTATAGATATGAAATTATTGTGCATACTAACATTGCCATGCAGATTTAATTTGAGGATGCTAAATTGAGGAAGACACTGCCAATTGGGCATGCACCATAACGTCCAACAAGGGAATCATTCAAAGGTCAAAGGAGCTCAACGATAAGAGATTCCTTATGCAAACTGAATGTAACCACCTTATAGTGGAATTTAATGGTATTGAACAGTTGCAAGTGTGATCGGGTGAAAACTTGGTCCCAGAAATGAGCAACAACACAAAACATGTAAGAAACCACCTAAACACCTAACACCTCAAGATAAGTCTAGTTGGATTCAAAAAACAAAGTAAAGATAACAAAAGGATCTGATTTACCTTGTCTTGAATCGATCCTTTGGTTGGCCCTTGATTTTTGATGTTGTGTATGCTCCTTGGGTGGCAAAAGATGTAAGTGTGGGATGCAAGATGAATAAGAAAATGGATGGAAATGGATGCAAATACAAGTTTTTGGCTAAGAATGGCTCAAATGAAAAATTTGCAAGAGTTTGGTTAGCACAATGATCTCCCCCCTAAAATGAGAGAAAAGAGGGGGTATTTATAGATAATTTTTGATTCTCTAGAGAAATGGACGGTTGAGATTAAACCAACATGGCCAAGATGTAGGGCTATGGTGAGTTGAGAACTCACAAGCCCTCACATCTTGACATGTGGCATGTGAAGTGGCTTGAAAAAGATGATGTGGACATGACATGGAGGTACTACATAGTACCTTGGAATTTGGACAAGATCTCCTCATAAAGGAGGTCCTTGTCCACATGTGGGTGAGAGGACATGTGAGGAATTAAAAATTCCTCAAATATCCACATGGGAATGAGAGAAATAATTTAAAATTATTTGAAATGCATTGGAGGATTAAATGTGAATTAAAAATTCATATGGGGATAGAGGTGCCTTCTCCAAAAGGAGAAAGAATTTAATAGGGTTGACTTAAGACACATTCCATAAATGACATGGAGATTAGGTTGACCTAATTAAGTGATTAAGGTTGTGAAAGTACCTGATTAGACAAATTAATGACATATTAGAGGCAAGTGGGAGAAGGGGAAGAGTTCACATGTGGCTTGATGTGACAAGTCAAAGATCACATGGGGAAGAGAAAAAGGAATTTAATATTCCTTGGAGGGATAAAAAGAATTAAAAATTCTTTGAGAGGTTGATTAGGCTAGTTAATGAAGGATTAGAGGAGGGTTAGGTGGCTAAGAGAGATTAGAGGCCAACTTGCAAAAGTTGGAGGATGTGACACATCCTAATCAAGGATTAGGCATGTGCACATCCCTAATGATGAGACTAGGAGAATAATTATGATTAAGAAAGGGATGTGACATGTGAGGAATTAAATAAATGTCATATTTATTTAATTCATTTGATGAAAAGAAGGATTAAAGAGATAAGGTATTTATTTATTAATTAAATACCTTAGGGATTTGGTAGAATTAAGGATATTAATTAAATAATAGTGATATTACTTAATTAATGCAAATAAGGGGATGCTTAGACGAAAGGGGATAAATTTGGATAAATTAAGTGTCCAAATTTAGGTGTCTACATTTTTCCCCTCTCTGAGATGGTGTTATGAAGTAATATCATTTCAAAGAATATTAAAACATAGAACCTATAAGAAGATGGTTAGATTGGGAAAGATGCCCCAGTCATTCAAATGAGTGACTAGGAAGGGGAAAAAAATGATCTAAATTAGGGATGAAGGATGCCCCCTCGAGAGGACATGTGGGTTCAAGAGAGCACAGGTGTGCTCTCGAAATGGAGGAGATGATGTAAGGGGTATATGAGGAAGATGATGCAAAGGGTATATGAGGAAGATGATGCAAAGTGATGGGTAAGAAAGGATGAAAAGGTGGTAGGAGATTGGGAGGGGAGAGTGATGAAGGATGAAGGCAATCCTAATGCAATTTTCCATCTTTAGAGCACTGATTTTTTTTATAGCATAAGACACAAGACTCACCAAGGTATAGAGGACCAAGGCAGATTAGTGTCTAATGCATGAAACAAACACAACAAACAAGAAGGCTATCCCAACACCCAAAGTCACAATGACCTTGGTCAAGCCAGGTATTGGGATAACCACAAGCACACAAGGATTCCCCAACGTAACACAAGACCTCAGGGATCTTGGTGGGTACTATGTGGGACAACCTAGAAGACAACAACAAAGAAAAGATCAAGATACGCTCCTATGTTGACTAGTCAAAGAACACCATGATATGATGGATCAAGGCGACCATGACAAGTGATGATAAGGAGTTCAAATGATAAAAAAAATCCAAAAGAATAAAAAAATCATAATCAATTGCAAACATCCTTTGCCATAGGATCAAGGGGATGGATGAGGTTGATGAGGTTTGTTAGGAAGGATGCATCCTATTGAGACCAATGATGGATACTAAACTGAAAGACCAATATGACGCAGGATATTCAGAACCAATTGGATCTGATGATACAAGTGGATCTTGTTTTTTAAGAACCAGCTAGATAAGTGCATAGCTTGATGACATGACACAAAATACATGACACAAGATAGGAGAGTGACACATGCTAGCAACCTAGGGGCTCAGGGGTAGGTTGACGACTGACCATGAATAAAATGGAAAGAGGATGATGGAGACCTCGATGGATGATAAAGATAGGATGGAAAAAGGAGCCAGAGAATGATGAAGAATGATGATAGACGATAAAAGAGTAGACAGATAAAGCCTCAGGGATGGATCAAATGATCGACCTTTCCTACATGAAAGCGCAGGGCAACGTAGTTCGACGAAAGACCAATGATAGACAAATGATAAAGGATGATGAGATAACCCTAGATAAGGGGATAAAATGATGGGACCAATACGATGAGACAAGATAGACCTATTGGATTAGATAGTATGATGGTGATCATGAAGCTCAGGGATGGGATAGTTATCCAAATCATCAAAAGATGAATTGGAAGGATGATATGATGGAGAGATGAGGGACGAAAAAGGAGAGGAGATTGAAAAGATGTGCAAAAGAAGTATAAGTGATGATGATAAGATAGATGGCATTGGATTGTGTGGGGAGTAGCCTATAGCTAGATACCAATGACAAGGGATTATGAGATGGGATGAGGATAGAGGATGGGGGGAGGAAAATGACTGTTTGGATGGATTGGATAGAGGGATAAGGATTTGGATGAGGAAAAGGTTACTAGATGGATAGATGAAAATGTATGCTATGATGGAAGGATAGGAAGATAAGGATAGGGAGATGGATATAAGGATTGTACGGAGGGATAAAAGATAAGGATGGGGAGATGGATATAATGATAAGGATACAAGGATAGGGAAATGGAAGGGATTGCTCTGATGGAATGAATGATGTCTCCAAGGACTATATCACAAAGGAAGATAGATGCCCCCACTCTAGATATGTCATGTGTGAGGAGGCATGAAGGATGCAATAGAGAAGGATAGGCAAATAAAGGAGTGAGATGGATGAAGATAGGATGCATGGATAAGGAAGGGAGATTGAGGGTATCATGATGGGTGGATAAGGAAGGTAGATGAGTGCAAATGAGGAGTAGGATAGTGTGTGGATGAGGGGAATGCATGCTAAGAGGTGTCCAAAGCATGTTTATATGTTTTCCCCTATCATTATCAAGATCACAAGGAGGATGGAAGGATTGGGATAAATGAGATATGCCAAGCAAGATGTGTAAGATAGGTAGGATGGAGGGGATGAATGAAAAGGATGTATAGGAGGAAGACGGGTGCATAGCTAGAAGCATATCAGGAAGCATAGTAGATGGAGGGAATGAATATCAGGAAGCTACCTCCAAGTGCGAATGGGGATTTATGCATGACACCTATTTTCTAGGTTTTCATCATGGTACTTATCCAAGGAACTTGTTTGCCAAGTTTTCACCATTGGACATATTATTTCTCTTTGCTCTTTTTTTTTGATTTTTTTGATATTTTGACTTTTTTGGATTTTTTGGATTTTTTGACTTTTTGGATAGCATGCGGAAGGAGATGGATAAGGATAGGGAGGAAAATAAGTGGATTTAGAAGGCATGTGATATGGAGATGGATGAAGGACTCAAGCATCAAGTTCCATACAAGGTGTTAAGAGCCCATATTCGAAGTGACTATTGGATTGGTACAACCTTATTAGGATAAATGGATTATGCAAGAGGATGAATTAGAGGGATTTGACGGGGGAGATATGTGGGGTAATGGATGGGATGCTGAAAAGGGTATGGATAAAATGATGGGGTGAATGTGTGATGGGGTGGTGAGTTCAAGACCAACATTGGCACATATGGTGATGAATGTGAAATGATAGGAGTATTAATGGATGGGGAATGTGGGGATAATGGAGGAGATGGGATGGTGAATTTTTGAACATAAGGACCCAAAAAAAACTGAGGAGACGAAAGGGGTGTATGAATATCTTTTAGATTAGCAACTTTGGATGTTCTTACAAATTTTTCATTTGATGGCATTGCATCTTTTTTCTTTGGGATCCACATGGTTTTGATCTTTTCTCTGGTGGACCTTTGTGGGCTTCAGATTTGATTTTGATTTTATATTTGATTTTTCTTTTCTTCAACATGTTGTTTATAGGGGACATGAGGAGCTTTAGGTTCATGTGGATCTTTAGATTTAGGAACTTTTTCTTTGGCATCCAAACTGCTTTTACTAGCAATGGGATGGGCATGAGGAGATGGATGATGTGGAGCGATGGAGGTAGGATTATGAGGATTACATGTAGATGGAGAATGTGTAGGTATGTGCCTTTGTTGATCCTAATTAGGGGACATGTGAGAGGGATGTTTATGATGGATGACATGGATAGGTGTTGGATGGATGAAAGGATGAGATGGAGGAGGTTATTTTAGGGTATATGGGCCCAAAATAGATGTAGGACCTAGAGGAAACATGGACATAGTAGATGGAGGATGGGAGATGGTAGAGGGAGGAACATAAGGACCCAAAATGGATGGAGTGGATGAAAGAGGAATCTGGATGGTTGTTTTGAGGTGATACAATATAGGAGGGATGGTAGTATATGATCGGGTGGAGCGATGGGAGGAGCCAACATTTCTTTTGGAAAAGGCTCGTTGAGGACGTCTAGAGGTTGTACCAAAATCTTTAGATTCTCAGTCTTGGGAAATAGGTCCAAGACCTTGCATACAAATTTGTTCTTTGACCTGGATGGGCTCTAAAATACCTTTCTCATGAAAGCCTAAACCCTTTCCTTGATAGTTCATGTTCTTGAGCATGTGATCTATGATAGGATTTGTGTTATTTTGAAAACATGATTCGAGTCCATTATTAGGTGGAGGATGATGGGTGGTATATACACTATGTTTTTCTTCTGCAAGGAGGCCACCATGGAAGAATGTGAGAGTACCAAGGGGGTACGCAATCAGTGTGGGCATAGCAGTTTTAGGCGATGCTGGGGGATCATGAGAGGGAGATGATGGGATAGCAACATTTGGATGGGTGGTATCAGGAGAGGGATTAGGGGATATGATAGGATATGGATTTGTGGTAGTGGGATCATGCGATGGAGATGGAGATGGAGCAGTGGAATATTGAATGACAAGGGGATCATGGAAGGGAATGGATGGGGGACTGTGATCTCGAGGTGGATTAGATGGGATGGTAGGATCTTGATTTGGAGAAGGGGATATGTTGGAATTCTTTGGATTAGGCTCCTGGCATGACTAATTGTGTGTAGGAGGCATGATAATGGAGTCTTGGTGGGACTCTTCAAGTGGGGAAGATGGAGGGATGGAGGATTCAAAACATTCATGGGAATGGATTTTAGTGACACTAGGAGTGGAAGAAGTGGATTGGATTTGGGTGTTGGAAATGGGTTTGATGACTCTCAAAGTAGGAGGTGGGTGTTCAATGGATTTGGTAGATGTGATGGTAGGAGATGGGGGCTCAGTGGATTCAGAGGATGTGATGGTTTTGACAGTTTGAGTGTTGCTAGGGGTGGTATCATCAATGATAGGTGTTGGGTGGAGAAGGGTATCATCACTAATGACTATGGATGATGGGTTGGGATGGCATGATCCCACAACTTCAAGGTGTGGAGTGGGAGATGTGTTCTTTGTTATAAGTCCTTGGAGAACTTTTGGAGTGAGAAACTTGAATACTCTAAGCTGAGATGGCATGGTAGGAGTGGATGAAGGATTATGGATTGGTGGGGGATTAAGACTAGGGATTGGTGGACTAGGATTAGATGGGGGAATGGGATTGGATGCAGGATTGGGAATAGATGGGGGATTAAGATTAGATGAAGTGTTAAGATAGGGGTATTGGAATGGTGAATTAGGACACGAGGATGCGGGTGGTGGATTGTAGTAAGGGTATTGGGATGGTGGATTAGGATGGGAAGATTGAGGTGGCAGATTGAGATAGGGAAATGTGGATGTCGGATTAGGATAAGAAGATGTGGATGTTAGATTAGGATAGGTTGGTGTGGATGTTGGATTACGATAGGAAGGTGTGAATGTATGATTAGGGTGAGCAGATTGGTATGGAAGATTAGGGTAGTGGGTATATGTGGATGAAAGATTTAGATAGGAGGATGTGGATGGGGGATTAGGATAGGGGTATTGTGATGGCAGACTAGGATAAGAGGATGCGGGTGTTGGATAAGAGGATGATCTAGATGAAGGATATGATGGATATCCCTTGTCAAAGGTAGCGTAAGGAGCATGACTAGGCATAGATGAAGACATAACATGATAACTTGAAGGGGTGATTAGATTTTGGAAAGTGGGTGGAGAAAGCTTACTAGCAATGACAGTGTCGAGGGGATCCATATTGTATACCTCTTGATCGACAAGAATTTTGTTATCGTCGTTGACATAATTAGGGTTTCCCTTGACTACTATTGATGGAGGATAATGATTCATGATGATGAAAGGAAAAAGAGGATGGATCAAAGATTTTGGATGGGAATGGACTAAAGCTCAAATTGGGATTTAGGTTAAGCTCAGATCAGGATTGGATTTAAGCTCAGATTAGGATGATCAGATGATGGGATGGGATTGATTCTGATGATTGGATTTGATTACCAAAGGATGAACTCGACACCGAATCTACTTTTAGATGGAAGTAGATTGATTGGGTCGAAGGTCATTGGATAAGGATGCGATTGGATTGGATTGGATAAGATCGATCGATGATTGATAAGATTGATTGATGTATCGGATAGGATGAGAAAAGGGACCTTAAACACCATTCAAAGATTACCCTAGGTGACGTAGGATACTGATTGATTGGATTAAAGGATAAATGGATGATTGTGGCACCGAATCCACTTTGAGATTGAAAATGGATTGATTGGGTCGATGCTGATGATTGAATGACTCAGGACAAATGACAATCCTAAGCAAATGTTGATGATGACGATCAGATCAGACACTTAGGTCAATTTTGGATAATAAACCGAGACGAAGTTCAAGGGATTTGGATGGGGAAAATGATGATTTGATTGGAGGAACAGATGATAAAAATGGATGAACGAATACTCAAAATGAGTAAATGATTGACCGAAACAGATGAACGACTACTCGGAATGAGTAAAAGATTGCTCACAATGGATGAATGATTCTCGGAATGAGAAGATGAAGGTTTGGAATAGATGAAAGATTACTCAGAATGAGTAAACGATTGATCAAGACTATTGAACAAGAGTTTTAAATGATGAAAAGAGGTGTGAAATGGATGAATGCTTACTCGAAATGAGTAAATGAATGATCAAGATGATAGAACGAGAGTTCAAAATGATGAAAGGAGGTGTTAAATGGATGAATGCTTACTCGAAATAGGTAAACAAATGATCAGAATGGCATAACAAATATTTGGAATGGATGGATGAAAGATTGAAACGAGTAAACGATTGGTCAGAATGAATGAACGAATTCTTGGATTAGGAGGCTGACTTGTGGAATGGATGAAAGGTTGAATAGGAAAAAAATGAAGAAGATGGAGGGAGGGATCTTAAGATTTGTTTCGATGTCCAAAGATCTTGACTGCAGATGGACTAAAGCTTAGATTAAGATTTTGGTTAAGCTCAGATTGGGATTAGATTAAAGCTCATATTAGGATTGGATTGAAACCTAGATTCAAATGATTGGAGGATGTGATGGGATTGATTCTACACCAAGTTCTGGGGTTTAAAGAATGTAAGGTGCTGATAATCAAATTTTTCTAGATTTGGCAATTTTCAAAAATTATCAAATTTTGCCATTTTAGGAAACTTCACGGACATACTTTTGAGAGTCCAATTTTTTCCCAAAAAATACCCAAAACTAAGATAGGATGAATTGCCAACTAACATCCCAAATCTAAGACATGCATTCCGAGTTATTAACGGAAACAATTTTTCAAAAACTAAAAAAAAACACTAAATTGCAATTTTAAGGGTCAAGATGAAAGTTTGAGGCCCCAAAAATGTGGCGAAATGATGTCCAACTGACTTCAAGTCAAGTCAGTTGGGAATCCACATGCCACCTCATAAGGCAACCACCCATAAAATTTTAACTCAAATAGACACCCAAGTCAAAAGTTATGGCCTCCGAAAGTTTCGACATAAAAATCAAAACTCTCAAAATGAAGTCTAGGTGATTGGGATAGATGATTTGATGATGGATATGGACTCTAATGATGTTCTAAGTAGCACTTATATGATTTTGGTGATGAAACGATGACTTATGGAAAAGTGTTGATGACGGGCAAACGGGTGCTTGAAACAGATGAATGACTCTCAGAACGAGGGGAGGAAGATTCAAAATAGATGAATGAGTACTTAGAATGAGTGAACGAGTCCTCATAATGGATGAATGAGTCTCAGAATGAGGAGATAGAGGTTTGGAATGGATGAATGTTTACTCGGAATGAGTAAATGAATGATCAGGACAACAAAACGGGAGTTCAAAAAAATAGGAGGTTCGAAATGGGTAAACGTTTACTTGGAATAAGTAAGCAAATGATTGGAACAACTGAACGAGAGTTTGGAATGATGAAACAAGGTGTGAAATAGATGACCGTTCACTCGGAATGAGTAAATGAATGATCGAAAAGGAAAAATGAAAGTTCAAAATGATAGACGAAGGTTTGAAAAGGGTGAACGTTTACTTGGAATGAGTAAACAGATGATCAGAATGGTAGAAAGAGAGTTCAAAATGATAGAAGAAGGTTTGAAATAGGTGAACATTTACTCGAAATGAGTAAATGAGTGATTGGAATAGGTGAATAGCTACGCAAAACAAGTAAACAATAACTTGGAATGATAGAACGAGAGTTCAAAATGATGAAAAAGGGGTTTAGAATGATGAAATAGATGATAAAACTGACTGATCAAG
This sequence comes from Sequoia sempervirens, assembly GCA_007258455.2. Lineage (NCBI taxonomy): Eukaryota > Viridiplantae > Streptophyta > Pinopsida > Cupressales > Cupressaceae > Sequoia > Sequoia sempervirens. Next base: position 540,270,439 of record VDFB02058242.1, on the reverse strand, counting down.
GGTTAGGTCCGCCTGTGGGATGGGTTAGGTTGACCTATGGAGGGCAAGTCCACCTATTGGAAGGTCAGGTCCACCTGTGGAGGGTAGGTCTGTTTGTCAAAAGGTCAGGTCTGCCTATCTGGAGGTCAGATTTTCCTGTCCAGAGTTGGAGGTCAAGTCTGTTTGTCCGAAGGTTAGGTCTACCTGTGGAGGGCAGGTCCGCTTGTGGAGGGGTCAATTCCACCTATCTAACAAAAGTTGGTCAAAATTGGCTAAAATAAGCTAAATAGGGGCTAGTTCAGAGGTCAAGTCCGCCTTTGGATGGGTCAAATCCACCCCTGGAGGTCAGGTCCGCCTTGCTGAAGGTTAGGTCCGCCTATCTAAAGGTTAGGTCCACCCCTAGACAGGTCTAAACTTTATTTTTGAAAAGAAGACTAGGGCAAAGGACCCAAAACACAACAAGCATCAATCAAAAGGATACAACTGAACAAAAAATCATTGGTTTTGCACAAAGAAGACAATTTAGACAACACAATCCTAAGACTAGTAGAAGGGGTATGACTAACAAAGTCTTCTATTCTAGGATGAACATGGTTGCTAAGGAGTCCTCGATATACACCTGGTATGTGAGGCTCAAACCGTGAATGCCAACCTATTACAAGCATGAGTTGGGAACCTTAATGAGATACTAGAGGCTCAAACCAACTCTTCACGTCATCTCGACGCTTCTCCAATTACAATGCGGTTGGATTGAGGTACAACTTTCACTCTCCCTCCTTTATATACCTTGTCGATATGCGTGGTTGGAATCGTACCTTGGGGTGATGAAATCCCCAAGCAGGTCCGGCTAAGAAAAGAAAAAGGGTGACTAAAAGGACTTGGTAAGCCATGATTTCCCATCACCCAAGATCGCCAAATGGTGCAAGGGGATTGGATACGTTAAATATCTTACCATCAAGCATGACATACAAAATTAATTGACACCCCTAGTCAAACTATGTGCCTAAGTTATGCAAAACCACAAGTAGTAGTTGATGAATAACTAACCCTGCAAGGAAATTTGTTAGTGATTCTCATCCTTGTTTCTTTCCAAATGGTGATCAAATGCTTGCACAGACTCAAATAGGGTATGTTAGGAGGTTAGAAACACTTAAAACAACCAAAAAAAGTGTTGAAAACTAAAATTTGACCTTTTGAAAAAAGTTGTCTAGGTCAAGTTTGCCTATCTGGAGGTCAGGTCCGCTATCTGGAGGTCAAGTCCACCTATCTAGAGGTTGGGTCTACATGTCCAGAGGTCGAGTCCACCTCTCTGTGAAAAATCTGCAAAATATCAGTTTCTAGAGTCTGTGGAGGGCAGGTCCGGAGATCAGGTCCGCCTATCCGGAGGTCAAGTCCACCTGTCTGGAGGTCAGGTCCGCCACTCTATGAAAAATATACAAAATATCAGTTTCTGGAGTCTATGGAGAGTAGGTCCGCCCCTAGAAAAGGTCGAGTCTGCCCCTGGAGGTTAGGTCCGCTTGTCTGTCAGGTCAGGTCCACCCCTCGAGGTCAGGTCTGCCCCTAGATGGTCAGGTTTTCCCCTCTACTAGGTCAGGTCCACCCCTCTGCAACCAACACTTGCAAAAAATGAAAAAAATAGAGAACATAAAAGATACAGACCCATTTGTGGGTCCCACTAGGCGTGCTAGAAATGTGATTGGGTGAAAATGTGGTTGTAGAAACAAGCAACAACACAAAACATGTAAGAAACCACCTAAACACCTAACATCTCAAGATTAGCCTAGTTGGATTCAAAAAAAAAAGTAAAGATAACAAAAGGAGTTGATTTACTGTCTTGAATTGATCATTTGGTTGGCCCTTGATTTTTGATATTGTGTGTGCTCTTTGGGTGGAAAAAGATGCAAGTGTGGGATGCAAGATGAATAAGAAAATGGATGGAAATGGATGCAAATACAAGTTTTTGGCTAAGTATGGCTCAAATGAAAAATTTGTAAGAGTTTGGTTAGCACAATGATCTCCCCCCTAAAATGAGAGAAAATAGGGGGTATTTATAGAGAATTTTTAATTCTCTAGAGAAATGGACGGTTGAGATTAAACCAACAAGGCTAAGATGTAGGGCCATGGTGAGTTGTGAACTCACAAGCCCTCACATCTTGACATGTGGCATGTGAAGTGGCTTGAAAAAGATGATGTGGACATAACATGAAGGTACTACATAGTAACTTGGGATTTGGACAAGATCTCCTCATAAAGGAGGTCCTTGTCCACATGTGGGTGAGAGGACATGTGAGGAATTAAAAATTCCTCAAATATCCACATGGGAATGAGAGAAAGAATTTAAAATTCTTTGAAAGGCATTGGGGGATTAAATGTAAATTAAAAATTTACATGGGGAAAGGGGTGCCTTCTCCAAAAGGAGAAAAAATTTAATAGGGTTGAATTGGGACACATTCCATAAATGACATGGAGATTAGGTTGACCTAATTAAGTGATTAAGGTTGTGAAAGTACCTGATTAGACAAATTAATGACATATTAGAGGCAAGTGGGAGAAGGGGAAGAGTTCACATGTGGCTTGATGTGACAAGTCAAAGATCACATGGGGAAAAGAAAAAAGGAATTTAATATTCCTTGAAGGGATAAAAAGAATTAAGAATTCCTTAAGAGGTTGATCAGGATAGTTAGTGAAGGATTAGAGGAGGGTTGGGTGGCTAAGAGAGATTAGAGGCCAACTTGCAAAAGTTGGAGGATGTGACACATCCTAATCAAGGATTAGGCATATGCACATCACTAATGATGAAACTAGGAGAATAATTATGATTAAAAAAGTGATGTGACATGTGAGGAATTAAATAAATGTCATTGTTGCCAATTTCTTTCCTCAACTCAATTTGTGGAGTTGGTTGAATGTTATTTATCATAAGGTGAAATTGCAGTTAGGTTCAAATGCTGTTTCACATTATTATCATTATTCATTGAGTAACAGTTATACATTTTAAAGGAAAAATAGAGTTTCAGAAATGGAGTTTTCATAATGCCATTCAGATGTTCTAGAAATGACAGAAATACACAATTGAATGAATGAGCAAAATAGCATTTGAAGTGCTTTCTTTTATTTCATAAAAGGACTCATATTTTACAAGGCTTCATTTGTTTTCAACTATCAGAATCAGAATGATATTACAACATTGCATTTAAATGCATTTTATTTTCAAATGAAAAGCAAGAATTGAAATTAAAGATCCACACAAGCTGTGGATGTGACTATTACAATACATTTCTAATAGCACATTGCACAATTGAAGATGCAGAAAATAAAACATATAAGTGATGAAATAATCATCATCGCCTGATTATTGACGTTTGATGCTAAATGGTGCACCTTTTCCTTCTTGTGCTCCGTGAACTTGTAAGAGGAAAAGAGGGGTTTCAGTGGCTTTGATTATGATGTAACCTATATGAAGCAACCACAATAATATAGCCTACTATTAACCATGTATTAAAACAATCAATCAAGTGCAGTACGGAAGAAATCAACTGAGGAGAAATAACAATATCATATCATCATATTCTATTTTTATGCTAACATTTTTTATTTCATTGTGCAGGTATAGGTAAAGTAACGAAGCTGAACACTATTCGAAGACCAAGCATGTGGATAAGACAGGGCTACCACAAGGGTAGAGCTCGACATGCTGCCCTATTCATTAAATGGGATGATTTAAAAAAAAATACATCATCATATGCATCAAATGAAATGAAATACAACTGAAGGAGTAAAATAGATTTATTTATCGAGTTACTAAACCAACTATGCATTCATAACGATCAGTTTTATTTTCTGAAGGCTACAGGTGAATAGTGAATTTAGTTCACTTAAGGAATCCAGCTGAGTACATTTACATAAGATATTGCTGCAAAGTTCACGTTTGGTTTTATCTTGTTGATCATAATCATATATGTCATACAAGTTTCAGTTCATCAATTTATTCTTTTCATAGTCAAGGATAGTGAACAGGCATACATTATGCCTTAATGGTTTGTTTTGATTCTCATCATGAAAGAGATCAATTCTGAAAGAAGTTTGATAAGTGGAACATAAAAATGCATGAAGACTACCATGTCGCCCAAGAGTACAAATGAAAGAAAGTGCATTTGCGTGTTGAGTGAGTCACTAGTTCTAGTTGATTAATAAGTAAATACAACATTATGAATTGTAATAACAAGTGATCATTCCAGAATAAGAAGGGAGGAGCAAGCATTTTCTTTCCAGAAGAAGTTCTGAGTTGTCAGTTATGCATATGAGCTGGTGAGTAGCATATGGTCATGATGTTACAATGTTTCAATTTAGTTTATCTACATAAAATCCATGAGTAGAAGGCAAAGGGTTGCTGTGTTAAGGATAAGGAAAGTCAGAAGAACACTGTTGTGCGTACAGTGAACAAGCATGGAGATAGTATACATTAAGAGGTCCTTCTCTTCATAACGAACAACCACAGAATCATGTTGGAGGTAAGAAATTCAAATGCCTTAGAAGCCTAGTTTATCATGATTAACTAAAAATGCAGAAATTGGAGAGGAGTCAAAATCAGTTTTAATAACAAATGCCAATTATGGGTTTCTGCAACTGAAAGTGCAAAGAGACTATGGTGATGGAGCTAAGTTGTATGAGAATGTTAAGGATAACAGGTGTGTTTCTAGATCATCAGTTTAGTCTTCTTTCAAAAATAGAATATCAAGCAAAGCATTACTGGTTATTTGAGTCAAACTCATAAGACTAAATGCAAATGAGTATACAAAATTTTCACCATTTTCAATCTCCATGTGGGTTTTCCTATTTCAATTAAAAAATAGTTGTTTCTGTCAACCCATCCAAATACATTTGTAATGTAAATTTTCATTTTTAGGGTTTGAGTTTCAAAATGCAAAGATGGGTCGAGCATCAGAAGAAGAGAGATACAATTTTCTTCAGAGATATACAAATACCCATGTTTCAGGAGTACGAAATAGAGCCATTCTCAACCATCTATGATACCCATTTTGGGGTTTGCATTCAAAGTGCAAGAAATGCAATAATGGAGATAACCCATATGGGTCTTACATAAAAAGAAGTAGAATACAAAAATGCAAATTTCTGTGATGAATCGAGCTTCAGAGGAAAAGAGAATACAATTTTCTTTAAAGTTCTCAAGTACCCACATTCGGTTTTGTTCTAAAATACAGAAAATTCAATTACCCTGATAACCCACGAAAAGAGACAACAAGAAAATATGAAAATGAAAGTTTCTTGAGTTGGGTGGAGCATCAGAAGAAAGAAAATACAGTTTAATTCAAATTTCCATGATACCCACGAGCGGGTTTATCTTTAGAAAAACATAATGATCAATTTTCTGTTTTGGGTTGAACCCAAAATCTACAAAGCAAAGCTTTCTATGAATCACATCTAGCTCAGCCTGAACATGGTCAAAATTCATGAGTAAAGAAGAAATTCTTTAAGCCTCTAAGAACAAAACATTTAGAAAAGGAGATTACCAGTCCAGATCTGTGGAAAAACACTCTAGCCGCGGCCAGAAGTTTTAGATAGCTTCACAATGCCAAGGGTCCGAGCTCTTAAGTGATAGCCAAGCTATCATAGTGGGAATGGAGCATAGAAATAATAGATATGAGCACAGAAAAGCAAGACAAGGAGATATTAGAGTGTATAAAGCCACGGCCTTAAGGCCATAATGAACAAAAGTGAAAAGTCGTGGAGCTGTGAGTAAATGGCTTACCCCTGCACAAAAGAAGAAACAAAAAAAACACAGGGCAAGCTCTCTCAAAGAGCCTTCAATGGACCTCGAGCTCGTAGAAGAATGACCTAGCAAACAGAAGTGATAGGAAGTGCAAAGAAAGGTCAGAAATAAGTATGGCAAGGCCGCGGCCTTAAACTCTTTTGTTTTTCCAGAATGAAGAAAAGGAAGCTTCAATACAAAGTGAAAGAATTTCAATACTCTAAAGCAAAGCTTACCCACTGAAAATTTAACTTTCTAAAGAAGCATGATGAGTTTCCCAAAGGAACATGAGCTCGATTTCGACACAATCATGGCGCTATTCTTCCAGAGAAAGTTTCTCTCCTTCAAACTCACGGGTGCAAAATGAAATGATTTTTAGGGTTTGGAATTCTTTTCTCATGCCCTAGTTCGAGTGACAACATCATCATCTGAAAGGTTCAGTCAGAGCACATGTTGAATTTTGAATGGAGGCCGAAATTTACATTATAATTTATCAAAGTCTGAATGTTGATATTTGAAGGGGGGCCGAAGTTCTTAAGTTGGTCGATATGTTAAGTCTTTTAAGACTTATTCATGTGCTAGGTCGATGTTTTAGGTCTTAGGACTTATTATATGCTTTAGTGAAATATGGGTTTCTGCCTTATGATTATTGCTTTAGGAGAAAGGTTGAAGGTATGATACGCATAAAGAGTACTTTATGACCTAAAAGTGATTATTCTTTTGTCACTTAAGTTGTGTATTCTTATGAGGGGTCAATGATCCATTTAGGGTTCTTATTTAATTGATTTTAGAGAAATCAATGAGAGTTGAAGATAGAAGAAGATTATGATGTGTTTTATTTTTATGATTTTGTGAGAAAATCATAATATTGTAATGGAGAGATAAGGGGCTTTTTCTTTATTTCAAAAGATTTTTAATCTTTAATTGCAAAAAATAGACAAATTGTGCAAATCTGCAATCTTGTAAAGCAGAATCGTAAAGCGATATCCTATAAATTTCTTTATGATTTCTTGCTATTTTTAGCAGATTTTTTGACTTTTCTTCTTGGTCGAATGTGAGACCTATCTTGGAGAGATAAGATGTTTTTGAGCTTTTAAAGAAAATCTAGCCTATTTTTAGAGGCTTGACAGTGTGATCATAAAAGCATTGTGCTTTTTTCTACTTTTATGCAGTTTTTGAGGCAGTTTGAAGCCTTTTTCCTTGAGATTTTTTTTGAGCTCAGATTAGGGTTTCTTAAGAGTTATGTTTTGATAGACTTAGTATTTTCAGCTCTCCTTCTCAGTAGTTCAGATCAAGATTTCCTGTTCATATACATTTTGAGCTTGTGAACCCATTTTGGGACTCAGTTTCAGGTTATGGCATTCTCCTTTAGTTGAATACAGACAACATTCTTACTTCTCATTTCTATGTCCATTTGCAATTTCAGTTTGATTTTATCTTGTGATTTCTATTTATAGAGTCCTTGTTTTGTCCTTAAACTGTAATTCTTAATGTAGAAAGTTCAGAATACAGGTTGCATGTTGTGCTTCAAGTCAGGTCTTCATGTAAATTATTTATGTATTAACTGTTCATGAGAAGTGAAATAATTCATCTTTCTGAAAGTTGTTTGTGAGGAAGAGATCATAATCATCATTAAATCATTATCAAGTTTTAAAGTTATTGTTTAGACTCAGATTTATTTTCAGATTCATCTTTTTATCCCTTTCCTTAGAAGTAATTTTAGAATAGGACTTATCATTCGGAGAACCAGCTCACTCTGGAGATTCCTCCTTCACTCAGATCACCCACATTTGAAGGAGGTTTCCATGTTTTAGTAGGTTGCTAAATATTGCATTCAGCAGGGTTTAAATCTATTGACAACAATTTTTGGCATGCTTGGTGGGACTTTGAAAGCTACTTTTAGAGTTTTTTTAATACCATCAGTTTACTGTTAAATGGTGTATGCAGCAAATTTTTCAGCCTTTTGGAGGCTATCACAATATACCTGGCGACTTTAGTTCTATTTTTTGCATGCTTGTGCAGCCCGCACATGAGAAAGATACAAACAAGATCAATTTTTGCACCCTTCAAGTATCGAGAGTTGTCCCCATCACAAAGAAGAGGCAAGACAACAAAAAGGATTTTTGAGACCCCTGTAAGATCGAAGTCAACACCTCATGTTCTTTGTGCCCTAGTTCTATCACCTGGTGTACCAGTTCCAATCTCACAAGTACCACCAATGGTAGCACCCATTCACACCCTTTAATGGAGGAAGTCCATTAGATATTGCTCAACATGATGATATTCCAGTGTCAACCCTTCGAGGACTACCATATTTCATCGGAGAGGATTACACTACACCAGTCGAGCACATTTGTGACATGCCATGCTATGCTCAGTGCACAATATCATGCAGGAGAACGTTGCTCTAAGGTTGTTAGCTGCATCACTTAAGGGCAAAGTGTTGCAGTGGTTCAAAGGCCTCGCAACCAACTTGATTGCGACATGGGATGCGTTAGGTAATGGTCTATACCAACATTTTGCTGATAAATCTGACAATTTATCTTTATTGGAGTAGTTGAGCACCATTCAAAGGGTGCCACACGAACACTTGGCGAACTTTAATTACCAATTCCAGAGAACCTAGGATAGGATTTCTACAATGGTAAAACCCTTACCAGCACATGTGTTTTTATTTTATCTAAAATCTTTGAACCTTAAGATTGCTATTATGACTCAGTCTATGGGTGGTCTAACACTTCCTAACGCTTATAATATTGCCATAATTGCCTCATTCAAGCTAGAGATATAGCTCCTAGACCCCCTATGCCTTTATTTTTAGAAATACAACCACCTATTCCCGCTGCTGTACCCCCCTTGGCTACTATCCTGCCAATTCTAGGGATAGGATATCATAACACAGCTCAAGAAGTCACTGCCCCAGCCCCAAATCTGGAGATGCAAGAGCTAAAAATTATACTAAAGACCTTTGGGAATGATCTTGTGACTATTAAGAAGCACGTTGGCCAAGAACATAAGCCTTATCAAGCTCCCTATCAGCAAAACCAACAAAATAGACCTGCTTTTCAAACTAATTATCAATCCCAATAAAGAAATTTTAATCCTAGGCCATTCCAGCCATACAATCCAAACACAGCTAGTTCATCAAAGGAACTTGTGCCGCAAAATAATGTTGCCTAGGATTGTGATTGGTGTTATCCGTGCAATCAGCCCCATAGCCAATTAGCGTGCACCAATGGAATGAGGAATCAAGCTTTAATGGTTCAGAATAGCTATGCTATTCTAAAAAATGTTGTAGATCAGAATCAAGAACATCAAGATAATGTAGAGGTTGCCTTACCGAACTGGCAGAGCTCTGAATTCTATGGTGTAAATGGCCAAGGTTAGCCAAATTCTCCTATTTCAACTAATACTAGATCTAAAAAGTGCGCTATGGACTTAGGACAACAAGCTGGAAGTTCACAGCAATAGCCTTCAGTTAGTAAGCAGCTTGTTTTATCAAAGGTTAACATTGCCATGCAGCCTAAAATGCATACTTTGCAAAGAGGGCAGGAGATACCCAGCAAGGAACAACTAAAAACGCATTCTCAGCCTTCACAGAGGCAAAATGAAGCTGCTATCATAAAAAACTAGCAGAAGGTAAACTCTTCATTATTTAATATTATTGAGCATCTCAAGAAAACTACTATCAACATGTCAATATTAGACGCTTTACAGCTTCCAGGGCAGAAAATTTTACTACCTAGTGCTTTGGCTGAGTTATCTATTTTTGACAATGCTAATCAAGGAGTTGTGAAGGTTGTAATGGCTAATGACCTAGAGGATAAAAGTGGGCATAAAGCAAAATAGGTAAAACCCCTCTCCGTTTTATGTAAGTCTGATCATTGGCGATAAAATTGTGCATAACTATATGGTTGATTCTGGTGCCAGTAGTTCAGTCATGCCTAAGAGTTTAGCTGATAAATTAGGTCTTGTTTATGAGCCTAATCCTCAGAAAGGCGTAGTGCAGTTAGATGGGTCTGCTGTTAAGACTACTGGTATTATCAAAAACTTAGCTCTTACCTTGCACGTATCCCCAAGTTTTGCTATTCATCAGGATATTCGTGTTATAGACTTACTATCATACTTCACCATTTGTCTGTCAATTCACAGCCAAGTTGGGTGGGTTTTTGTCTTCTGATTGGTCTCATCTATTTTTTAGAATGAGGTATGGTACAAAAGTGACCATAAAGTCCAAGCCTCTCGCCAAAGACCATATCGAACCATACTCACCAAATCCTATAAATGCTAACCTCTACGCCACCTCTGCAATGGAGGAGCAAACCATGACCTCAGACTGTAGCACCGAGGAAGACTACATCAGTCTCGATGAATGGGCAGCCGAAGATCACAAGCTTGATCCGTTTCAGAACACATATGAGGTAGGATTAGGAGTCTATATGATTTGAGAGTCTGATTGCGACATGCCTAATCTTTGTAAAGAGGATGAACTATCTGTAGGAAAAGATAATGAACTTTGGAAGCTTTGTTTCGATGGTTCAAAAAGTAGTGTTGGTGCTTGGGGTGGAGCTATGTTGATATCACCCGAAGGTGATAAATATTATTTAGCTTTCAGATTTGCTTTTAGCTGTTCGAATAATATAGCTGATTATGAAACATTGGTGCATGGCCTTGAATGAGCCTGCAAGCGAGGTATTAAATGCTTGCAAGTTTATGGTGATTCCAAGTTAATTGTGAATCAGGTCAGAAATTTAAATGCTGCTAAAAATGATTTGCTTAAGAAATACAAGCATCGTGTATGGGATTTAATGGAATATTTTAATGCTTTTAATATCTTGTCGATTCCTCAGAATCAAAATAAGCATGCTAATAGGCTCGCTACCATAGGAGCCCAGTTTGACATCCCCAAAGAAATTCATAAGGTAGAAGCACGTTAGTACGTGAAGATAGTAGTCAGACCTTCTGTACCTGACAATAACGTGAGTTGGTAGGTTTTTGACAGCGATGAGAAAATCGTGAATTTTTTGATTGCTAAAGCTGAGTTCGCAGATGGAAATCAGCAAAAATGGTAGCAATAGTATGATGACCAGATTGTGCAATTAAAAAAAAAAAGCTGCCAAAGGATTGGTGACCTTGGAATCAGTGTTTAACTCAGATGATCAAGTGCGAAAGGAAAAGTGCAGCTTGACAGTTAGAGAAGAACATTATGCAGCCATCAAGATCTTCAAAGGCTAGTCAAGAAGAAGAGTGGGGAAATTAGATTATGTGTCAATTTTTGAGATCTGAATAGAGCATCATTGAAGGACCATTACCCACTCCCTTCCATAGAGTAAATTTTACAAGTAGTTTCTGGTTCTGACAAATTTTTTTTGTTAGATGGTTACTCAGGTTACAACTAGATTCTGGTTAAGCAAGAGAATCAGTTCAAAACAACGTTTACAACCAAGTGGCGCATGATGGCCTACAAGAAGATGCCTTTTAGCTTATCAAATGCCGGAGCAACTTTCCAGTGTGTTATGGATATGGCCTTTCATGGCCTTATGAATAGGTTTGTTCTGGTATATTTAGATGATATTACTATTTTTTCCAGAAATGCTAATAAACACTTGGATCATTTAGAATAGATTTTTCAGAGGTGCAGAGAGTTCAGAGTATCTCTCAATCTAAAGAAGTGTATATTTTCAGTGCATGAAGGCAAACTGATTGGACACATTGTTTCAAAGCAAGGTATTTCAATTGATCCTGAAAGAGTTTCCACAATTCTTGAATTGCCATTACCAGCTCACAAGAAAGGCTTGCAAAGCTTTCTTGGAAGAATAAATTTCATGAGGAGGTTCATCCCGAATATCGCAGCCTTGCTGCAACCTCTCACTCCTATGCTGAAGAAGAATATGCCATTCAGTTGGACCAAGGAAGGCAAGAGGAGCTTCGAGCAGATCAAGGAAGCTCTCACAGCCACTCCTACTCTCATTAATCCAAACTTTGACAAAGATTTTATATTGTATGATTTTGGAGGAGTTGATATAGTTTCGGCTATGTTATGTCGGCAAAACGATGAAGGCTTGGAGCAGCCTGTTACGTTTTTCAGCCAAGTTTTGCATGATTACGAGGTAAAATACTCTTTTGTTGAGAAACATGTTTTTGTTGTTGTAAGAAGTTTGAAGAAGTTCAGACACATGCTGTCCAATAGCAAGATTCATTTGCTGGTAGCTCATTTAACTGTTTAAGATTTTATGCTTAACAAGGATATTAATGATAAGCATGTTGGTTGGATTACCAAAGTAATGGAGTTTGATGTCGATATAAAAGTAGCCAAGCTCAGTAGAGGCAAGGGTTTGTGCGAACAGATTGCTAGAAATGAGGACAATAGCTCAAATGAATCTGTAAATACAGAAATAGTGTTAAAAAATTATGTTCTAGGTGTTGTCCCAGCACCCCCTGCTTCATGGTTGTAGCAGATGATACATTATCTACAAATTGGTGAGTGCCCTGAAGGCCTAGACAGAGCAAAAAGAAGGTACTATAGATTACAATCCATCCCTTATGTAATCATGGATGGCATTCTTTATAGGAGGGATTTCCAAGGTGTCTTATTACGTTGCATTCAGCCTGATCGAGTTGAAAAGTTGTTGATAGAGTTTCATGATGGACCTTCAGGAGGTCACTTTGCTGCAAGAACAACAACTTTGAAAATTATGCGAGTTGGTTATTACTGGCTAGATTTGTTTAAAGATGCTATTGCATGGGTCAGAAAGTGTGAGAAATGTGCTTTATTTGCTGGTAAACAGAGGCTTGCACCGCTGCCCCTACATCCGATTCAGGTAGAACAACCCTTTGCTAAGTGGGGCCTGGATTTTATTGGCCCTATCAATCTGCCTTCAAGTGTGGGTCATAAATGGATTCTTACTGCCACAGATTATTTTACAAAGTGGACCAAAGCTGTTGCTTTAAAAGAAGCGAATGAGACTTCAGTGCTTAATTTCTATCAAGATCTTATATCAAGATTTGTTGTTCCAAATTTGATCATTTTAGATAATGGTTTGGCCTTTATAGGATTGAAGATTTTAGATTGGTTTGTTAGAAATAATATCTATTTGAACATGTCATCAAATTATTATCCACAGGGCAATGGACAGGCAGAATCCACAAATAAGAATCTAATTCGGATAATCAAGAAGACTGTTGAAGATAATCAGAGGACGTGGCACGAAAAGCTGAAGCTAGCCCTTTGGGCTGATAGAATAACTCCTAAAAGAGCCATTGGTTGTTCACCTTATGTTTTCACTTACGGTAGAGAGGCTAAGTTGCCTATTTCCATTGAGTTACCAACATTAAGTTATGTTAAAGAACTAGAGTTGCTAAATGAACAACCTCTTGAAGTGAGGTTTGCATAGCTGGTTGAGCTCGAAGAAACTAGAAAGGAAGCTCTCTGATAGCTAGAAATACATCAAGCACAAATGAAGACTGCTTTTAAAAAGAGGGTGAGGCCTCATGATTTCATTATTGGAGATCTAGTTTTCAAGTGGAATGAATTTAAAAGTAGACCTAGACGACATTCCAAGTTCGATGCAATGTTGGATGGGCCTTATGTGATCATGAAATGCAAGGAACACAACGCATTCCAACTTTCAAAGATGACTGGCAAGGTGTCGTCTATCCCAGTAAATGGGATCCACCTCAAGCACTGCCTTTGAGATAGGTTATCTCATAGCAGTAGAGTAGTTTGCAAATAAGTTCATTTTGCACATTTAATTTCAGTAGTTTTGCTTTCTCTAAGCGCTGCTGCACATTGTTCTGTTGGCCATTAGGGCCTATTAGTTTTACTTTTAGTTCTATTTTGTTTTCTTGCTGCTGTTTGGAGTGTTGCTGTTCAAGTTTCTAAGTTTCAAGTAGGCGAAGAATTGACTCCGCGGCCAATGAATTGTTTAAAGGCCATTGATCTATGCTTAGTAGGCAAGCATATAGCGGAAATCACCAAATATGTTGCCAACTTTTTTCCTCAGCTCAATTGGTGGAGCTGGCTGAATGTTATTTATCATAAGGTGAAATTGTAGTTAGGTTCAAATGCTGTTTCACATTATTATCATTATTCATTGAGTAACAATTATACATTTTAAAGGAGAAATAGAGTTTCAGAAATGGAGTTTTCATAATGCCATTTAGATGTTCTAGAAATGACAAAAATACACAATTGAACAAATGAGCAAAATAACATTTGAAGTGCTTTCTTTTATTTCATAAAAGGACTCATATTTTACAAGGCTTCATTTGTTTTCAACTATCAGAACGATATTACAACATTGCATTTAAATGCATTTTCTTTTCAAATGAAAAGCAAGAATTGAAATCAAAGATCCACACAAGCCATGGATGTGACTATTACAATACATTTCTAATAGCACATTGCACTATTGAAGATGCAGAAAATAAAACATATAAGTGACGACATAATCATCATTGCCTGATTATCGACATTTGATGCTGAATGGTGCACCTTTTCCGTCTTATGCTTCGTCGACCTATAAGAGGAAAAGAAGGGTGCCAGTGGCTCTAATTATGATGTAACCTATATGAAGCACCCACAATAATACAACCTACTATTAACCATGCATTGAAACAATCAATCAAGTGCAGTACAGAAGAAATTAGCTGAGGAGAAATAACAATATCATGATCATCAGATTCTATTTTTTTGCTAACATTGTTTGTTCCCTTGTGCAGGTATAGGTAAATTCATGAAGTTGAACACTATTCGAAGACCAAGCATGTGGAGAAAAACGGGCTCCCACAAGGGTAGAGCTCGACATGCTGCCCTATTCATTAAATGGGCTGATTTTTAAAAAAATACATCATCATATGCATCAAATGAAATGAAATACAATTGAAGGAGTAAAATAAATTTATTCATTGAGTTACTAAACCAACTATGCATTCATAACGATCAGTTTTATTTTCCGAAGGCCACAGGTGAACAGTGAATTTAGTTCACTTAAGGAATCCAGCTGAGTACATTTACATAAGATATTGCTGCAAAGTTCACATTTTTTTATCTTGTTGATCGTAATCATATATGTCATACAAGTTTTAGTTCATCAAATTATTCTTTTCATGGTCAAGGATAGTGAATAGGCATACATTATGCCTTAACGGTTTGTTTTGATTCTCATCATGAAAGAGATCAGTTTTGAAAGCAGTTTGATAAGTGGAACATAAAAATGCATGAAGAGTACCATGTCGCCCAAGAGTACAAATGACAGACAATACATTTGAGTGTTGAATGAGTCACTAGTTCTAGTTGATTAATAAGTAAATACAACATTATGAATTGTAATAACAAGTGATCATTCCAGAATAATAAGGGAGGAGCAAGCATTTTCTTTCCAGAAGAAGTTCTGAGTTGTCAGTTATGCATATGAGCTGGTGAGTAGCATATGGTCATGATGTTATCATGTTTCAATTTAGTTTCTCTACATAAAATCCATGAGCAGAAGGCAAAGGGTTACTATGTTAAGGATAAGGAAAGTTAGAAGAACATTGTTATGCGTACAGTGAACAAGCATGGAGACAGTATACATTAAGAGGTCCTTCTCTTCATAACAAACAACCACAGAATCATGTTGGATGAAAGAAATTCAAATGCCTTAGAAGCCTAGTTTATCATGATTAACTGAAAATGCAGAAATTGGAGAGGAGTAAAAATCAGTTTTAATAACAAATGCCAATTATGGGTTTCTGCAGCTGAAAATGCAAAGAGACTATGGTGATGGAGCTAAGTTGTATGAGAATGTTAAGGATAATAGGTGTGTTTCTAGATCATCAGTTTAGTCTTCTTTCAAAAATAGAATATCAAGCAAAGCATTACTGGTTATTTGAGTCGAACTCATAAGACTAAATGCAAATGAGTATACAAAATTTTCACCATTTTCAATCTCCATGTGGCTTTTCCTATTTCAATTAAAAAATAGTTATTTCTGTCAACCCATCCAAATACATTTGTATTGGTAAATTTTCATTTTTAGGGTTCAAGTTTCAAAATTCAGAGATGGGTCAAGCATCAGAAGAAGAGATATACAGTTTTCTTCAGAGATATACAAATACCCATGTTTCAAGAGTACAAAATAGAGCCATTCTCAACCATCTATGATACCCATTTTGGGGTTTGCATTCAAAGTGCAAGAAATGCAATTATGGAGATAACCCATATGGGTCTTACACAAAAAGTAGTAGAATACAAAAATGCAAATTTTTGTGATGAATCGAGCTTCAGAGGAAAATAGAATACAATTTTCTTTAAAGTTCTCAAGTACCCACATTCGGTTTTGTTTTAAAATACAAAAAATTCAATTACCCTGATAACCCACAAAAAGAGACAGCAAGAAAATGTGAAAATGCAAGTTTCCTTAGTTGGGTTGAGCATCAGAAGAAAGAAAAGACAATTTTATTCAAATTTCCATGATACCCACAAGCGGGTTTATCTTTAGAAAAACATAATGATCAATTTTCTGTTCTGGGTCGAACCCAAAATCTACAAAGCAAAGCTTTCTATGAATCACATCTGGCGCATCCTGAACATGGCCAAAATTCATGACTAAAGAAGAAATTCTTTAAGCCTATGCGAAAAAAATGTTTAGCAAAGGAGATTACCAGTCCAGATCTTTGGAAAAGCACTCTAGCCATGGCCAGAAGTTTCAAATAGCTTCCAAATGCCAAGGGTTGGAGCTCTTAAGTGATAACCAAGCTCTCATAGTGGGAATGGAGCATAGAAATAATAGATATGAGCATAGGAAAGCAAGACAAGGATATATTAGAGTGTGTAAAGCCATGGCCTTAAGGCCATAATGAACAAAAGTGAGAAGCCGTGGAGCTGTGAGTAAATGGCTTACCCCTGCACAATAGAAGAAGCAAAAAAAAAACACAGGACGAGCTCTCTCATAGAGCCTTCAATGGACCTCGAGTTCATAGAAGAATGACCCAGAAAACATAAGTCACAGGAAGTGCAAAGAAAGGTCAGAAATAAGTATGGCAAGGCCGCGGCCTTAAACTCTTTTACTTTTCTAGAATGAAGAAAAGGAAGCTTCAATACAAAGTGAAAGAATTTCAATACTCTAAAGCAAAGCTTACCCACTGAAAATTCAACTTTCTGAAGAAGCATGATGAGTTTCCCAAAGGCACACGAGCTTGATTTCGACACAATCATGGCGCTATTCTTCTAGAAAGAGTTTCTTTCCTTCAAACTCACAGGTGTAAAATGAAATGATTTTTAGGGTTTGGCATTCTTTTCTCATGCCCTAGTTCGAGTGACAATATCATCATCTGGAAGGTTCAGTCAGAGCACATGTTGAATTTTGAATGGAGGCCGAAATTTACATTATAATTTATCAAAGTCTGAAGTTGATATTTTAAGTGGGGCTGAAGTTCTTAAGTTGGTCGATATGTTTAGTCTTTTAAGACTTATTCATGTGCTAGGTCGATGTTTTAGGTCTTAGGACTTATTATATGCTTTAGTGAAATATGGGTTTCTTCCTTATGATTATTGCTTTAGGAGAAAGGTTGAAGGTATGATATACATAAAGAGTGCTTTATGACCTAAAAGTGATTATTCTTTTGTCACTTAAGTTGTGTATTCTTATGAGGGGTCAATGATCCATTTAGGGTTCTTATTTAATTGATTTTAGAGAAATCAATGAGAGTTGAAGATAGAAGAAGATTATGGTGTGTTTTATTTTTATGATTTTGTGAGAAAATCAGAATATTGTAATGGAGAGATAAGGGGCTTTTTATTTTTTTCAAAAGATTTTTAATCTTTAATTGCAAAAAATAGAAAAATTGTGCAAATCTGCAATCCTGTAAAGCAGAATCATAAAGCGATATCCTATAAATTGCTTTATGATTTCTTGCTATGTTTAGCAGATTTTTTATTGACTTTTCTTCTTGATCAGATTTGAGACCTATCTTGGAGAGATAAGATGTTTTTGAGCTTTTAAAGCAAATCTAGCCTATTTTTAGAGGCTTGACAGTGTGATCATAAAAGCATTGTGCTTTTTTATGCTTTTATGCAGTTTTTGAGGCAGTTTGAAGCCTTTTTCCTTGAGCTTTTTTTTGAGCTCAGATTAGGGTTTCTTGAGAGTTATGTTTTGATAGACTTAGTATTTTCAGCTCTCCTCAGTAGTTCAGATCAAGAGTTCCTGCTCATACACATTTTGAGCTTGTGAACCCATTTTGGGACTCAGTTTCAGGTTATGGCATTCTCCTTCAGTTGAATAAAGACAACATTCTTACTTCTCATTTCTATGTCCATTTGCAGTTTCAGTTTGATTTTATCTTGTGATTTCTGTTTACATAGTTCTTGTTTTTTCCGTAAACTATAATTCTTAATGCAGAAAGTTCAGAATACAGGTTGCATGTTGTACTTCAAGTCAAGTCTTCATGCAAATTATTTATGTATTAATTGTTTATGAGAAGTTGTGAAATACTGCATCTTTCTGAAAGATGTTTGTGAGGAAGAGATCATAATCATCATTAAATCATTATCAGGTTTTAAAGTTATCGTTTAGACTTAGATTTATTTTCAACTTCATCTTTTTATCCCTTTCCTCAGAAGAAATTTTAGAATAGGACTTATCATTCAGAGAACCATCTCACTCTGGAGATTCCTCCTTCGCTCAGATCACCCACATTTGAAGGAGGTTTCCATGTTTTAGTAGGGTACTAAATATTGCATTCAGCCGGGTGCAAATCTATTGACAACAGTTATATTTATTTAATTCATTTGATGGAAAGCTGGATTAAAGAGATAAGGTATTTATTTATTAATTAAATACCTTAGGGATTTGGTAGAATTAAGGATATTAATTAAATAATAGCGATATTACTTAATTAATGCAAATAAGGGGATGCTTAGATGAAAGGGGATAAATTTGGATAAATTAAGTGTCCAAATTTAGGTGTCTACAACACGAGTTACTACTATGCTAAATCTGCGGTTGGACATGCATGTTTGACTGGATTGCATGCATGCATAACTGCTTACCCACTTTCTCTATTTTCCCTAAATGGCATCCTCCCAATTCGTGGAGTTGGCTACCTTGTTTAGTTGATGGTACAAATAAATATCTGATGCTCCTTCTTTTGAGGTTGCATGATTTGATATTGTACTTGCATTCTTCAGTTCTCAACAAGACAAATATATTACTCCTTTGTACTCATGATTTATAGTGAATAAAATAAAGTTTTGAGTTCGAGCATCTGAGTTTTCATTGGTCTTATAGGATACTTATCCAAGGGGGCCCACTTGGTGAGTAATCCATCCTTTAGTTTAGTATTACTTTCTATTTAGTAATTAGTTAAGAATCTAGCATCGACTGTTCCTACAACCACTAGAATTCCATTATGTGACTGTTCCTGTAGCCAAAGAAGATAGAGTAGTGTCTTATTTGTTTGCTCATATTTTCATTTCTATCATTCATTTCAACTTAGTATGGTTGTTTATTGATGGTTAGCATTTATGTTATTCCTTTCTAAGCAATTTACTTTTAGCTTTTTGTCTTTTCTAGCTGTAGAATGAGAGTGGCTACTTTGGGTTCCTAGTGCACATACTGTGCTGACCCATTTCAAGTTCACATCCCTAGGTTGACAAGTTAAATGCACCTTCATGATGATTGAAATAGCTATTCAAGTTAGATTTCCAATCTCTGAATCATGACTGTAAAGGCCTAGTTGTTGAATCATTATAGGAGGTAGACACCTACTTTTCCTCAATCTCATGGGAAATCTACAACTAACAACAAAGAGCCTAAAACTATTAAGATGATAGCTACTACCTTCATGAAGTGGGGGGATTTGAATCAAGAAGATGCCAATGAGGACAATATCTCTAAGCTCCCCTATCAAGACGAATGACCTATTCCTGCTCTTGCTATGGAATATGATAACAAAGGCTTGTAGCTCATGAAGGGAATAAGATATAACAAGAATAATGAGAAGCTAGGATAGAATGATAATGGTTTACTAGAACCCATCATTCCTAAGAAATGACTAAAGAATCTTGGATTAGGTTGTACTACTAGCAAGGTCACACTTATTGGCAAAGGTACTTCTGCTAAATGAGTTGAGGCTTCCTCTTGGTCACCTACATCATGTGATATGACCTTAAATGGCTTCCTCCTTGACGTTGCTCACTTGTTTGAAAAAAACTCCCTCTTCATGATATCCATTACATCCTTTGCTCCAAGCAATCAACAAACTGAAATATGCCTAGTCTACCCACAACTCATTGACATGGACCAACACGGACCACCAATTCTTGATTTATTCAAAAATCATGAAGCGATCTTATAATTCATGGGACTCCATGACAACTTACCATGGGCAGATCACAAGGCTGATTTTAACATAGAGATAGATACAAAAGAATACTATGGGGAGATGATTAAATTGTTTAGTCACAAAATTGATGAAATGCAACTAACATGCAGATATTTAAGTGAAAACCACATTATGGCACTTTCTGATCATAAAAAAGTAGAAACAAAGGATGCATTCGAAGGTGAAAACCTCTTTGAGGCACCCAAGGATGAGGGATTCAATTTCCTCCTTAGTGCAATGCATCCAGAGAAGTCAACAGTACTAGCAAAAAAGGCCACTCTAGTCAATGTGGGAACTGAAGAAACACCCAAGATCACTTTTTATGCTGAATCCTTGTTGGATGAAGAACAAAAGAACCTGAAAAAATTCTTGAAGGAGCATAGAGCTAACTTTTCATGGTCATACATAAGTATGCCAGGACTTGACCTAAAAGTTGTTGTGCATCACTTAGTGGTCTATCCTGAAACTAAGCCAGTCAAATAGAAATTAAAGAAGATGCACGCTCAGATAGCTCTCTTGGTTAAAATGAAGTTACAAAAGTTTCTTGATGTTGGATTTATCCAACTGATAGATTATCTTGAGTGGGTTTTGAACCTGGTTCCATTCTCAAAACCCACTTGGAGCATCATAGTATGCATCGATTTCAGAGACTTGAACAAGGCATGCCCAAAGGATGATTTCCCTCTTCCCAATATCAACCTCATTGTAGACTTAATAGTTGGGCATGAAATGCTATCACTCATGGATGGTTTTTTAGGCTACAATCAAATCATAATCGCCAAGGAGGATCAACATAAAATTGTGTTCACTTGTCCATGGGGAACCTATTGCTAGAATGTAATGCCATTTGGGCTAAAGAATACAGGAGCAACCTATCAAAGGGCCATGACCCTCATTTTCCATGACATGATCAACAAAACAATTGAAGATTATGTGGACAATATTTTTTCAAAATCAAAGAAAAGAAGCGAGCACATACAAGTCTTAGGACCTATCTTTGATAGGTTGGAAGAATACAAAGTAAGGCTAAATCTGAAAAAGTGTACTTTGGGGTCACATCAGGGAAACTTCTTGGCTTCATTGTCTCACAAAGAGGAATAGAAATTGATCCAAAAAAGGTAAAAGCCATCCTAGACATCGAACTACCACAAACACTAAAGTAGATAAGGGGGTTACAAGGAAGATTATAGTCCATCAGGAGGTTCATGGTGTAGCTATCAGATAAAATTCACCCCTTTTCACATCTTCTTCATAGAGGGATAACCTACAAGTGGGATGAGAAGTGTAACAAAACTTTCTAGAAAATCAAAGACTATCTATTGACAGCTTCAGTGTTCATGCCACTAATACCAAACAAACCACTAATCCTGTATATCTCAACTACATCAGTAGCACTAGGAGCTCTACTAGCACAACATGATGAAAATGGGAAGGAAAGGGATATTTACTACATCAACAGAACTTTGGTGGGCTATGAAATGAACTATTCACCCATTGAGAAAGCATTCCTAGCAGTAGTTTTTGCTTCACAAAATTTTAGGAACTACATCCTATCACATCAAATCAAGCTCATTGGAAAGATTGACCCATTAAAATACCTATTATCTAAAGCAACCCTCACAGGGCGAATGGCTAAATGGGTGATGATCTTAATAGAGTTTGACATAAAGTATGTAGATCACAAGGAAATTAAATGACAAGTGATTGTAGACCAACTAGTAGAAGCCCCTATCTACCTTGAAAAACCCTCTGATATCTGAGTTCCCAGATGAATCAGTGTTCCTTATCAATCTCACAACTTAGTGGAAGATGTATTTTTATGGATCATTCACCCAACATGGATCTGGAGTAGGCATTATTTTCATCACCCCTCAAGGTGATTACATCCAAAAGTCATACCAACTATCGTTCCCTTGTAATAACAACATTGTTGAGTATAAAGCCCTAATCACAGGTCTAAGGATAGCAGTTTAGTGGTAGATACAAGAAATGAAAGTCTATGGAAACTCACAGCTGGTTATCAACCAAGTGAATGATGACTATCAAACTAAGGATGACAAGCTCACTCCTTACAAAAAGATGGTGGAAAGTCTCAAGGACCATTTTATAGACATAACTTTTGAGCAGATTCCTCACATGAATAATAGAGTAGCAAATTCCATGGCAACAATCAGATCACCGCTAGACATGCTGAACAATGTCATCAAATGTGAAGTCTTGGTAGAACAACTTCTCATACCAACTTTTGAGATCCCTAAATCAAAATTCGTGTGTGTCATTATTGGTCCTGGATCCCTGTGGTACCATGATATATTTACCTACCTAAGCAAAGGAATCCTCCCATCTGATATCACCTAGAACCTTAAAAAGACATTTGTTAAAAAGGCATCCCAATTCACAATCCTAGGTGATACCCTTTACTATCGAAGCATCGAAGGGACATTGCTACGATTTCTTAACCAAGAGGAAGCCTTGATTGCTTTGAAAGAAGTGCACGATGGCATATGTGGGTCCCATTCTAGTGGTATGACCTTAGCTAAGAAATTGTTAAGGACAAGATACTATTGGCCAACCATGGAAAAGGAATCTCATCAATATGTGCAGAAGTGTGTCCAATGTCAACAACATGGAGACCTAATTCATGCTTCATCTCAAGAGTTGCAACCCATTATCACACCCTGGCCATTTTCATAGTCGGGGCTTGACCTCATAGTTAAGATCACCCCAACCTCATCCAATGGTCACGAGTTTATCATTACAACCACTATGTACTTGACCAAGTGGGTTGAAGCCATTCCTATGACCTACATAACGGGGAAGAAAATTGCCAAATTTATTTTGAACTACCTAATCTACCATTATGGTGTTCCACAAACCGTCATCTCAGATAATGGAACCCATTTTAAGAATCAGAATGTGAATGAGCTCTATCAAAAATTCAACATCCAACACCGATTCTCTACCCCATATTACCCCTAGGGCAACAGTCAAGCTGAGGATACAAATAAAACCATCTTGAAAATCCAAAAGAAAATAGTCAATGAAGCTAGCCGTGACTGGCATCTGCAACTAAATCCTGCTCTCTAGGCTTATTGAACCAGTATCTACACACTAACAAGTGCAACCCCTTTCTCCCTAGTCTTTGGATCTGAAGCTATCCTACTTAATTTAACCTTCAAGATAGGGTTTATCATCATTTTCACCAAATTTTCCAAATTGGAGCTTATTTTGCATCATTTTTTGCATTTTTGACATATTTCTTGCATCCTAGAGCCTTTTTGGACCCCTTGGGAAACTTTTAACCTTTATCAAGAAATCAACCCAAAATTCAAAATTTTTGCTTGATTTCTTGAGGGGGTTGAAAATCAACTTTATCCTTTTGTTGGGGAATCTAAAAAAGTAGAAACTTTTTATTTTTTGATTGAAGCAACAATTTTTATTTGAAGAGCATCAATCTTTGACCCAAAGCAACAAGTACCTCACTTCAAAGAGGGAAAAAAATGTAGACACTAAAAAATGTCACTACTGAATTTGACTCCATTTTTCGACAAATTTTTGTCGGTCGTTTGACAAAAATTTGTCGGACAATCGACAAACTGATGAAAAAAAATTTGTCGCCATTTTTTTGTCAAAATTTGGATGACGGATTAAACGTCAAAATGATGGCGCAGATTTGTCGGTCGTTAGCATCATAAAATGACTTAGATGTTTGTCAGAATATCGATCAAAACTTCATGTATCCACCGACGAATTACAACCAAAATGCAATTGCAATGGCTCTTCTGAAGCATTGAAACAACACCATAATTTTGTCGCCATTTCAACAAAATGGGAAAGAAGTTACGATGAAGCCTTCGTCACAACTATAGCAACTTCGTTAGACCTTTTTGGTGATTTGTCGGTGGCCTTCGTCAAAATTGTGATGAAACAATGCAATTTTTTTTTAAAATATTCATTGAAATGTACCATCGCGGAGACTCTTGGCGATGACCACCGAAGCCAACCCATCGGTGAGAGATCAATCATCAACACAGGATAGAAAAATCACTCTGATAGTCCATGTCTTGCTGATGACTTCCGTTGGCAAGATAGATCCAATGTCACACCGATCTAACCTCTTTGGGAGTTTTAAATAGACCTACACCATGTCATCGCAAAGACTCTTGGTGATGACCACCGAAGCCAACCCATCAGTGAAAGATCAATCATCAGCATAGGATAGAAAACTCACTCCGATAGTCCATGTCTTGCCGATGACTTCCATCAGCAAGACAAATCCAATGCCACACCGATTTGACCTCTTCAGAAGTTTTGAACACTGTTGGTTATCAACAAGACATTCTGAGGGTCTCACCGATTAAACAAGTGTCTAAGAGAAATTAAACAGAAGGAACCTATTAATTTTCTTATTTTGGGGTTCTTTAAATCATAGAATAGATACCATCTTCTTGTGTATAATGTACTTATATTCATATTTGAATTCGAGACCAATTGTCATTGCACATTCCATTTTACTTGCATAGAGTATTCTATAAGCAATATATTGATAATGCCAAATGATTTATGGTGTTGTACAACTCTACCTATCATCACAATTTTGTTGTTCCCCCCTAGAGAATCTTGCAAAGAAAAGTTTACAATACCAAGTCAAATAATATGAAAAAGACTTACTTCCATACAAATTAAATGATTATTCTCACAATGGAAATTGTCTAATCACAACAAAAATTCCATGAAAGGTTATCCATGATTCATAAGAGATGACTAATCATACATACAAATTGCAAGATGCATAGAAAACACATTACACTTGAGAACAACCAAGGGCTAAAAAGGGAAGGAGTTAAGAAATGTCTAGATTGAAGAGAAAATGTGTAGGGAAAATGCCGAGCAGTGTCAAGAGAATAGAGCTTGTAGAACATATTCTTGACCTAATCAAGCTCTTGAACAACTTAAACAAAATTAAAATACTAACAGATACATGAGACATGTAATGAACTTCCAATATCTGCTATTTTTTTCATTAATGCAGAGGTAGGTAAAGGAGAAATAATTATAATTGTAACACTATTCATAGTCTAGTAAATTATGTTCATAATTTGTGTTCAATGGACCTTAGTTTTATCATTATATTGCCCATCTAGTACCATATTTTAATCCAAGGTTTAACTATCTTAGATCTAAAGAAGCACCTTTAATTAACCATTTAAAGTACTATAAAATAAGGTAAGACTTTTACTTGAGAAATATTGGGTACACTTGTAGGATTAAAGTTCTTGCAATGATCAGGATTTATTAGCACACAGACACAACCTGCAACATATGAAGTAATGGATGACTACAAGTTAGTGAAATGGTCCTTACTGGTTTGCAAATTGATTGGTAGAAAATAAGGTTACAAACAAATCTACATAAAAAATTATGAGGAAAATCTACTGTAATAATCAAAATAGATGAAAAGTGCAAAGGAAAGAGTTGAGCTACATCTCTAGAGCCTAAAAAAAACACATGCAAGAAACATAAAAAAAAGAACAAACCAGTTTTTGGATGAATACAAAATGGTGCCTTTAGCAAGTGATTCATATGCTTTCACACCTGACAGGACATTAAGAATATTTTAGTCTTCCTCTATGAAATTAACTACTTACAGAAAAAACCCAGAAACCAATATTATATACCTCCATGTCTAGCCAAGGGTAGGTATAAGAGAAAAAAAATTCCTCAATGCAATGCTGAAAAATATCAATGTGTGTGTAGGTTTGTATTACTCAAAATATCATTTCACTACCTAAGGAAAAATACCAAAGTGATGTTTTAAATTTCAATCTTCACATGTAGGCTCCCTTATTGCTACACATGCATATACAAGCATTATTTGAGCTCTAAACTATTCAAATATTAAGGATTTAATTAGCTATAAGATGGAAAGTTGTTGTTTAGACATAATCCATCATCTTTTACATATCTTTATTCACTCCTAGTGCTTCATATAAATTTGTGTAAATGAGACAAAAATGTGAATCTTTTATGACAGAAAATTCTTAAAAGGAGGGGGGAGAGAGCAAAGGGTAGGGGGCAAGAGAATGCTTAAATGTATAGCAAAGTATAACATTTTGATCATTATAACGATGAAATGAATCTTAAGTTTGAAACATTAATATCATTTACAACATTTATGATCAAGAATGTATGTAAGTAGAGAAAATTTTGCATACCTACAGATGGTACAAAATTTCATGGTTAAGTGGAAGCCTCCCATCAACAACAAGATCAAAATATCTCTGTATCTATCTCAATCAAGCCTCTAAACCCTTCAGAGCTGTCAATATTTCCACTAACTTGTTATAAACAAAAGTCAAATTTTAGAGTTATGTCACCACTAAAAATAGAAGAAATAGAGATTTGAAACCAAATCCACACACAATACAATGTGGTATTCATACAAATCCATACAAACAAACTAAACTTAGAACATTGGAATGGAAATAACTTCAAATTATGATGTAGAGCATGGATTTAGGGTATAAAGAATCATTTTTCTGCTACCATAGTGAAAAGTTAGCACTTTATTTCATCTTTGCATATTGGTTTGATGCTTCAAATGATGCATTTCTTATATTGAAAAGTGCATTACCTTATTGAGCTTCTCTTCATTTCAAGAATAGTTTAATATTCTCTACTTAACAGGGCCAACCACATGATGGTGGAAGCTCATTTGGCCCCTCCCCCCTTCCCACTCCCTCCCATCACTCTCAATTCCCCATACCCAATCATATAACATTAATCATTCATTCATCCATTAATAACATTAATCATTCATTCATCCATTAATAACATATAGCATTCATTCATTCATCCATTAATAACATATAACATTCATTCATTCATCCATTAATAACATATAACATTCATTCATTAACATATAACATTCATTAATTAACATATTCACATTCATTCATTAACATATAATATTCATTCTTTCAGTTTTTACATATTATCAAAAATATGGTTGTCATGATATGATTACAATCACTTTTTTTTTTGTTTCTTTTTTAAAGCTAAAAAAATATGAAGTGGAGTATCGTTTTCTAAATCATCTATCCACCATTTAGTTGTTCTACCCTCTTCTCATGATCTTAATGTACACCTAGTCGTCTGCTCATGATGTGGATGCCGCTGCAAGGGGGGGTTTGCTGCAATAACAAAGAAATGTTAAACTAATATGTTTTATTATTATAGTTACAAGTATTTCATTATTTAAAAGAACATTAGAGTGGTTCTCTTTACCTGATGGGTCCACATCATGTTCCTGAACTTCTATTATAGACTCATGCTCAACATGCTAAACACCCTCTAAATCCTAATTTGTAGTTGAAACACGAAAGGTTACATTAATTAATACACCAATTGAAATTAAATATTTTTAAAAGAACATTAGAGTGGTCCTCTTTACCTGATGGGGCCACATCATGTTCCTGATCTTCTCTAGCCTGATCATGCTCAACACGTTGATCATGCTCTACATGCTCTAAAGTTGAAACACGAAAGGTTACATTATTTAATACACCAATTGTAATTAAATATGTTTAAAAGAACTTTAGAGTGGTTCTCTTTACCTGATGGGGCCACATCATGTTTCTGATCTTCTCTAGCCTGATCATGCTCAACATTTTGATCATGCTCTACATGATCTAAAGTACCGAGATGCACACCATGACCTTCATCTCCAGGTTGTGCTCCACCCTCACCAGGCTGCATTCCAATGTCATGTGTAGTATTATCATTGCTTGAATGTTTAAAAAAATAGGCATGTAATTACTTTATGGTGGAAATTAATATTGAATAGATTGCACAAGTATTCAATTTTATATAAACTTTATTGAGTTTATTTACCTGCGTGTTGGATGCTGTGGAAGATTGTGTTTGCCCAGTCAAGACTCTTAGGCATTCAACCACAACTCCATAGCCTTGCTAGAAGGCAATCTTTAGGTCCTCTTATGTGGGAACTTTGTTGAATTTAGAGCCCTACATTTTTGCATAAGATCATGAATTTTGCTTCTATGGTGTGATAAAACCAATTTTTTTTTTAATTTATTATTTGGATATAATATTTCATTTATTGATACTTACAATTCGTGCAACTAATTTCATATAACCACCAGAGCCAAGTTTGTGTTGCCCATGTTTTTCTAGTCTTTCCTTTGTTGCCTTCGATGTGTTGGGAAGCCTATGAAAAGTTTGAAATATATTAGATTATGTAAAAAGAAAGAGTAATTAGTATATAATTACATTATTGATAGTATCACATACCTTCCTTGGCCCGGTGGTGTCTTTCCTTTTTTCTTTTCAGCCTTTTCCTTTCCATCCGACACCAGGTCCTTCCGCTCCCTCTCTGGAATCATGGGGGGACACTCGTACTTTTTGTTCTTCTCTAAATGTGACCTATATTGGCCCCTCACATAATTTAGATAGGTACCATCTTTCTTAAGGACCTTGGTTTGGTTGAATGTTTTATCACCGAAGAGCACAACTAAACAGTTAATGAGCTCATCTTTTAAATCTTGATTTTGGGCATTCCACCATGTATTCATGGTGGGCCCGAAGAGCTCCAATGTAATATCACTTAGATGTTTATAAAAAAAATTATTTCCTGCAAAATGATCATGGGATCAATAGTCTAAAAAGAGCGATCAATAAGTTAATTTCAATTGGATTATATATAATAATAATTAAAACATTTTAAAGTTCCTGGGACCTTCTCTATCTTTATGGGAACAAAATCCTTGGTCACCACAAATGTGACTGGCAATGTTCTCGTACTAGTAATATGGGAAGATCTAGGAAATACTGCTAAAATATCACCAGTACTAGTGGCCTCTGCATCCCCAGGTACATGTCTTAACGCATGTTTTGGCATGTGTTCACTACCAAAGGGTGCACTAATGGATGCCTACATGGTATGTGTTGCTGACATTTTAGACAAAAATATAGGCATAGATGATGGGCTTAGATGATGTGATGTATGCATAGGAAGATCGTCATAGACACTTGTACCAACCCCTTCTCCTCGGGCAGCACTTGTAGTACCCTGATCATGGCCAGGAGCATCATGAGGATGCAAAAAATCCTATAAAAACAACACATATTTTAGTTCATGACATAAAAGAGTACAAAATATAAAACCATGAATGAACTTATGTTATAATTAAAGACCTCATGACAACTTACTTGCAAGTTTTGGATCTCTCAGTCAATATTTTAACCCTCTCTCTTATCTCGTCTGTTTGAGGCACTATGAATAACAACTTAAGGATTTCTTCATTGCATTTTTTTTGGGTCTTCCTTATCATATCGGGAGGGTTTGTTGAATAAGTGATGTCATCATCACATAATATTGATTGCACCTCCCTATGGATGCTCTCGTCTACTACTGGTGCCTTTCCTTGATCAGTCAACTGCAACAAGAATATTAAAAACATTATCTAAATTAACCCAATAAACTTATGAAAACAACATAATAATAAAACATTTTGCTCATATCTAATTTATACAATTACATTGAGGTAAACCTGTCGGGTAGAAGTGCTTGAAGATACACCACGATCTGTGCTCTGGGTCAGAGCCTTCTCCATATGATCAATGTCTCGCTATGACAAAAATTACATTTAAAAAAACATTACCAAAATGAAACCAATAGACTTATGAAAAAAACATAAGAATAAAATGGTATATTGGAGTCATTAATTGGAGGTTGGGTAAAATGGTACATAGTACATACCACCCCCATAGTAACTGTGTTTGTAACTAAGTGATTCAAATTGTAATCGATTAGCAACTCTTCCCCTGCAATTATTGATTTTATCGCACATACGAATACACAGTTTCCCTCGCGCACCTTGAATATGCAATTGGTTTGCTTATTTGTTGACCCAGGTCATGTACTGTTTATAAACCCTGCAATATTCCCCGATGCTTTTGGCCTTCCGTTAATGTACATAGCCACTCCTTTATTTTGATCCTTATCTTTTAGCTGTGTATAATTTGCTGATAGTGCATACCTACGTATACTTCATGTTTATCAAACCAGTTGCATTCAATATTTGTAACTGTAACAAGGTCTGACATACTCCATCAATTGAGTAACTTTGTCATAATAGACCTTTATGTCGTCCATGCAAAATAGGCCCAAACCATGTAATGATGATGGTGCTATGCGATATATCCTCTCGTTGACATAAAAATTAGTGTTTATTGGAGGAATTTCCTTGGGTACCCATTGTTTCTGTAGATGTTTGTACCTTAAGGGCACCTCGACATCACCTATGCTCTCATCATCATAAGAACATGACCCCCCTTCAACAAGAAAAAAATCCATGCGTTTACATAATTCTTCTAATCTTTTGACCTCTAGTTGATCTCCCTCTTTTAGACATACTACATGTCTCACTTTCCTCTTCTCTTCCTGAATTTCCCTTGCTTGAGGAAGACAGATCTGAAAAATACCTATTTGGTGGTACCTATACACATAAGGATGTTGGATGAAGTTCTTTCATGGAGATGTGATCCTAAGGCGACATTATGATTAATCTATCATTTCATCGCTAGAATTTCACAGGTTATAAGGTAATCAAGTCTTGATAGATTGCAAGTTATTGTTACTACCATCCAAATGTGTCCATCACAAATCAAATCTACTTAACGTTTTAACTCCCGAACTTTGTAACAAGTATTAAATGTGACTATGGTCTACCAGTTACACAACCAAGGCCTTAAATGTATTCTCTAATTGTAATCAAAGGACTTTTGCTCTTCATTCAAGTAAATAAACTTGAAGGGAAACACCACCAAGTGGTTTATTGGACACCTACATTACTAAAAATAGCAAAAAAATTACATTTAATTTCCACATGTCTAAGTGGTTAACAGGGAGGGAGTGTGTACTAGACCTGGTTGAGTCATCATAAGTTTATGCTTTGACAATAATTTTTTTTAAGTCATCTAAAATCTTCCTATGTCTAATTGCTAGGAGACTTTTGGTATGTTTTAAGGTAGGATGATTGATGAAATAGCCCAAAGAGTCTTTCTTCATGGTATCCAGGTACACATAGTAGTTGTCTTCTCTTATACGGTTGGACATGATTTAAAGAACTTAGCTAGGTATTATTCATTTAACCTAAGGTTTTCTCATAATGCCATCATTGGAAAAGTATGATCAAATTCTTCTATTATGAAGAATTGGTCTATGTGCCTCTAGTAATCACTATAAATGTTTGTAAGGATAAAATGACTAATTGCATCAGGTAGGAGAGAATCAACTTTGAGTTCTTCAAAGATTATATTCCTCTATTCATAATTTTTAGGGGTTGTGTGTGGAGGAGGTTATCACTACCAAGAAGGGAGGAGACCTTTCCTTGTGATGGAACTTCAAGATTTTTCTCTCTGTGTTCCATTTTTATCTTGCCTTTTGTTTCTAGTCATCTATGGTGTTTGGGAAAAGCCTAAGGTTACAATTGCCCTCCTAGAGATCTAAGTGTTGAAGAGAGCCAAGATACAAACATTAGACAGATGGCATATAGGTCATTTGTAGCAGACAGTGAATTTTGATATACAGAGACTTAGATGCATGTATTTTGATGGAGTAAATGAAGATATCTAAGTTGCAGATTAAGATTTGGTATCAGCTATTTGTTAAATTTATGCAGTTATTTGATTGTCTCTATTCTAACGCTTCTCTATTGTTTAAATTGATATAACAAGTTTATACTCAGTTTATCATTGTACATTTGCTATATATGTGTGATCTGGTTATTCGGTTCTCTAAAGTAGGGATTAAAATCTTTTAATCAATCACAACAATTGGGAAGTGTTACTTGGATTAATAAGAAGAATCACATAACTAGAATGCCATTCTATGTCAAGAAGAGTTTGTCAATTATTCACTTGCACGTTTACACAAGTTGTAAAAATTTTATGTGCCTGACAGTTTGAATTATTGCCATTAGTGAAATCCACATTTACAGATATTCATTAGACTCCATATACATAATAAGGCACTGGTCTCCCTTTGTATTCTTTTATAATTTTCATTATTCTTATTTATTTTACACTTACATTTACAAATACACATACATATGCATTTATTGTTTTCATTTATTGCTCATGTAGTTTAATAGTTTGATCGATTTCATATTATATGTGTTGAAGACTTTAGAATTTCAATTACATTAATTTATGGATACGTTGTATCTATAACACTACAAAACCATATGCTCTTTGCATTTACACTTGTATTTAGAAATACACATTTATATACATAGATATAGATTTCTTTAATGATATGTTACATTTATTGTTCTAGGATAGCATCCAGTAATTGCATTTACACTTACATTTAAAAATACATATTCATACAGACATGCATACATACATACATACATACATATGTGTGTGTGTGTGTGTGTGTGTGCATATCATTTATATTCAGTGTTCATAAACAACCCATTAGGTCTGCACATGGATAAAAATTCATAAAATCATATCTCCCATACATATTTTGTTGAAACCTAGGCTTGAACCTGTCATTTCACATGATTTTCTTAAAGAAACTCTTGAGGACAACAACTATACCTTCTTTATTTCTCATCCTACGCCCTATTCATGCATCCTACAATTACAACAATATCCATGGGGCCTCTTACACAAGCTACAATAATCAAAAAAATTGTAAGAGCCCCTTTATATCATGTTTGGACTACAAAACCCAAAAAAATAGGGTAACTCAGATTATGTTTTGTTGGTGAGCTATATGGACAAAATCATTAGCACTAGCTCATTCTTGGAGTCTTTTGAAAGAGAAGCAAATTAGGTGGCAGTTAAGTACAAACCTTATAGTGTCAAGGTGAATGAGGTAATCAATTCTAATTGGCCAACTGATGAAGAGTACCAGAAATGGGTAAATGTATATTTAACTGAGGAAGAGTGAAAAGGAGTAGGCTGCTAACAGTTGACAAATCAGCTATTGCAGTTACAACAAATTTCAGTTTTTTTTTTGGTGACAGTCTAGGCACCAAATTCTTGAAGTTTTTTGCTGTTGCATCAACCATTCTTAGTGGACACGATGAACAAGAAGATTCTTTAGGGAGATTGTTGTTGTAACAAATTTTTGGAATATCACAAGGCGGTCCAATTGGCTGGTGACACATGTGCTTTCTGGCTCGATGCTTGTTTGCTCCTTCATTTTCTATAAGAAAGGATTTTCAAAGCCAAAAAGTATGGGTTAGCAAGAATTTAAGATATTTTTGGTGGGAGTCACAAGATATGAAGTTGGAAAATTACATAAAGTCCTAATAGTTTTTAGAGAGAAATGCAATTTATGTTTTGAGTCATTTTGTAATAGGTTTTGAGTTCATGGGGATTTAATGTTGTATAACAGTACTTGCATTTGAATTGAAATGATAAATTCAAGCTCGTGTCTCTCCATTGTACAAGCATATCTAAATTTTGAATAAAATGATCAAGGGTTGTTTCGTTCATCTCACTATTGTTGTGTGTATGATTCTTGTTTTAGCTTTAATTCAAGGAATTAATTAAAATGCTTGAATGGGTTTGTAGGTGGATATGTTCTATATAAGGATTTGATAAGTAGTATTGGGTTAGAATACATATTGATGAGATTGTAAAGAAATGTTATCAAGGATCTTATATGTTATGTGTTAAATATGTCATAAACCCTTAGATGCTTATAAATTTGACTCCTCCAATGGATATATGGCACTGATGTAAGTTGTACTTATTTGTATGGTTCAGTATTTGTTTTCCTTTACCTAGAGCTTGCTAAAAATTACAAATCAATGACTATCTTATACTTTGAAATGTTGTTGTAGTTATCTCATGCTCCAAATAGTTGATATTATTGATAAACAACCCATTCTATTCGGTATTATCCTATTATGTTGGGCTATTAAATGAGATTATATGTTGTTAATTTTGTTTATGATGGTGGTGTAGAGATTGTAAACGCATTAAGGGGTCACCCTCCCAGTTCTTGCAAAGCCCAAAGTGTAAGAGGCCTTTAAAATCCTCATCAGTTGGTCCAGGTCCTTTGAGTTGCCCTTTATTGGAATTGGCAATTCCATAGGTAGATTAGAAGATCAACCTGCTTACTGTAAAAATAACCAACACCTTGCATATGTTTGTGGTGGAGGTATTAAAGAAGAATTGTATGCCTCTATTTCCATTCATTAGATCTACCTTAGCCTAGCATATACTTGGGCTAAGTCTACAATTGCTTCAGACTCATGCGATGAAGGCTATGTGTGATGAAATCCTAGACCTCAACCAAGATGTGGGTAGATTATGGGAGTTTTTCCAAGATCTGAGGTTGGTGGATAAAAATGTGAAATACTAAGCTATTTTATTTTTACGTCTTATCTTATACCATTTCACGAAATGGGGTGCCAATGTATGAGAAGATCTTTGGAAGCTGGGCATGAAAAGAAATTACGAGTTTAAAGAGATAGGTGCCCGAACTTACAATACTCATTGCCCTTGGTCATCTAGATTTTCCACGAGTTCCCTCAACCTCGTCCTGTTGGTAATGGGCCTTGTTTCCTCCAAACTCTTCCTCAACAGCGATATTGACCTTGTTTTCACTCCTCCAAACTCTTAAATGCGACCTTGGTATTGACCTTGTTTTAACTCCAAACTCTTCCTCGGTGCTGACATTGACCTTGTTTTCACTACTCCAAACTCTTCCTCGACACTGGTATTGACCTTTCACTTCTCCAATTTGACGACCTACAACCTGGTTTTGATAGGTTTTACAAAATGTTAATTAAATTGAAAATTTTGGCACCATTTAGCATGGTTTTAATATTCTACAATATAGTGAAGTATATATTAGCTATATTTTACATAATAAATAATATAATTATTCAACTTATTTTAATTATATATTATATTCTTTAACAAAATTATTAGATACATATAAAATTATTATAATTAATAATTAATAATAAGTATATTTTTATATAATACAAAATATAATTAATATAATATATATTTAATATAATAGTAATATATATTAATATTAGAGAGAGAAACTAAATTTTGATTGGTTGTTTCACGTAATCAAGCAATCGAAAGATGGCATGTGTGGGGTTATGCTCAAGGTAGCATGCACAGGTCAGGTATGGTAATTCCTTTAAGACCTCTTCAGTAATGCCATTGCACTTAAGGAGACAAAGGGTAAATAAAGGGAAGAAAATAGAGAGGGGAGATAATGGCGAACTGGAGTAGAAAGGGGCAAAGAGATAGAGGGGTAGAGATAAAGAGATAAGGATGGACGTCGAGATCTTTTGGTGTCCTATCTCTCCCTTCCTGCTCCTATATCCACTATCTACTCCTCTATCTATTGAGCTATCTCTCCCTCTCCCCCATTTCTCTCTCATTCACTCCATCTCTCCCTCCATCTCTCCTACTCTATATCTCTATCTCTATTTCTCTTTTTATCTCCCTCTCACTCCTCTCTCTATCTCTTTCTATCTATACCCCTTTCTCTCCCTCCCCCTCTCTATCTCTCACCATCTCTCCCTCCCTATCCCCCTATCCATCAACTCTCTATCTCCACCTCTCTTCCTTTCTCTTCCCATATATCTCCATCTCTCTTTCTCTTCCCATATATCTCTATCTCTCTGTCTTTCTCTCCCCATCTATCTCTATCTCCCCATATATTACCTAAGAATCCATGCAAGCATACAATAGTATATGTTGGTAAAACTATAATAGCTTTTTATTAAACTATAAGTAACACTTATCTTTCTAATGCCAAGCCTTCTTATAAAAATAGTGTTTTATTAAACTATAAGTAGATTATTTTCACCACTCTTCATTCAACATGAAATGCCAAATGTAGCAATTGTTTTGCTGCTTTTGTCAAGTTTCATTAACCAAGCTATTTACTAGGTTCAATAAAGTTGTGTTATGACCCTTCATCTCTTTAAAATAATTAGACAATATTAGCGAGATTAGGAAGGGGAGAAAACTAAACTCCTTCAAAATAAGGGTAGTTGTGGGTTTGTTGGTTTTCTTTGTATACTATTTACTTAGTTCCTCTAGGATAAATAAGTCACTTTAGATCATTTTCTTAGTTGTGTATCCTAACTAATATAGAGTAAGCTTTTTCATTTTAATTGACTACTACATAATAGTTTATGTGTTGAAAGAATTGTTTCCATTCTTTGTAGTTTATACATTGGAATAAAAATCATATTTAATTTTATACCAATATACTTCTTTCATAAAGATATTTGTTTGAAATAA